>JAREIS010000223.1:1430000-1942500 GCA_030060385.1 Muscicapa striata striata | reverse complement strand
TGCAAGGGGCTGGTCCTTGCCTCCAAGAGCTGTTGAGTCTTCTGCTCAAACACCCACACCCCAAAATTTGGGGTCAGAGCCACCTCCATGCAGGATATTCCCCATTTAATGGGAAGGATCTCCTGGAGAGCTCTGCTCCACCCGTGGTGCCCAGAGCTGCAGACTCTGCCAGGTGAGCAGGCACAATGAACACACCTGGAGTGGCATCACCTGCCCTGGGCTGTGAGCAATGCCAGCACCAGCCCAGGATGGCCTCAAGGACATCCAGGGGCTGCAGGGCTCAAATCACTGCTGGCTTCACTCTGCAACTTCTGCTGCCTGAGGCCAGCAAAGGATTTGGGTGCTGCAGCCTCAGGAGCTGCTGCAGAGCCCAGGGAAGGGCAGAGCAGCAGCTCCTGTGCCCAGCCTGAGCTGCCACACACTGGTGCCATTTCCTGGGAAACAAACATTCCTTTGCTGGACAGAAAGAGAAGCTGAAGTAACCAAGTGATTATAGACACAAATAGGATGCAGCAGGGCTGGGATGGATCCAGGCTGCTCCTGGGAGCCTCAGGGGGCTGCAGGAACAGCACCAGTCCCAGAGCTGGCACATCCCTGCTCTGACACAAACACAGACACTGCAGCTGCCCAGCTCAAACACAAACAGAGCCCTCAGAGCCCTCCCACAGCTGCTCTGGAACAGCCATGGAGCAATCCTGGGCTGCAGCCACAGGAAAGCACCTTTAGAAGCTTCCCATATCCTTTATTTTCCACCCAAATTCCCACCCCCCATGCCCCCAGAAAATAATAAAGCACACAGACTGCAGACTTAAAAGTGTAACAGGGTCACAAACTCTCCTCCACCACCCCCAGCCCAGCCCAAACCACCAAGGCACGTCAGGCTCCCCCTCTCTCCAGGCCCACCTTCCCCCAATTCCCCCTCTCCCCAATTTTGGATGGATGAAGCCAAGACAAAACATTTTTCCTCGTTGGGAAGCAGCAAGTGCTTCCTCACTGTCTTTGCACTGATAAAACAAACACAAACAAAGACACGCCTGCACTGCCACCCTAATGTTTCCATGGGAAATGTTTCTCTTTCAGATGGGCTCTGCCACCAGTTGGCCTTGGCAGAACTGAGGTGAAATGTTGCACCCCCAGCCCTCCAGAGGGGTGTGCAGTTATTCTTTGCAGGTTGTTGTTTGCTTGCCACAGGAGCCAGGTCTCTGTGGAAGGCTCACTTTGGTGCAATTCCAGCTTCCCACCAGCTCAAGCCCATCTTCTTTCCAAGCCAGTATTGCCCTGAACGTTTGTGTTTGGAGAGTTTCAGCAGTGAGAGCAAACAGAGCCGTGCAAATCCAACCCTCGGGCCAGGCCCTGCTCCTGCCACCACCAGCGAGGCCCTGAGCCCTGCACAGGCTCCATGTCCCCAGGCTGCTCCTCCTGCTGCCCTCAGTGCTCTGAGTCTGACAGGTAGGAGGGCTGAGTCCATCTCCACACCAGCATGTCCTCCCCTGCCACCCTGTGTGATTCTGTCTGGATCCTCGACTCGTTGGAGGCCAGGAAATCCACGGCTCTCTCCCACACCCGCTTCATCTTTTTTCTGCAAGGAACAGCAAGAAAAGAAATGAGGATCCCAAGCTGGTTGTGCTTCAAGTGTGCCTGTGGATCTGGCTGCCTCCTGCTGCCTGTGCAGGCATCAAACAAAAGCTGGTTTAGAGATTTCAGGCCAGGGCATGGCCACACAAATCCTGCCTGGAGGGAAGATGACAGGCTCTGTCAGTGCCCTGAATTTCTGCCTCAATTTGTGCTGCAAAGGGACTTGATGAGTAAATTGCCCTCCCCTGTCCTGCACACAGAGATCTCAGCCAGGGAGACACCCTGATGTTCACCCCAGCTTTGGATCCAGCAGTTCTGAGCATCTCACACTCAGGGATGGCTCAAAGAGCTGCAGTCATCCCTTGTAGGAAAAGGAATCCTGTGTCTGATACAGAGGGAGGATGTTTTACATTTCACAGGAGGACAAAGCAGCTCCATTTAACCAAAACACAAGAAATAACCCTGCAGAAATGGAGCAAAGCACCAGGATCCAGCCCTGCAGCCCTTCAGCCCCACCACCCACAGAGCAATGACTTCAAGCACACTTCCTGTCTGAGAAAGAACCAAACCCAACCTGAAGAAACACCAAACCCAACTTGAGAAAGCCCCAAACCAAAATCACCTCAGTCCAGCTCCCTTCCCAGCTGCACAACTCAACCTGGCCCCTTGCCAGGCACACAATCACTGCAGAAGAGCCCCAATATCCTGTTCAGCTCATGGGAATTGTTCTGGTCTGATCTGGAGAGCCAGCTGGGATGGCTGGGAAAGGGAACACCCAGCAGATGGAGCAGAGGACACCTGATGCTCCAGCTCCAAGGAAACCAAACCAAACCAAACCAAACCAAACCAAACCAAACCAAACCAAACCAGGCACTGCTGGACAGAACAAGGACAACACACCACAAATGACAACACACCTGTGGCACTGCACAGGTACCAGCCCCAGGGCTGGCACACTGACCTGCAGCCTGAGCTGTGTCCAAGCCTTCCCCAACACAAAAGCTCCAGCCTCATCCTGCAGGGCAGGATGCATCCAGGGATGCATTCTGGAGCTGTGCTGAATCCCATCCTGCTGCTTGCAGCCCTGCTGAGTGCCCAGAACCAGCTCACCTGCTCTGAGGAGGGATCAGGCTGTCCCTGACATGGAAGATGCCGACGTAGGGGTAACGCTCCAAATTCCGCTCCCATTCCTTGTAGTGGTCCTGGACAACATCTGGGGGACAGGGGGACACAGCAGTGAGGGCTGGGCCTGCAGGGAGCAGAGCAGGGCCCCCTGGGCTCCCACAGCTCCTACCTATGATCTTCTTCACCATTTCATACATGGCTTGTTCCTCCTCCTCCATCTTCCGCCAGCGGTACCGGAGGTAGAGCAGGATCCCCCAAAGGGTTATCAGACCTAGGGGAATAAATACAAAGGGAATTCAGGAACTGACAGCTGTCTGCTTGCTGGATGTAGTTTTAGCTCTGACACTGTGAGCCAGGCCTGCTTGGAATTGAATCCCAGGGATTCCTTTTGTCCCCAAAGCCCCCTTGGTGCTGCCCCCCTGCAGCACAGCAGCACCTGTGGCTGTGGGATGAGGTGAAAGCCTCAGCACAGAGCTGCCCTCACAAAAGAAACCTCAGCACAACCACAGGGCCCCAGTTCTGCAAATCCCAGAGGCCTCTCCCACCAGGATCACTCTGGAAAACTGTCAGGTTTCACTGCTTCATGGAGAGCTGCTGGGCAGGGAAATAAAGCCTGGGGCTCCAGAGGCAACCCAAAATGCAGGAGATGTGTGTGGAAGGTTTAGCACTTCCAGTGCCCTCAGTAGGACTTCAGTGTCTGCAATAAACAGAAGTGTCCCTTGTCACCCCCTCCCTGTCAGGCTGGATTAGAAGCTCCTGCAGACACACAGCTCTCGTTATCACCTTGCTGGGTAAAACCCCTGTCTCAGCTGAGGCGTGACAGACTATTCCAATAAAACCTCCAACCCTGAAATGCTACAAGTCATCATTAAAGAGGCTGGAGGACTTGGGAGCTTAGAGCAAGAAAAAAAGAAAAACTGACTCCTTAAGGTAAGTTAACACACTTATTCTGCAGCCCATAATAATGGGCACTTGAGGAATACCCAGAGAGCTCATCAGCTGCCTGATTTAAAGCAACTTTTAAGCACTCACAGCACAAGAGGAGGGCTGTGGGTCTCCTGTGCTGCCAGAACAAAGGTTAATTAGACATTAACTCATCAGCAGATTTATTTCACCTCAGTTAGGCATTTCCTATGGCTGAGGAATGTGTGATCACAGGGGCAGCTGAGCCCCACTCACCCCAGAAGAAGAGGAAGACGTTGGTGATGGCCGTGAGCACGGCCCGGCGGAAGCGGCAGCCCAGCCCCATCTGGGGGTGGGCAGATTCCAGGCAGAACACTTCCTCCACGCTGGAAACAGCCTCTGACATGTCCCTGCCTTTCAACCTGAGGGGAAGAGGCAGAAAGTCTCACTGAAGAGAGCAGCCTGCAACTGCAGTCTTTAATCAAGGCTGGGAGAACACACAGACTGTGGATGCAGCAGGAAATGTCCCCACAGCCAGGCAGAGCCTCCTGCCACATTTGGGGACTGGCTTAGCTGGGGACTGGATTAGCCAGGGATGGCTGTGGCTTCAGGAAGGCAGCAGGGCTGCAGCTCCCACTGGCACACTGAGAATCCCTGCCCTGCCTCTCTGACAGCCCCTCTCAGCGTGCACAAGATTAAACTCAGAATTGGATTCCCACCTCCCAGCACGGAGATGGAAACGTTCCCCGAGTCAGAGGCACTGCTCAGCCCCAGCAGTGGGGGCTGGGGGACCCAGGCTGGGAGCAGGAGCAGCTCAAAGAGTGACAGAGCACCAGCACAGAGCCCTGCAGCACAGCTGCTCCCAAATCCAGGCTCACTCCACCCTGAGCCATTCCCAGGGCTCACAGGCATCAGGGGATCCAGCAGATCCAGGGGAGCAGGACCAAAGGGGACTGTAGTTTTTAAGCTCCTAGTTATGAACAACCCATTAGACAAAGAGGTTTGCTCAATTTACAGCTCACAAATTACAGAGAGCTTGGCCCAGTCCTGGGCTCTGCAGGAGTTTCCCACCCCTTTGTCTTATTTACAACCCAAATTCCACAGAAATATATAAAACATGTATAGCAGAATCACCCAGAGCAAAGCTCATTTTCAGTCCTGCCTCTCAGACTAGCAACTAAAAAATAATCTCATAGCTAAAAATGCCAGGGGCAGGGTTTTGGGGATGCTGCCACACCAGCTCTGGGGAAGCAGAGCTGTTTGGGGACCAGCCAGCAGAGCTGCTAATTAACAAAACAAAAAGTGGGAGGATATTGTATCCCACGGCTTCTGACTGGAAATGTGCTGGAGTATAAAAATACAAGATTTAAAAACTCTGCATCCCAGCCCACCTACAAATCCAACCCTGCCCCTAAGGAAGCTGTGCCCCATCCTGGGAATTTGCACACCCCAGGAATCAAAGCAGCAGATGCTGTCTGATCCGTGGATCACAGCAGCAGCTGCAGGAATATTTAAGAGCAAATGGAGCAGTGGGAATTCCTACAAGCCTTGCCCACCAACCCCAGCACCACGACTGCTGCAATTCACTTAATCAGAGACACATTTAGCAACGTGAAAATGCAAACAACTGTTAAGGCTTTAGAGTCTGAGCAGACTGGAGGCAGCCCACGCTTCCCAGAGGAAGGTGATGATGGCTGCTGACTCTGGGTAACACTCTTTCCATAGGTTATGGACTAGATATTGTGAGTTTTCCCTGAAAACTCAGTATTGCTGTTCTTTCTCAAGGATGGAGCCTGAGAAATGCCCTCAGTGACCCAGCAGCACCCACATCAGTCAGACCAACCATTCAGGAGGAATTACTCCATGGAAAGGGTGGTCAGCACTGCCAGGGGCTGCCCAGGGAAGTGGTGGAATTGCCATCCCTGGAAGTGGTCACTTGGATGTGACACTCAGTGCTCTGGTGGGGTTGTCCAGGTGGGGATCAGCCACAGATTAGTGATCCCAGAAGGAATTTCCAGCCTCAGTAATTCTGGGATTCACTGTGCTCTGCCAGACACAACCAGCACTGCAGGTATCACTCAACATCCCTTTCCCTCTCCTGCTCTTCAGGACTTGCTCCAGAGGATCCCAAAGCCTGGGTGACAGCTCCCCCAGGGCCTTGCTGTCCAATAACCCCCTGGTCCAAAGATACAGTTCCACAAATGCACAAATGCTCTGGAGAGAGGTTATCCTGGGAAAAGTGACCACGTGGGCAAGTTAAGGAAGAGCTGTGGGCACAGGACCGTGGGCAGGACACCAGGATCACCCCACAGGAGGCACAAACAGCCCTGAGCTGCCACTCCCATCTCATCCCTGGACACAGTGCCACAGCCTGGGCTGGGAAGGAGGCTCCTGGAGGGAGCTCAGCTCCCCCCCTGCAGCAGAGCTGTGCTTTTCCTTTGGAAGTTTGCCCAGCAAGCTCTGCCACAGCCAAACCCAGCCTATCTGCTGAAGCTTAACGAGCTCTGGGAGCTAAAGGGCACCACTGACCCTGTCAAATTCCACCCCAGCCAACACCCAGATCCCCAACTTTGACACAGTGGGCTCCTGCTCACTCAATTCCCAAATCCTTGTGGCTGCTGAGTATCAGCAGATCCCTGACTTTGACACAGGGGGTTTCTGCTCACTCAATTCCCAAATTCCTGCTGCTGCTCAGTATCAGCAGATCCCTAACTTTGACACAGAAGGCTTCTGCTCACCGAATTCCCAAATCCTTGTTGCTGTTCAGTATCCAGTCCAGGGCAGCTTTAAACTTCTGTGTGGAAGTGCCAGTTACATTCTGTGTAAAGGAAGCCATAAGATTAGCCCTCCATTCACTTCAAATACTGACCAACATGATTTCATTACAGCAATGGGAGAATTCACTCCACAGGGGCTGTCCCCAGGTTAATTCTTATCAGGATTCTGCAAACTGGAGGGAGGAGAACTAAGCCTGAAGGTCTGCCTGGCCTAAAGTCTTCTGACTGGGGAGATGATGCATGAAGAACTCTGTGAAATAACACCATCCCAGACTGTTAGGGCTAACCACTAAATACAACATAATCTTACTGACAGGTTACCAGGAAAGAAATGGAATGCTGGATCAGAGCAGTCTGTCTCCTGACACTCTGCAGCAGAGAAAAATCCTTCTTCTGCCCAGCCCTCAATCCAGGGAAATTTCTGGTTGCACAAGACTGATGGCTCCAGTGAAACAACAAACCATTAAGATTTACAGGGGGTGAATCAGAGATGGAGGAGAAAATGATTTTCAGAAGAACTGCTGAGAACAGGACTGGCCAAAGGGGAAGCAAGAGATAGGGGAGGGAATCAAAGCAGGATGAGGAAGCAAAATGGATGGTGAATTGTTTTAGTGTCTATTATTTATTGCTTTATAAGAGACTAAGCACTGGGTTATAACAAAGCTGCTCAGAGCCCACTCACCAGCACGTGATCCTTCGCCTCACTAACCCAAATGCATTTGCTTTTTAAGTTCTCAGGGTTTCCACATTCAAAATTACCTGGTAAGAAAAGTCAAATAGAAAAATTATGTTTGTAAAAAAGCCCTTGAACAGTTTAGAACCAGGCTCTGAATGTACACCAAGAAATGCTCTCCTTTCCAATCAGCCCCAGCCCTGAGCAAAATGATTCCAGGGTAAGATTTATATTGCAGGCAGATCAGATTATGACTATTAATAAAATGCTCAGCCACTGCATGGAGGTTGGATAAAGGTAATCAAACCTCTCACTTCAGAGCTGCTGCTGGATAAGGGCAATCAAAGCTGACACTTCAGAGCTGCTGAACACACAATGAGGGGGAAAAGTATTGCTCCTGCCCCTTGCAGAGCACAAAACCAGAGCTACCACCAGGTATCAGGTGTGGAACTAATGATCAGTGTTCAAAATGCCTCCAAGGAGCTGAAATCACAGCTCTGCCTCTAACCCAGGCAGAGAAATGCTGGCAAGGCACTAAATCCTCTAAATCTTGCCTTGCCAAGTTGACTAAACAAATGTGCTAAGTAAATCTGGTGGAAATCCAAAGTCAGATTTGAAAAGATTTACGAATTCTGTGCAGCTTCAGTATCCAAAAGCTTCAGCCTTGAGGTCTGAAATGCAGAAAATGGAACTGAAACCCTTTTACTGATCACCACTGCTGTGAATCTTGTTGAACAAGTCCCTGCTCAGACAGTGGATTTCTAGCAGCATACTCCACTGGGCTGGATTTATTCCTGGAGTAGGGACTGTGCTGGGTCAGCTCCTCATCTCTGAGAGCCTGTCCCACTCTGTGGTGAGGAAAAGGAGAGGCACTCACACATCTGCTACCACATTTCAGCAGAAATTACAATTTCTTAGGTCACTTCATGTGTAAGAACACGTCAGTTTACACTCCTGGCTCTATCTTGAAGACAATTTCAAGCTGTTGGTAGAAAAGAATAACAAACCAAACCAATCCTACCTGAAACTCCCAACACTTCAAGTACAAACAAGGCCCACTCACCCAGGTAGGTGACAGGACTGCATTAGCCAAGCAGCACTCAGAATAAAAATAAACCCACCTTTCCTTGTTTTCCTATTGCCTGGAACTGCCTGTTCCACAAACCCCTCCAGGGTGGGGCAGAAGGGAGCAGGGGCTGGGAGAGGCAGCTCCTGCAGGCTCAGCAGGGCTGGGGTGTGCTGGCACTCACCTGCCTGCACAGACAGGTAACTGTAGAGCTCGTGCAGCACAGCCATGGTCACATCCCTGTGCTTGGCCTGGCAGAACTGCAGGGCACAGACAGGGACACACATCAGCAGTGGTGTGGGGACAGTGGGAGTGCAGCTCCAGACACCCACAGCACCACCAGCTCCAACCAAATCTCCTGAGCACAGGAATATCCAGACCCCAAGCATCTTCAGGAAGTCACTGCCCAGAGGAACTGGGTGAGTTTTAACGTCCTTTCCAGCCCAAACCAGTTTGGGATTCTGGGATTCTATAAAGTGCCACCAACCCACAGCCCAGGCTGCAGCACCAGCCTCAGACCCACCACAGATGGATGCATCACCTCCAGAACTTCCCAGCACAGCAGAACTCAGAATCCAACAGGAAACCTGCTCCCTCCTCATGGAAGGGCTGGCAGGGATCTTTAAAGCTCACCCAGCTCCACCCCTGACACCTTCCCCTGCCCCAGGCTGCTCCAAGCCCTGTCCAACCCAGCCCTGGGCACTTCCAGGGATGGGGCAGCCACAGCTTCCCTGGGAATTCCATCCCAGCCCCTCCCCACACTCACAGAGAAGGAATTATTCCCAGTATCCCATCCAAACCAGCACATGGAACCCTGGAATGGTTTGGGTTGGATCATCCAATCCCATGGGCAGGGACACCTCCCACTATCCCAGGTTGAATTTTATCCACATCCAACCCAGCCCTGGGAACTTCCAGGGATGGGGCAGCCCCAGCTTTTCCAAAAATCCATCCTGACAGGGAGCAGGGCTGTGCAGGCACTCCACAGTGGAGCTCAGGGAATTAGCTGGATTACATCTTGTACTGTTAAAGCTGAAAACAGCTTTATTGCAAACCAATACCACTGCTGGTACAACTGTTAAAAATAAATTGATTCACATAATTGGGAATTTAAATTTTTATCTTTTAGAGTCTCATACACACTCCTAACTTAATCTGGCCCATTAATTCCAACTCATCAAGTCCCAATTTCTCAGTAAAACGATAGAATTAATCATTTTACAGTGATACTGTTATGGGTGGAATTGAATACCTGGAATAATCACTGTTCTGTGAGAGCTCACAAGATTGAGGATAAATAAATAAATGCTTACATCATCCGTGCTTTGGTCACAATCCACAGGCAAGAGATTAACTAGGAAAGAGAAGAGGGTGAGTTAGCTGGCTGCAAACAAGAGCTCTGATCAAGAAAATAATTATCTTTTTAAAAGCAGGCTCAACTTAAAGCCTGGTTCTGCTGTTGTCCATCTCCCCCTGGCAGCACCTTGAGATGCAAACAGCCCTGAGGAAAAACACACCAAGGATGGAGCTGATGAATGCCCTCAGCTGGGGAGTGAAAACTGGTTTTGCAGCTCCTGTTTGAGAAGCTTCAGGTTGATCTTTACACTCCAGTGCTGCCTCAGGTCACCTGAAATATCCCAGCACAGCCAGGGAGGGAAATGAACCCTCCTGGAGGGGGACTGCAGCTCTGGGCTCTGCAGGGCTTGAACAGCCCCTGCAGCCATGCCAGTGCCCTGTGCTGCCCCAGGGCTGGCACAATTCTAACCTGGCCAACATTCCTGCCTCCACAACTCCTGTCACAGCTGCAACAGGACAATCCTGTGACAATGAGCAGTTTTATCCTGGATTTGGGAATGCAGCAGCTTTCCCAGCCCACACCAAGGGGCACAATGTACCCAGGCTCAGGAGCAGCATCCTCCCAAAATAGCCCCCAAACGCTTCTTTGTCCAGCTCAAAGCCTGAAACATCTCCATTTCCAACTGTTCCAGTTGGGGAACTTTGCTTTAAAAAATAGCTGCTGGGGAAACCCCTTTTCATTTCTCTGAAAAAGAAACTGCCACACCTTAAGTGCTGAATTGATCTGCTGCACTTCCCCCTTGGACAGAATAAAGGCTGGGAAGGGCTGTGCTGGCAGAGGGAACATCAAAAACACATCCCAGGTACTACACAGACATCGTGTCACACCATAAAATCCATCCTTGGCCCAGCAGGAATGGCACTCCACATAAACCCCATGGCTCTGAGGGACTGGAGGCCAAATTCGTTTGGAAAAAGCAAAGTTTTGATTTGCTCCCCATGACTAACAAGGTTTCCCATAGGAAAGGGAAGATGGGAAAAGGGACAGGAACAGAGAAGTCAGGTAATGGCAGTGAGGATGATAAATGTGATGGCAATGGAAGCAATAAAGGGAAAGCAGGACAACAGGTGAGGGATGAAGTTAACTGAGAATTAAACCAGTGCACGTACATCTCTCCTCTGTCCCGTCCAGCCAGCCTGACCCAATCATCTTCACCACCAGGATGCCCAGAAAAATGAGGAGCAGCACCAGGCTGGCGAGGCACAGGAACTGGGACAGGTAATACTCCAGGCCTTTCCTCCTCCCCTCCGGCTGCTGCCTGGGCGCCGAGCGCAGCAGGGCCGTGCGCGGGGTCACTCCCTGGCCCCCATCGCTGGCCGCTCGCCACGGGAAGCGCCGGATCAGCCCCCCAGCCCGGCTGCCCGCATCCTGCTCTGCCTCCCTCCCAATGCTGGTAGCCAGCTCCTCCTTCCCTCTCCTGAAAAAGCTGCTGAATCTCCCTGGGGCCGCCGAGGAGCCCCACTGGGTGCTGGGGGTCACCTCGCTCTCCCGTCTCCACCAGGTGCTGGAGGAGAGTCCCTTCCTGTCTCCCGCGGTGTCCCAGGCAGGCCGGGAGCTCTGCGCCCCAAGTCCCCCTCCCGATGTCCCCCAATGGCTCCTGGACTTCTCCTCGCTGGGAAGGGGTTTGGAAGCAGCTGAGGAGCCCCAGTAGGGTGTGGAGCTCAGCCCCCCCAGCCCATCCAACCCCGAGCCAGCCCGGCTGCCGAGCCCCCCACTCCTCTCTGCTGAGAGGCTCCACTGGGATGTGGAGTTTGACCCCCGAAACCTGTCCAGGGTCGGTCTCAGGCCACTGCTGAGCCCCCCACTCCTCTCTGAGGCGCCCCACTGCAGTGAGGAGCCCCGAAACCCATCCAGGGTGGCCCCCAGCCCCTGGCTGAGCCCCCGGCCGTGCTCTGCGACATCTCTGGATGTGTCCCAAGGGGACGAAGAGCTCAGCTCCCCGGCCCTGTCCGCCCCCAGGCCCCCGCTCCTCTCTATGGACGTGTCCCACTGCGAGGGGGAACTCAACACCCCGTGCCCAGCCAGGGATGCCCCCAGCCCACCGCCACCTCTCTCCACAGTCGTCCCCCACTGCTCCGAAGGGCTCAGCCTCCCGAGGCTGTCCCGGGACAGGCCGCCCTCAGCCCTGAGGCCTCCGCCCCGGCCCGGCGGGGACCCCCGGGGGTCTCCCCAAGCCTGCCCGCCGCTCTCTCCCGACGTCCCCCAGCGGGACGCGGGCGGCCGCCCCACTTCCTCCTCCTCTTCCTCCTCCTCGTCCTCCTCCTCACTCTCACGGGCGGCCCCGCCGGTGAAGCCGGAGCGCTGCCGCGAGGGCGAGGCCTGCGCCGGCCCTGCGGAGGAGCGGCCCGGGCTGGGCGGCGCGGTGCGGCCGCTGCGCCGGGCCGCCGCCATCTCGGCCCGCAGGCAGCCCAGCTTCTTGATGTAGACCTTGCGGGTGGTGGCGGTGATGGGCCCCGGGCGATAGCCGAGCGCCACCAGCTCCTTGCGGAGCTCCGCGTCCGTCAGCTCCGCCATGGCCGCGCCAGGCCCCGCCGGAAGCGCCCCGCGGGCGGGAAGCGACGCCGCCATCTTGGGAGGGGCCCCGTGCGCCCCTGGCGCCGCCATGTTGGGGAGGGCACGGGGCGTGTGGGGAAAGGGCGCGGGGGCGGGCGCCATGTTGAGAAGGTCAAGGACGGTGTGGGCTCCCGCCGTGTCCTGAGGGAGCTCAGGCTCCCTCCGCGCTCCGCGTTGCTCCCTCGGGACCGGGGAAAAGGGGGAGAAATGGCGAAAGCAAAAGGCGAAAGCTGCCTCATCTGCAGCACGAGCCGGTCTCGATGATGGGTTGCCCCATCGTTGTGTGGGGATGCTCCTGAAGCAGCTCCCGCCTCACTCACCCCCATGTTCTGACACTTTTAGGGCCATTCTCCCAATAAAGTCCCTTTCCCAGTCACCTGCCACCCCCACACGCATTTCTGTCATCGCTGAGCTCTGCCAGAACCTCAGGCAGGACCAGGATCCAGATCCATTAAATATTTCCCGAGAAGGGGGGGGTCCTCCACACCCCACACCTAAAACAGCAAACCCAAGCAGTGACTTGTAAATTTATTTTGGCACGGCTGTGATGAACAGTAATTGCTTTTTCCTGCCGCCGCCGCTAAAGAAAGCGATGAAAGCGGCTGAAATACGGTGGTGTAATGTCGGAATTTAATTAAAGGTAATGCAACAGCGGTGCTGAAGGTGCTGAGGGCTGGTGTGTGCTGCGGGTTTGGTGATGGATGTGTGACATGGGGTGATGGATGTGTGACACTGCGGTGATGGATGTGTGACACTGCGGTGAGGGACACGCCGTGGTCCCTCGGGAACGGCACCTGTGGGGAGAGGGAGGCTCCGGAGGCTGGAAGAGCTGAGCTGTGCCTTCCCCACATAAATCACGGAATCCCAGAGAAGATGGAAAATCCCCAGATGCCCACTTGAGTGCCATGTCCAGTCTTCCTTGGATATCTCAGGGATGGGGACTCCAAACCTCTCTGAGCAGCCCCTTGCAATGTTTAACAACCCTTTCCATGGAGAAATTCCACCTGATGTCCAATTTGATATATCCTCTTCTCCTGTCACTAATCCTTCTTTCAGGAATCTTCTTCCTTAGCAAGTCCCCAAAGCTCACCTCACTTTTCCCAATTTATCCAAGAAAGCAGCAACAAGATGCTGAGATTTGTTTGTCAGGTTGGCAGCAGCAAATACATCCTCAGCAGAGGCCAGGGAGCCCATTAAAAGAGCAAACTCAGCTGTGCTGGGAAGTGTGAACGCGCTAAGCTGAGCCTCCTCTGTGCTCCACTGCCAGCTCATGATGTGGAGAGGGGTCTAATGTAAATAAAAAATTCCAATTTGCTCCTCTCACACAGATCCTGTGAGCTCACAGCTCTCACTTTGCAGAAGCTCTGCCTGGACATGCAGATACGTGCTGGCTGAGCTGATGCAAGACTGGGAATTATATGAACACACCTTGTTCTGGAGAAAACAGCAAAAAAAGCCCAAACCCATCCTTTCAACTTGTGATTCTGTCCATCGGCGGAATTACCCCAGGCCCAGCAGCCTCATTGCACAATCTTTGGAGGGGAGGACATGGGATTGATGTTGGACAACTGGAGGATGGGGGGAAACCTGAGGAGGAGTTGGCAGCACCAAAGCTCAGCAGGATCAGGTTATTCTGTTCTTTGTGGAGAGAAATCCACGACCCCTTTCCCTTCCTACCCATGGGAGAATCCCTGCCTTCCCTCACCCCACAGGGAAAGCAGCAGGAACAGAAGTGTCAGACCCTGTATCCCCACGGGCAATCTTCATTCCCATCCCCTGCCCACAGTGCCAATGCTGAATTCCACAGTGGATTTTCTATTTTTGCAGCCCCTTCATCATCCTGGTGGCTCTGGGAGCACCGAGCGGTGCCGAGGCTGCAGATGGGCTCGGCAAAAAGCGTTTTTTGGCTGGGAACAGCCAGAGCTGGCTGTGGGAAGCTGGGACAGCGTGGAGGGACAGCCTCCACCTTCCCTGCGAGCCCAGAAGCTGCCTCAGAGCTGCTGGCAGCGGCTCCCATGCCAGAGGAGCAGACGCGCCGCGCCGGCTGCTCCGGCTCTGGCAGCCTGGGCACAGCGCTGGTGTGAGCAGAGCCCTGGGAATGGATCACCCAAATCCTGCAGCTGAACACTTGCAGTGCTGCCTCATGGGCTGCTGGAACCCCTTATCCGTGGGTTTTGGGTGTCAGCCCTGCACATGGCACCTGAGTGTGCCTGTTTGACACCCTGTCACTCACAGCCACAGCACAGCTGTGGCCCAAGAGCTCTCATCCTGCCTGTTCTGGGCCTGCTCAGCACCTTGGGAAGTCAGAGGTGACTCCATTCTCTTCCCTCCTCTTTCTCTGCCTCTGTCCTCCAGATACTGGGCTGCTCATCCCATGGAATTCTTGTTTGGTTTCTGGAGCAGCAGATTCTTCCTGCCTGCCTGCTGGGTGCTGCTGGCTGCCAATGCACCTTCCAGAGCAGGGGGAAATATTCACAGATCTATCCTGAAACCTGGAGATCACTTCCTTCCTACCCAGAGCCGGAGCCCTTACAGCCTGGAGGGGCTGGTTGGGGTCCCTCCGTGTTTTTCCAGTGGAAACATTTCTGCTTCTGCTCAGGCCGCTGAGGGTGGAAGGAATTTACTCCCAAAAGTTGAAGGTGTATTTTGGTGAATGTTTGGACATCATAGTTGGTGCTGCAGGACAGGATAGGGGTTCCTGTGGTCTCTGTCACAACCAGCCATTACATCCTGAGCTCATTTGTAACTGGGACGACTGGGAAGAGCCACTGGCAGAATCCATGGCTGGGGTCAAAGCTGGCACTTGCTGATGCAGCTTGTCTGGGTCCAAGGGTAAGAGCAGAGTCCTGCTGGTGGATTTCCCTCTGGAATTTTCCACAGCGTCAGCCCCACCATCACCCTGGTGGGAAATTGTCCAGGAAGCAAATCCAAGAGGCTCATATTCACTTTCTTTCTTTCCATCACTGGAGAACTTTCCTTCCTGAATGGCACAGGGGAGGTGTTAGCCTGGAAAACGATGGGAGTGAAGGAGCTGGGAAAAGGGCACTTGGGAGGGACAGCTGTGACCCACAGTGGAGCTTATGGAGGGGGTTTGGGAGCAGTTTGCCCCTTGAGGGGGAATTCTCCTTTGTTTTCATGTGGCAAAATCAAACCTGGAGTAAAGGGTTGGGTGTCCCTGAAGTAACAAGGCAAGAGGTGCCCTCTGAAGTGAATAGGACTCTGACCTTGCTGCACACTGGTGTAAATGTGGCACAGCTCCCATAGCAGCTCTTCCATGGGCATCACCCTCTGCAGATGGAGCTCCTGCAGCCCAGACTGCTCTCACTCCCAGCCTAATGGAATGTGCAATTTCCCATCTCCCTCCCACTCAGAGTCATTACAGAGCTTCCACAGCTCACACTGCCTCAGCAAGACTGGGAGAGCTTCCTGGAGCTGATCAGTCCCTGGACAAGGAGTGTGCCTTTGGATCAAACATTAGAGCTGTAATCCACTGCACGCTGCCTGTTCCATTACCCATTGGGAGCTCTCTCCTCTCCCGAGGGCTGCTGACGGCAGAGTGCTCCGAGGGCTGTTGTTCCAGCACAAACAGAGCTCTTGGAATGAGCTCAGTGAGAACAGAACTCCTGTTAGCTTGGGAGGATAAAATTGGATTGGAATTGGATATATTCACGTACATGCCATTGATCTCATCCATCCGTACTTTACATATGTTGGATTTCCTGCTGCCAGCAGAGAGGAGTAGCTCTCAGATTAGCCAAAGGTATGGAAATGGAGAGCAAGATGTTCAAGTGGAATTAGGATTTCACCTCGGGGTGTGTTTGAGAGGTAGGAGAAAGGGCAGAGTGCTGTTCCCTCACACTGTGCCTGGCACAGCTGGTCCTCACCGTGCTGGTGGATTTACAGCACCAGGCTGATAGAAGGGTTTGGGCACAGGGAGGTGCTGCCCATCAGGGCTCTTGCATTCTCCAGCAGTGTGGGAATGTGCCAGAGCACCCTCCTGGAGCAGGTAGCTGGGTTAGGGACACCCAGGTCCCCCCCTCGTGTCACCACTTTGGCCAGGAGATCTGGTAAAGGTTTGCCTTAGTTTCCCTCATTATCACAAGGGAGGGCTAAGATTTAATACTCTTCAAAGATTGATTCCTCAGGCTTTGCCACACACTTTCACAGGATCCCAGAATCCTTGAGGCTGGAAAAACCCTTCAGGATCATTGACTCCAAGCTGTGCAAAATCCCCACCTTGTCCCCAGCCCAGAGCACCGAGTGCCACATCCAGGTGACACCTCCAGGGCAGCCCCTGCCTATCCCTGACCACCCTTTCCATGGAGAAATTCCTGCTGGTGTCCACTCAAACCTTCCCCTAGCCCAGCTGGAGGCCATTCCCTCCTCCTGTCCCTGTTCCCTGGGATGAGATCCCAAATCCCCCCCAGCTGCCCCCTCCTGTCAGGGAGTTGTGAGTCAGAAATTCCTCCTGAGCCTCCTTTTCTCCAGGCTGAGCCCCTTCCTCAGCTCCCTCAGTTCCTCTCAGGACTCTCCAGAGCAGTGCTCAGGAAAACAGGGATGTTCTCCAGAACCTGGAGCCTTCCCCCTCTCTTCTTTCCCACACTGGGCACTCCCCATCTGTTTGAGAGGCTCGCAGGACAGAAGTCACAAATCCTCCTTTTAATTACGCTGCACATTTATTATCTCACCTCAAATTTTGTTAATCTCTCTCACAGATTTCGTTTACATAAGTGGAGGCTTTCAGCTTGAGCAGCTCCAGTGCTTTCTCTTCTGATCCTGCAGATATCAGTCAGCTAAATAGAAAAGAGAGAAAAGCACAAGTGTCCTTAAATCTGGCATTCAGTCTTTCCAGAGCTTTATGTGTTGCTGCCTCCTCCTCAGCTCCCCAGCTGAAAGCTCAGAGGCAAACTGGGATTGGCAGAGCAGAACAATCCCACAGAGAGAGCAGAACCCCCTTTCCTGCCCTTAAACATCCCAGAAAAGGCAAAGGTGCAGGGACAGCCCCACCCCACCATCCCTCAACCTGCAGGCACAACAGCCTGCCCCTGGATATTTGCTGCTGCAATTCCCACACACCATTTCCCAAAGGAAAAGGAGGATTTGCAGCAAATTGCAGTGTAATTAAGTGTCAGTGTTAAGCCCCCGTGCAGGCAACGAGGTGTTCTGAGCTGGCTGCACGTGCTGAGCTGCCTCGCAGGTACAGCTGCTGTTATAAGCTCTGCTGGAAATTGTTCCCTGGAGACCTGGGGACTTTTTGGGAGGAGGAGGAGGAGGAGGAGCAGGGAAGTGGCAAACAGAGCTGCTGGGAAGGGTTGTGCTGCTGCTGCCACTCAATATCAGCTCTGGGGCACAGGCAGCACCTTACGAGGGAATAACCTCCCCAGAAGGGGGCACACAGGAGAGGCTGGGGTCTGAGGGCTCCACAAAGTGAGCAAGCATGACACAAAAACCCTGCTGGGGAATATAAATATCTCCATGCTGATGAGCTGGTGAGAAGAAGGAAAGGCAGAATTCCCAAGGCAGAAATCAACCCTCTGACAGTACCATCTGGGGTGTCCTGTAACAGCTCTGCCAGCAGTTTCTCCAGGACATCTTGGTATTTTTCCAGCTGCCTTGGGGTGAGCCAAGCTCTGACAGGAAGGGCCTGCTGTGGAGGAAACCAGAGAAGTCAGAATGAAAAGGTGAAGGGAGCAGAGAGAGGGAAGCTGGGGTGCTTTGATCCCACTTGGATCGAGCTGGTGGAGGGTTTGGGGTGGATTTGGAGGGAAGAGGCTGGTCCTCATATAGGGAAAAGCAACATTTTGAAGGCAACACACTCTTGAGTTGTTCAGAGTGCTGTTGCATAACGCGTGGGCTGGCTCAGAAATCCAGATAAAGGCACCTCCTGGCAGCAGGGACTGTGAAGAAAATAATTTCTGAACCTTCTAATCCTCCACTGTGTGGCACATTCACCCTTCCAGCCTGAGCCTGCAGAGCTCCTGCCCCAGCAAGAGCTGAGGACAAGCTGTGGTCCTGCTCCAGCCTGCTGGGCTTGGAGCCAGCTGTGCCCAAAGCTAAGAGCTCTGTTCTGGTGCTGGTCAGCTGTGGGGATGTGCTGGCTATTTCACACTTGGAACTGGGCTTTTTTGCTGTTTAAATCCTGTTTAAACCCAGTGTTGGTGCATCACAAGTGCAGGAGAATTTGCACATTAAGCTGTGCCTTGGCCAAATTCCAGCCTGGTTGGTCCTGCTGCCTGTCCCACTGGGTCTGTCCCTGTCTGGGGGCACCTGCACCCTCCTTTTGCTGGCAGAGAACAGCCAAGATCCCTACAGGAGAGAAAAGTTCCCTGTGCTCAAGTGGAAAAGCACAGTTTCCAGACTTGGCTCACCAGGTAAGTCTGCCTTTGAGAGCTTAGCCTGGCACTTCAATCCCTAAAATTGCCCATTTTCTGCTCTGTATACAGACTTTGGGCCCTGGTTTTTAAATAAGGCCTTGGCAGTGCAGAGAACTGTGGGGTCAGAGGTGGCACCGAGCAGGAGCTGAAGCAGAACTGGGAGTTCCTGCCTTTCACCTGGCTGGGCTTCACTGCCTGGCAAAGGCACCTTGAGCTGTTCCCATCTTCCCCAGGGAGAAGCAGTTGGGTCTCAGGGGTGACCTGGCTGCTGAACAACCAAGATAATTTGTGAGGTGGAGCTAAAACTTGTCTCTGATGTAAGCAGGCAGGCTGGCAGAGGACATCTCTTGGACTCCTTGTCCCCTGCATGTCCTCGTGGGCTTCTCAGAGGCTCCACATACCTGAAGGGTCTTGGCTGTGTTGACATCCACACCAGATTGCTCAGAGAAACCTTCTTCCTCCAGCTGCTGCAGCGAGCTCAGGGATTTCTTCTGCCCTGCCTTGTTCCTCTCCTTTTCCTGCAGCTTCAGGGCAGAGAGCAGAGGGGGCAGTTGGTGATGCTGGGATCAGCAGCAAACCCACTCTGAGCAGGAACCCACAGAGCTGGGCCCAGGACCAGGGGATGGGGGAATCCTCCTGGGATCAGCTGTGCCGTGAGTGGCCTTTAGGGACTGAAGGATGGGGGAATCCTCCTGGAATCAGCTGTGCTTTGAGTGGCCTTTAGGGACTGAAGGATGGGGGAATCCTCCTGGAATCAGCTGTGCTTTGAGTGGCCTTTAGGGACTGAAGGATGGGGGAATCCTCCTGGAATCAACTGTGCTTTGAGTGGCCTTTAGGGACTGAGAGATGGGGGAATCCTCCTGGAATCAACTGTGCCCTGAGTGGCCTTTAGGGACTGAGAGATGGGGGAATCCTCCTGGAATCAGCTGTGCTTTGAGTGGCCTTTAGGGACTGAAGGATGGGGGAATCCTCCTGGAATCAACTGTGCTTTGAGTGGCCTTTAGGGACTGAGAGATGGGGGAATCCTCCTGGAATCAACTGTGCTTTGAGTGGCCTTTAGGGACTGAAGGATGGGGGAATCCTCCTGGGAAAGGTCCATCAGCTGTGCCCTGGGTGGCCTTTGGGGACTGCAATCCAGCAGTGCAAGGTCAGGTTACGGGGCAGGGTGTGAAGGTCTGCAGTAAACAAGACCCATGTGTGGTGGGGAAGCCCTGTCACAGGCCATGGGAGCTGACAGCCCTGGGAGCTCACCCAGCTGACAGGACTTGGCCTGGGTCTGTTCTGGAGCGCTGCAGGGAAATAAAACCGAGCCCTGCACGTGCAGAACCCTGCACAAAGCCCCGTGCAGAGCTCACGTTTTCCCAGCCTTTCTGTGGGTCTGTAATGTCAGCCCGATCCCATTTATGGGGCTAAAGTTGCCTTCAGGACCCTCTAGAAAAAGCCAGAGGTGCTTTGGAATGTGACAGATGCAGCAGGACACAGTGTCCAGCATGTGAGCACATGTGAGCACAGGAGGAGCAGGGACTCCTTTGGGGGACAGATTTCCCCTTTATCCATCCAAAAAAACCCAATCCCTGGTAGACACGGAGCTACAAGAACTGTGGGGTACAAACCCAGCCCATGTGGGTCCCCATCCTCCTCAAGAACATGGAAGGATGCCCGTGCTCCCCACAAAAAGCAGCTGTTACCCAGGGATGGTGCTGGAAATGGGATTCAGCTCACCGGGGCTGTGTTTCTGAAGCTGCCGTCTCTGAGCCTGCCTGACACCTTTCAGCGGTATTTGTTTCACTTCAAAAGGAAAAACGTTCTCTCAGCACGTCCCAGAGGTGACAACCAGCCGGAGGATGGTTAATTATTTGTTACAACAAAAGAGCCATCACTGAGCTGATGGGAGGCTGCAGCTGCTCTGGAAGAATTCCAGCACCGAGGAAAGGACAAGGACCCGCAGGGAGTGCAGGTGACACCCCCACAGGTGTGGCAGAGGGGTCCAGGCTCTTCCTTTCCTATCTCACACCTTAAAAATTCCCTCTGCTTCCCCCCCATAAGCCGTGGATTAGGGGAGAAGGATGTCACCGTGTCTCCTGTTGATGATGTGCAGTTTGGGGGATGCTTTGCTGGTTGATTCATTCCAGAGGGGTTACCTGCATTTTCTGGAAGTCACTCTGGGTGAAAAAGGGCATGAAGCCTTGGGTCTGCTCGGCCAGCACGGACAGCAGGGACACCAGCAGCAAACTGGCCACCACCTTCCTCGAAACCATCCTGAGAGCCTGGAGAACACTGAAAGGAGACACCAGGGCAGCAGTGGGGAGGGAGGTTTGACAAAAAGCGCCTTTGGCTCTGCACCAGCTGCAATCCAGCTCAGCCCCAGCCCACCAGAGGGATATTTACTCTTCCAGTTGCTCCTGAGCTGAGAATAGAAGTGCCTTGACTGACAATTCTCTTCTCAAAGCTGTTTGTGTAAACAGATTTGTTCTTGAGCAACACCTCCAGAGATTTCAAGCCCAGCCCTCCAGGACTGCTCGAGCCTCCCTGAGTTCTCCCAGCCCTGCAGCTGTGCTGGTTTAAGACCTGAACACATCCAGAGCAAACCCATCAATCCCAGCACCAGCACGGGAGACAGAGATGCTGCAAAGAGAAAAACCTGCACAGGTTTTGTTAACTTTTGTTTTGATTTTCTCACCACTGGAAACCTTCCTGGATGGACTGGATCTTTTAAGAAGCCTCATTGAGTCCAAGGGAGATGGGAAAGGCATTTTCCAGCCTGGCTCTGTCTGAGCCTGGAATAAAGGGCTTTAAAAACCACCTCTAAAGTGATCTAACTGTGGCTTCACGTCAGGAAAGGACTTATGTAAACATTGAATGTTCTCTTTAAATATTAAAATATTCTCTCTGGACAGGCTTAATGAAGTCTGGTCCTACAGCTTAGCTCCTCCACCTGATTGGAGCCTGATCCTTAATTAGTTTCAGCAACCTCTTGGTTTGGACATTATTGAGAAGACATTGTTAGGTCAGATTTGACTCCTGAATTAGGTTTCCCATAAGTATCAGCTGGGGTTGAACTGAGGGCCAGTGGAAGTTAATAAATATTCCCTTTCCATAGCACCTGTCAGTCACATCTCTCCTCTCCCTTCCCTGGGCACTGCACTGCTGCCATCTCCCCTGGGCCACCTGAGCCACCTCCTGCCCTGGGACATCCCAGGGTGTCCCAGCCCTGTTTCCTGCAGGGATCCAGGCAGGAATTCTCAGACTCTCCCCTTGCAATGCAACCTCAGCAGCATCAATCTTTGGTGCTTTTTCATTTGTTCTATCACTGCAGTAAATATATAAATAAATAAAATACTGCTGAATACAAAGAAAATAAACCCAGTCACCTCCTTCATCTCTTCTTGGCTCATCCCTTTGGGAATTGATTCTCTCCCTCTTCTCCCAGAAAAACACCCACACAGGCTTCTCCACTCAGAAATATCCCTGCTGAAAGCCCTGCCCTGCTTGGGCAGGACCTGTATTCCAGCTCAGCACCTCTCCAGGCACAGAGCACTGGGTGGATTTAATTCCCAGCTCCAAATGGAAAAGAAAAAAGCAGGAGGACCAAGTTCAACATCAGCACTGTGGGCACACAGGGCTGGCACAGCTCTGCTCACCCCCCAAAACCCAGTCAAGTGCTGGTGTGGGGGCAGGAGGGGTGGGCAGCTGGCAGAGTGACAGGACAGGACATTCACCTACTGAGCTGTCTCCCAAAAAATCCAACCTTTCCTGGCACTAGGACCTGTCTGAGAGTGATTTTCTCCCCAAGCACAGGGGCTCCCCACAGCTCTGCTGTGTGCCCACAGGAGGCAGGAGCTGCTGGAATCGATGTTCCCAAGATGGGGAAAAAGCACCTTTCCCCTTGTCTCAGCATTGATTTTGTTCCCTCATCCTCCTCCTCTGAGCTGGCTCTGCTGTGGGCAAGAGGTGCCAGGACCTACCTGGGGGTGCAGCCACAGGACACTGGAGCTCGGAGCTCTTCTCCCTCCTGTCACACCTGGGTGCTCCTGCTGGGTCCCCTCCCTTTATAAACCCATCCAGGCACTGCATCACTCACCTGGGGCCCTGTCCAGCTGCCTGGCCTGCATGGAAACAGCTTTCCCAGGCAGGGAATGTTGTTATCTGCACTGGAGTGTTCTGAATTTCTCGTTTCCAGGCAGAGCCCCTCTGCTCCCTGTGTCCCACAGCTGAGGCAGGTCTGCTGCTGCCTCAGTTTCCCCATCTCTAAGATAAATTCCTCTCTCCTGGTTTGTGTTTTTACATCCTAAGCCTGCAGGACAAGGTTTTTAGGATGTGAATGTCCCAGCACTAAAGTGACACCTGTGTCAATTATCTTTCTACTGTAATTGCAAATCACAAAAATATCAAAATTGCCACTTGGAGTCTTCGAGTGGCCCCTTCTCCCATCCTCACTGATCCTCACTGATCCCCCTCGGGAACACAAACCCTGCACTGTCATCCCTCTCCAGACAAACGAGGTGCTGAGAGAGGGAGGGGATTGTGCAAGAGCTCATCTGTGCTCATCAGCCGGGAGCTGATGCCAGAGGGTTTGGGATGAGGCCAGGCACATCCCGGTGCTGCCTCCCGGGAACAGCCCGGGAATGGCATTGTCACCCGGGAATGACATTGTCATTGGGAATGGCATTGTCACCTGGGAATGGCATTGTCACCCGGAAATAGCATTGTCATTGGGAATGGCACTGTTATTGGGAATGGCACTGTCATTGGGAATGGCCTTGTCATTGGGAATGGCATTGTCACCCTTGGGAATGCCATTTGTGACTTGGGAATGGCATTGTCACCCAGGAATGGCATTGTCATTGAGAATGCCATTTGTCACCTGGGAATGGCATTTGTCACCTGGCCCCATCGCAGCCAGTCAATAGGACACGGACACCCCAGGTGTCACCAGGGACCCGCTGCTGTCCCAGCCGTCAATAACGCTCGATTTGGGACAGAGCCCTCCTGAAGAACCTCTGTCCAGCACTCAGGTGCTTCCCGGATCCCTGGGCATCCTCCCCAGCTTATCACCCCTGGGCAAGCTCCCAGAGGCTCCAGCACAGCTTTGCTCCCTGGAAACCTCCCAGGGAATGTGGCTGGGGGTGATGGAAAGGATGTCACCCACACAATGTGGGGTTGTCCCCTCCCTTCCCTAAACAATTTGCACAAACCCCACCCGATTCCCATTTGAATTGACTTTTCCAGTCCTTTTCTTCCCATGCTTATGATGGATGCAGCTGACGAGTCAGCAGATGGTGCTGGGAAGTGACAAATTAGTTACCAAGAAAGGTCACTTTTCCAAAGCACTCAACTTTCCCATGTCTTGTCCCTCTGTCCCTCCAAGACGTGTCTGGCTGGCAGCTCTCCATCCATCTGGGATGGAGCCTTCTGCCTCGGGAAGGACAACCTTCCAAACCAAACAGAGGGATGAAAATTAATCATATCTGTATTAGCTGCATGCAGCCTGCCAGCTTCACCTCTTCATTATGCAAGAGTGCTCCTACAGGAAGGAATGGTGCAGCTGAAAAGAAAGGATCTGACTCCAGGTCTGGAAGTGCCAAGGTAGGTGGGAACAACAGGCACCCCCTGGCTCTGGCTCAGCCCAGTCCATAAACTCAGCTTTTGGCACATCCTGGCTGCAAAACAAGGATAAATGAAAATACAAAAATCCCAGCTGGAGGTCTCACTGCCAGCACTGTAATTCCAAAATTCCATCCTGCTGCATCCCTGGCACAGTTTGCAACCTGCAGCCCCCAAACCCCCCCTTTGGGCTCTGGTACCAAATGGCAGCAGAGGTTAGAGGCTCAACAGAAACATGATGTGCAGGATGGGTTTGGGTGCAGTTCTGCTTGTTCTGAAAGTTGAACGTTTGGCATGGCTGGGAGTCGTTTTCCCAGGAAACTGGCAGTGGAAGTGCAGCCACTGGGCCTGGGAGCAGCTGCAGTGTCACAGAACAAGGGGCAGAAGGAGCTGCCCGTGCCAGCAGCACGGAGCTTTTCTCTCTGTGCTCCCCCTCCAAGCTGCTCCAAGCTCAGGGTGTTTGGCAAAGGGATGCAGGAGGGCAGGAGATCAGAGCCTGATGTGGAATTTGAGCCTGGGGAAAGCACATGGGGAGGACTAAAATCCCACCCAGGCAGGCACTGGGGGCTCCCAGCAAAGCTTCCAGTTGGGGCTGAGCATCACCAGGGGTCACATCCCCTTTCCCCCATATCCAACAACTGCTTGGGTGGAGCTGGGAATGGGGGACAGGATTTTGTGCAGCACCAGTTGCTGCCACAGCCCTGCCAGACCCACCATTAGGAAACTGGGATTGGAAAAATCCCACCCTCTACCCCCAGCTCCCTTCCTGCAGCCCACAGGAAACCATTCTCACCCCATTCCCATGGAATTATTTTGGCTTGGGGTCAGATGGGTCCCAAACCCAGCAGGGGACTGAAGGGCTGAGCTCACACAGTGAGGTCAGTTTGGGTCACTTTGGGCTCCTGCTCAAGGAGCAGGAGCTGAAATCTTCTCCCAGCCCAGGCAGATCCTCCAGCTGCTGCCCCTGCCTGGGTGTGGCACAGATTTCATGGGCTCCTGAGGCAGATTTTAATGCAGTTTTCCAAATATTAATGCCAGATACTCATTTGCAGAATCACAGGCTTAAAGCACTTCTTCATTTGCAGCAGGAATATTTTAAGGGTCTGGATTTGCCCCTTCCTTTTCCCATCCCACTCCCACTCCAGTGTAATTCCAGATCATTCCTGGCAATTCCTGGCTGGGTGAGGAGCAATAGGGAGGATTCACCTCCTGCTGCCTCCCCAGCCCACTTCAGCTCCTGGTTCTGCCACTAAAGGCTGGTCTCACATTAATGAGGAATTTGTCTCATGGAGTTTCTGCCTCTCCCAGTCCAGAGGCTGCAGACACAGGGGGAGCACCAGAGCCTATCAGGGCCAATGATCTCACTTTTATCTCATTTTAATCTCACTTTTACCTCCTCTTGTGGCCCCACCTGCAGCTCCCAGAGCTCCCTGAGGAGCAGCTCCATTGCAGCAGCTCCAGGATTGGGATTTACAGCCCAAAATTCACACCAAAGCCTCTCTGGAAACCAGCCCTGAGGTGACCTGAGCACCCCAAAACTGGGGAAATTCTGTCTGTTGCCTCCATTAAAGAATAAAAGAGAGGGGAAATTATTTTCTGGACAGAGCCTGGGTGGATTTGGCTTCTCTGCAAGGGCTGGAGGGGACAGGCACTGACCAAAATGTCCTATCCCATAACAATCCTCTTTCACTGGGATTTAAAAAAAAAAACCCTAAACACTTTAAAATTTTTTTTTTAAAAACCCCAAAACATTTTTTCTAATAAAATAAATGTCTGTGCTTATAAAAACTTTCTCTTCTCTCAAATAAGGAAAGAAATAAACAGGAGAAAAATGTTTCCTTGCCTCATTTCTCTACATTTTTGGTCACTCCTTTGCCACCCTCTCCCCGATCTGGAAGAAGTGAAGAGAGAAAGGAGAGGAGGTGAGAAAACACGATGGGATTCAGCTCAGCTGTTCCCATTTTGGTTTTCAAATCTGAGCCACCCGGTTTTCACTTGAGGGATCAGGGATATTTTTAGGAATGGAACAAAATGCAGCCTCAAACCCAGGGAGGGGCTGGGGCTGGTTTGTCCCATGGGGCTGGGTGATGGCCCTGGGCACCCCACGGTGCTTTTGGGGTGCAGCAGGTGATGGGAGAGCCCAGCCAAGCCCTGGGCTGAGCTCAGAGGCAGGGAAATCACTCAGATTTCAGCCCAAGAGATCCCTGCCCTGCTCACAGGGGATATTTATTTGTTTTGATGAGCAGGAATTCAGCTTTTCCTCACTCCAGGCACCCTCTGACCTTTCCCTGCCTCATTCCCTCCCTCCCTGTTCCTGTATCAAACACCAGTGGATCAGGTTGAGCACTGCAAGACAGCACCACCAAGGCATCAGAAAAAGCCCCAAATGTTTTTTTGGGGCTTCTCACAGCATCCCATCAGCAGGAGGATGAATGGAGGATATTCCTTTGCTCCCCTGCAAAGTCCAGCCCTGTGCAGGTGAAGGGTTCAGGTGGGAAAGGGGAGGTGGGAGCAGGATCCAAACAGAGACAGAGAGCACTGCTGGGACCATGGAGGGGGAAAGGAAAGGAAAGGAAAGGAAAGGAAAGGAAAGGAAAGGAAAGGAAAGGAAAGGAAAGGAAAGGAAAGGAAAGGAAAGGAAAGGAAAGGAAAGGAAAGGAAAGGAAAGGAAAGGAAAGGAAGGAAAGGAAAGGAAAGGAAAGGAAAGGAAAGGAAAGGAAAGGAAAGGAAAGGAAAGGAAAGGAAAGGAAAGGAAAGGAAAACAATTGGGAGTGGAAGAAGAGGAGGGGAAAAAAGAGAGGAAAAGAAGGGAAGGGAAAACGAGCAGGGGGAGGATAAAAGGAGGGTATGAAACAAAGAAGGGGGAAGAAGAGCAGGGAAAGCAAGAAGAAGGAAGAGGAGGAAAAGAAAGAAAAGAGGAGGAAAAGAAAGAAAAGAGGAGGAAAAGAAGAGCAAGAGGAACAATTGGGGCAAGAAGAGCAGGGAAAACAAGCAGAGGGAGAATAAAAAGAAGGAAAGAAAGAAGAGAGAGGATAGAAAGGCTCCAGGTATGGTTATGCTCAGCAGTGCAGCAGTGCAGATTTCCCAAGACTGGATGATGCCAGGTTCCCAGGATTTATTGGTGCTCTCACAGAGTCTCCCTGTTCATCCCAGCACCCCTCAGCAATCAGGGGCCATTTATCTGCCACACAGGAGAAGGGTTCAGGCTCTCAGGGCACCAATTCATCCTGGGAGGAATGAGGAGGCAGAGCTGGATGGCTCTGGGGTGAACAAGAGACTCACATGTGGCAGGTCAGTGATCCTGGGTGAGGGACAGACTGGGAGGAGGAACAGCAGCACATCCATCCCAGCTGGGACATGGGAAAAACAGAATGGAAAATTGTGCCAGCAGCAGAAAGATCTGCAGAGCCTTGGGGCAGTGCAGCCAGGCCTGGCCCCAGCACTGGGCTCACTTTTGATCAAATGCCCCTTTAATCCATGGATGTTTTGCTTTGGAGTGGAATAGCAACCTCAGCAAAAGCCTCTCAACCACAAAGGCTTTAGAGGGCTAAACAGTAAAGACTGGGAATTAAGGAGAATAAATATTAATGAAAGGGGTGGGAAAATCCATCATTTCTCCAGGCAGTCCTGCCCTGCTCCTCTGCACAGGGCTGTAGGGTTTATGGCTCTGTGGGGCAGGAGCTGGGATGGAACTGGGATGGCACAAGCCACACAGAGCCTGGAGAGAGCCCACATCCCTGGAGAGAGGGAAAAG
The DNA here is from genome assembly GCA_030060385.1 of Muscicapa striata striata. Lineage (NCBI taxonomy): Eukaryota > Metazoa > Chordata > Aves > Passeriformes > Muscicapidae > Muscicapa > Muscicapa striata. Next base: position 1,914,739 of record JAREIS010000223.1, on the reverse strand, counting down.
GGAGCAGGAACTGCCCCAAAAAAATGGCAAATAAGGGATTCAATGTGCAGCAAACCCTGCGCTGGTGTCAGTGGCTGCGGGTCAAACCCAGAGCCAGCACTGTTACATAAAGGGATGGGGAGCAGCCCAGCCTGGGCTGGATGGAGGAAATGAATCCAATTACAGGATGAAGGGCACAGGGAGAGAGAGCATGGACACATTTGGTCTGCAGCAAATCCCTGAAAGGCTTTAAAGCAGGGCCAGCAAGGAGAGGAATCGTTGTGCAGGACACCCAGAGGAGTTGGGGACTTGGAAGTGGGCAGGAGGCAGGAATGGGGAGAAACTCTGCCAGGATGTGGCAGCTGGGGGCTGGGACACCAGTTTGGCTGTTCCTGGGGATGTTGGAGCGAGGAGCCAGCCCAGCCAGGCAGCAGGGAACAGCCCTGCTGGAAAGAGAAAACAAGCAGCCAACCCCCAAATTTCCTCTGTGCTGATCCCCATAAGATTATAACCCAGCTGCCCGTGTCACAGCAGGCTCCAGACTTCCACTGAGAAAAATAAGGACTTGTATTAGAAAGAGACAAAAAAAAAAAAAAAATTAAATTGACCCAGTTATGACAAAACGAAGCAGCACGTTCAGGGCATTGCTGTGGAAGCCCATGAGCAGCCACAAGGCCCTTGGGAGTAACAGGATTCCACTTCAAATTAGATTTACAAATTAAAAATAAAAGTGCTGGATTATTTCTGTTGTGCCTGAACCCCCTTTCCTGGCTGCTCAGCCAGGCTTAAGTGGACACTGTAGGGTGAGGAATGAGAAATTTGGGAAAAGCCTTCCCTTTGCCTGACTTTGCAGTCCAACACCTGCCCCTGGTCAGGAGAAGGAGGAGAGTTGCATGTTGGATCCCAGAAATCTGGGGTTTTTTTGACCTTTCTGTGCTTTCTAGCACTGACTCCCTGGAGAACACTGCTTTTGACCTGAGGCCTTGGAGAAGCTTCTAAATTTGAGTGATGGAGTTAAAGTCACAACTGTGTAGTGAAATAGAGGTGTGTGATTTCACATGGTGAAGGGTTTTTAATGTGAGGTTTTTATAATATAGTAACAGGTATGGGACAAGATGGAGGATTTTGGGTGGTGTCTCTTTCAGTGCTCATCTTCCTTCTTCTTAATGATTTCAGGCAGTAGTTTCTGATTGGTCAGTCAGTGTCACACTGAGGGTCATGGGAATTTAGTTATTGGCTTAAAAGGATAAATAATATAGGTGTTAATTCTCTATTGGACTGTGGAGCTTTAAGAGACCTTGTAGCAGCTGGATCTTGCTCCATTCTCCTCACTTCTAGCAGGTAGCTGGAAGTGCTGTTGAACACTCTGTACTCTTTGATAAGATTTAATAAACAACCAAGCCCAAACATGAGAAAATCCATTTTCTTTGTGTATTTGTTAAACCCTGTCTCCGAGTGAAGACAGAAGAGACTGAGACAAACCATGAATTAAACGGTGCAAAACTCCCACCACTAATAGAGCTGACCCCCATCTCCCCCTGGTAACTATTTCCCAACACCTCCGAGAGCCCAGAAACCAGAGTGAAATGGGGACTGGCTCTGGTTTGTGAGGCAGGAAGCTCAGAGCAGCGTTTTTGCAGAGCAGGGCTCGCTCCAGGAGCGGGATTTGCCGCCTGCTCCTCTCGGCAGGGCTGGGGGAAAGTCTTGCACACCTGCCCACTCTGCCACAGCCCCGGGTTGTCACCGAGGGAGAAGTGTTGACAGCGCCACACGGAGCGGAGCAGGTTCGCAGCTGAGCCGGGATTGCTCAGCTCCTGGCAGGGAAATGCAGCGCCCAAGGAGTGCCTGCCTCTGCAAGGAAATCCTGCACTGCCTGCAGAGACATTACCTGCAGCAGGGGGAAAGGCTGGCGGCTGGCAGAGTGTGCAAATACCACCAGAGGAGGTATTTGGAGAAGAGGTGCTCTCTCCACATCCCAGCTCCTTTATGGCTTGGGGGGAGAGCTTGGAGCAGGATGGAGATGGAAAACCTGCATGAAAAACTGGAGCTGGCAGAGTGTGCAAATACCACCAGAAGAGGTATTTGGAGAAGAGGTGCTCTCTCTGCATCCCAGCTCCTTTATGGCTTGGGAGGAGAGGCTAGAGCACAATGGAGATGGAAAACCTGCATGAAAAACTGGAGCTGGAAGAGTGTGCAAATACCACCAGAAGAGGTATTTGAAGAAGAGGTGCTCTCTCTGCATCCCAGCTCCTTTATGGCTTGGGGGGAGAGCTTGGAGCAGGATGGAGACGGAGAACCTGCATGGAAAATGGGAGCTGGCATCCCTCCTGCTTGGATTTTGTGCAGGCAGCCTGCCGTGCACTCTTATTTTTTTGGGACAGAAGCAAGGGCACCTCCCCATGCACCCCCTGCCCTGGTGGTGCCACCAGCCATGGCCAGGTAATCCCTGCTGGGGGGAGGGCAGCCCAGTGAACCCAATTGTAAATACATCAATGTCCTCCTTCTCCCTGCCACACGTTTAAATCTATTTGATCCACTCTAATGGATTGATCTACAAGTTTGTGCACACACATCCTGCTTTGGACGGGCGGCTGGCAGCGCCTCGCCCATCACGGCCTGTCAGCTCCACTCAGCCTCACCTCCAGCGCACAGAGAATCCAATTACAGGATAAAGGGTTTTCTTCCCCTCCATATGGTCTCTATAACTCTCTGGTTTTATCTTGCCTTAACCCCTTTCCTGGTGTGGGAGCTCCCAAGCCCAGCCTAAGCGGCTCAGCCCCGCGGCCGTGGGTGGCTGCGATGTGATACGGGCAATGGGGTCTTCCCAGGGCACCCACAGGCTCCTTCCTCCCTCTTTTCCTGCCCACTGGGGAGCAATGAGCCCCCACAGGAGGGGGTTTGGGGCAGCACAGGTTACAAAAGCAGCCAGGAGCACAGGAGTGAGCTCAGCCGTGCGCCAGCCCAGCACCAGGAGCTCAGCACAGATGTTCCCTTCATGACTGATTTGTTGTGCTTTTGCATTTCCCTCCACCTTGCTCTGCCAGGTGTTCCCTGGGTGCCCCTGGGCAAGTGGCTCCAGTGGCTCCTGTGCCCAGCAGGGGATGGGCACCACAAAGGGCTCCAGGAACCCCCTCCCTGTGTGAGCTCAGCCTGTGGCTGATCCCCTGAACCAGGCGTGTCGGCTCTGAGCAAGCTGGTTATTTGATTATAATTATCATCCCTTGCTTTACACAGGACATGAAAGCCCAGAGCAGCTCAGGGCCCCGCCACGAACAAACAATGAGAGAGAGACAATCCCAGCTCAGAGCGCTTGGCAAAGCAGGAAAACCTGCAAGGGGTGAGAAAAGCCTTTTCTTGAGAGCAGCAAAGCTCTCCTCCTGCATTAGGAGTTTGCTGTTGTCATAGAGTCAGCACAGGAGCTCTCCAGGAGAGAGAGCAGCTCATAAACTTTCCCTGCTAAGAGACACCAAATGAAAGCCTTATCTTTTCGAGGGTGCATTCAGGACACGTCCTGGAGGGACCAGCCACCCTCCCTGGTGTCATTTCCCTGCTCTGGGTTTACTCGAGGCCTTGGCCATTGCTCCGGCTGCAGGGAGCTCTAAATCCACCAGCAGTGACCCTGAGGACAGCTGGGGACAGAGGGGACAGCTCTCACAGAGCACAGCTGCCTCAGCCTTACCTGCTCTTACCTGCTTCCCCAAAACAGGGGAAGGGCCTGGTCCCTGCTGATGGTCAGTTAAAACCCTCTCAGTCCAGTTGTCCCTTTGAAAGGTGCCTGGGGAAGCCAAATCTCCTCCACACTCAGCTGCCAGGGTGAGTGGAGAGGATCTGCTGAGCCAGGAAAGGTCCCTCTCCCAAAAAGTGCACTCCAGCACCCAGACTCAGTGCCCTCTTCCCCCCACAGCTTCCTTTGCACCACTCCTGACTTTAGGGGAGGGCAGGACACCCCAAAGGGGTGCCAGGAAGGGATGGGGGGTGACAAATAATTTTCCTATGGGATACCCGTGTCCACATGCAAAACCTTGGAGAAGCACCAGAGCTTTGGGATGCTGCTGGTGCTGGCAGCGAGGCCCAAGTGTCTTTGAAGTGAAATATTGGAGCTGAAGACTTGCCTTCTATTTTGAAGGTGGGTCATGGTGAAATATTGGAGAGGTGCTGTCTCCCATGGGTGCTGGGACCCATGTGCACAGACCATGCACTGCTGGTTTTGTGGATTAGAATTTATGGGATCTCAGAATTCACATAGAATTCACAGAATTTTGGGTTGGAAGAGACCTTCAAGATCATCGAGTCCAACCCTGCCCTGACACCTCAACGAGACCATGGCACCAAGTGCCACATCCAGGCTTTTTTAAACACACCCAGGGATGGTGACTCCACCACCTCCCTGGACAGACCATTCCAGTACTTTACCACTCTTTCCATGAAAACCTTTTTCCTAATATCCTAATTTTCCCTTGATGCAGCTTGAGGGAGATCTCCTTTGATATTCAACCCATTCTGCAACAATACACTCAATTTTTGTACACCTGGAGCCCGACCATGACCAGGAGAGGCAGGAAATTCCTCCAGGGAAATCTCTGTGAGAAGCAAGGCCATGGGACTCCTCCACTTCCCACTCATCCCCTCGAGGAAGACCTGGACCAGGAATTTGGTGAGTGTTGGTTTCACAGTGCGATGATTCCAAGAGTCACAGCCACCCCGTGGGGAGCCCTGCTGGGGGGCACCTGAGGCTGGCCTGACCCATTTCCCTGCTCCATGTCCTACTTCTGCTGCTGCTGGATGCAGGCAGGAGGATCAGGGATTAGGACAGCATCCATCCCAACGCCCCCTTAGCCTTCCGCTCACGGCCTCCAGGCGTGCAGGAGACCTCACTCATCCCGTGGGACAATGGTGACTTTTTCCATGGGCTGTGCCTTGGGGAGGGCAGGAGGAGGAGGAGGAGGAGGAGGAGGAGGAGGAGGCCCAGCTTAGCTCGTTATCCGATCAGCCCCCTTAACGCCCCACATCCCCAGGATTAATGGAAGAGCTTCCCTAAGGCGCCTTAGGCAGGTCCCCTGCAGAAGGAGCACCCATGACCCAGAAGGAGGAAATGGGGAAGAGGAAGGTGGATGAGATGGAGCGTTGGTTCTGGCCATGCTGGGAAGGGTTTGTGTGCTGGCATGGGGAGCCCACACCCCGTGCTGAGAGCCTGGGGAGGGCTGGGAGGCTGAGAGCCTCCCTTCCATCCCTCTGGCCCTCCCAGGCTGGGCTGGTCTCTCTGCACTCTCTGCAGGGAGTTCAGGATATCCCTGCTGTCCTTTGCCCCGTGGCACAACCAGGGGTGTGACCAGAGTCACACAACCAAGAGCCCTGCCCCAAAACACTACATTTACCAAAAAATTACCAACCTTTGGGATGGGAAGTGTCTTCCTCTCCTACCTTTGCCCAGCTCCAGGCCCTTGGCTGTGGCAGGAGAGCCTGGATTTGCTCTGGGATGGGGTCCCCAGCAGCCCCCACACTGAACCAGGCACCTGAACAGAGCTCAGCCAACAGCTCAGACCCACAGAGCTCAGTCCAGTCTTCCCCCAGTGACCTCCCCAAGGTCAGTGGGGCAGAGCTGGCCACTCCCCAGCCCCCAAATGGTCTCACAGGATCCTTCAGCCACCCAGGGACACCCCAAACCTGTGGACCCCAGCACAGCCCCATAACCACATCGGCCACTCCCAAACTCCCCACTGCTCCACCCACCTTTGCCCCTTTTCCCAAGGGCTCCCCACCCCATCCCTTCCTGCCCCCAACACCTTAAACAACATTAAACACTTAATGGCAATTAATACGCTTTAATGCAGGTTTTGGGGCCAACTGGCTGCTTAGAGGGTGCTTAAACCATCAACCCCTCTCAATCCCGTTGCCCTTGTCACACAAAGTTAGCCGAGCCCCTCGTCAGGCTGCCCCCTCCCTCGAGGAGGCCGGAGGGTATAAAACCACCCCAGGGCACAGCACGGCGCAGGGCAGGGCACCACCTCCATCCCAACTCCTGCTGCTCCCCGTAATTCAGTTTTTCAGATCGGAGGGGAATCCTCTCACCGTGCTGGGAAGGGGTGGCGTTTCCCTTTTACGATTAATCAGGGTGGGAACGCGATTCATCGCAGAAAACCCCTCCGGCAGAGCAGCTCCCGCAGCCAGGGCAGCATGAACGGCACGGAGGGGATCAATTTTTACGTGCCTATGTCCAACAAGACGGGCGTGGTGCGCAGCCCCTTCGAGTACCCGCAGTACTACCTGGCCGAGCCCTGGAAATACCGCCTGGTGTGCTGCTACATCTTCTTCCTCATCTCCACTGGCTTCCCCATCAACTTCCTCACCCTCCTGGTCACCTTCAAGCACAAGAAGCTCCGGCAGCCCCTCAACTACATCCTGGTCAACCTGGCGGTGGCTGACCTGTGCATGGCCTGCTTTGGCTTCACCGTCACCTTCTACACGGCCTGGAACGGCTACTTCGTGTTCGGCCCCATCGGCTGCGCCGTGGAGGGATTCTTTGCCACGCTGGGAGGTAAGGGCTGGGGATGGGGGCTTGGGGATTCCTTCTGCAGGGCTTTGGGAGTCTGGTTCCGTCCCTTCGTGGCGCTGTTGGGGTGTGCAGCATCGCTCCCCCTCGTTTTGGGGCTCGCCCTGCATTTAAAACTGGGGAGGAAAACAGATTTCTGCATGTTTGACCTCGATAGAAAGAAGGTTCCATGGCATCGTGGCAGGGAAAGGAAGCCTGGGAAAGGATCATCGTTTGTAGGATCCAGCCTGGGGTCACCTGGCCCTGCTGGTCACTGGGGGTGTCACACCAAGGTGGTTAGCAGAGACCTGCCAGGGGTGACCACAGCGTGTTCCCGAATCAACACCAGGCAGCTCAGACCAGCTTGATCACCTTCGAGGTCTTTTCCCAACCTTCCCTATTCCATGATTATTCCTTTGCCCAAAGGTTTCCCTTTTTGTGGAAATGGAGGGTTTAGAAGGAAAAGAGAAATCCCCCAGGAAGGAAACCCAATGGAAGAGTTACAGGCATGAAGAGATGAGAGGGCTCAGAGCTTATCCAGGGGCAAAAGGAAGGGGAGGAGGATCCAGGGTGGTTCCCAGGCTCTGCAGGGATGGCTCAGCTCTGTCCCAGCTCCACCAGATCTGGGTGCCCTTGGGATTTTCCTTGAGGCATTTCTCAAGGACAACAACACTTTGCCCTGTGGAAGAACAGGGAGAATTCACTCAGCAGCCAGAGCCCACGCAGCCAGCCCTGCCCACGCCACACCTCATGATGGATGTGACAGCCAACAGTCCTTGTTAGAGACACCCAGAGCCACCACAGAGACTTTGCTTTCATTCCTCTAAACAAGGCCATTCCCCACAATGATGCTGTTCTGAAAATACTCATTTTAAAACCATGGATATTCTGCCAAAGGCACAGCTGAATGCCCTGATCCAAGCCAAGGAGCAAGGAAAGGCTTGGCTTTGGGGTCAGAAGATCCCAAAGTCTGCCCCATCCCCACTCAGTGAGCCTTGAGCAGCATTATTTTGCCTTCCCAATGTTTGCACCTCTCAGAGGAGGAGGAGGCTACTGTTCCCAGGGAAGGAAGTTGGCTGGGAAGCAGCAGGTCCCCAGCGAATCCCAGCACAGGGTGTCGTTATCAGCAGCTTATCACAGCTGGGGGCATTAGCAGGCTTACAGCACCGACTGAACGCTCCCAAATCCCCTGAAGTTTAATTATCCCTCAGAAATCCATGTGCACGTTTGCCCACCCACACAGCCCTCCCCACGCCTCCCCCTGTTCCAGCGCCAGCGGAAGGCTCGTGAAATGCACATTTAAAGGAATCAACAGGTTTGGAGACATCTGGCAGCATTGCCTGGAATTGTGCTTCCCCACGCCCAGGTGGGATTCACCCCCTTGATTTTTAATTTATTAAAACCCCCACAGCGATTCCTCCTCCGCCCCCAGCATCCCCTCAGCTCCCAGAGCTTCTGCACGTTACGGGTGGAGGATTCCCAGTTTTTTAGCAGGATGCTGCTTATCCCACGCTGATCCCCGTCTCTGGAAGCACCAAAGCAGAGCCCAGAGGAGCTCTGACCTCTCCGTGGGCTCTCCCTCTCCTCCCCTCAGGCCAGGTTGCCCTGTGGTCGCTGGTTGTCCTGGCCATCGAGCGCTACATCGTCATCTGCAAGCCCATGGGCAACTTCCGCTTCTCCGCCAGCCACGCCTTGATGGGCATCGCCTTCACCTGGGTCATGGCCATCTCCTGCGCCGCCCCGCCGCTCTTCGGCTGGTCCAGGTGAGCCCCAGCACCCCCAGCAGCAGCTCCCACATCCCTCCATCCACGCAGGGACAGCAGGCAGCTCCCAACAGGGGAATGCTCGGCCTCAAGAGGGAAACGAATGTCCCGTTCCCGTGGGAGGGAGGGAGGGAGTGTGACAGCAAGCTGGCACTGCGTGCTCCAGTGCACTCAAACCATGAGTGCCAGCCTTGCAGCATCCCCCATCCTCAGGGAATTCCATCCCCATCCCCAGGGAATTCCATCCCTCATCCCCAGGGAATTCCATCCCCGGGGGATTCCATCCTTGGAGGATTCTGCTCCCCCAAGGAGCAGATCCCAACCTTTCTCCCCGCCAGGTACATCCCGGAGGGGATGCAGTGCTCCTGCGGGCCCGACTACTACACCCACAACCCCGACTTCCACAACGAGTCCTACGTGCTCTACATGTTCGTCATCCACTTCATCATCCCCGTCGTCATCATCTTCTTCTCCTACGGGCGCCTCGTTTGCAAAGTCCGGGAGGTAATGGGGACAGGGCAGGCTGTGGACACCACAGCACAGTTTGCCAGGCCTTTTTCAGGTTCTGAGTTCTTTTTCTCTTTCTCAGGCTGGGAAACTTTTTCCCAGGTTGAGGCAGTTTCTCAGCTCTGGCCTGAGCCTTTCCCAGGATGATAACTTTCTGGTAAACAGAGATTAACACCTGGTGTTGACTGAGAAACAGTTCTGTGCTACGTGACAGGAGATGTTTTCTCCTGTTGTCCAATGAACTACTGTCCTGTTTGAAACTTGTGAACCACACTATAATATGATTCGGTTTTTTAATAAAGTGCTTCTTTATCTTCTCACACTCAAGAAGTCATACATGCGACTCTCAGCGTGCTGTGACAGCAGGCGGCTCAGGCAGGACAGGGAACGTGGGTTGGGGGTGGGAAGCTGCCCCTCACCACCCTGTGTGCCCACAGGCAGCTGCCCAGCAGCAGGAATCAGCCACCACACAGAAGGCAGAGAAGGAGGTGACGAGGATGGTGATCCTCATGGTGCTGGGCTTCATGCTGGCCTGGACGCCCTACGCCGTGGTGGCGTTCTGGATCTTCACCAACAAGGGCGCCGACTTCACGGCCACGCTGATGGCAGTGCCTGCCTTCTTCTCCAAGAGCTCCTCCCTCTACAACCCCATCATCTACGTGCTCATGAACAAGCAGGTGAGATGCCCTGGGGATGGGCAGCACCTCTGGGCGCTCCACGGGAACTTTGCTCCTTCCCAGCAGGGCTGGACCTCGGTCCCTGCAGGGACTCCTGGTCTGTAGCACATCCCTGCTGGCCCCCAGTGCCACCACTCTCATTTATCTCCCCTCCCCAGTTCCGTAACTGCATGATCACCACAATCTGCTGCGGCAAGAACCCCTTTGGGGATGAAGACACCTCCTCCACCGTGTCCCAGAGCAAGACCGAGGTCTCCTCTGTCTCCTCCAGCCAAGTATCACCCGCATAGAGCATGGACAGTTTGAACTGGGGTGACCTGCCGAGCTCGGGGACCCAGACAGACGCCCCCCAGCCCCTCCCCTGCAGGAGAATTTAGCTGTGCCCGTCCTGCCATAGACCCCACCCCACATTCCATGGGGACCCGCACGTGGCGCTCTGAGCTCTGCCACTCCGAGCCCAGGGAGCCCTGCCCCAGCTCCCAGGAGCACCTCACCTCTGGGGGACTGTCCCCACCTGTCCCCTTTGAGTTCAAACAGCAGTGGTCAGTGGGGACCCCAAACCTTTTCCTGCCTGAGTCCCCCTCCCTGCCAGCATCGCCCTTCCTTGGGCTCCAGGGAGTGTCACAGGAGCATCCAGGCTTCATTTGCAAAAATATAAATATTCTGGCAAAGCCCCAGGAGCAGGACCCTGAGGCTGGGGTGGCCCCACCTGCCCCTCACCAGGGCCTGAGCCTGGGGCTCTCCAGGGCTGTGCTCCCGCCGGGATTCCCACCAGGAATCGATTCCTGCAGTCTCAATAAATCAATGTAACAAACGGAGCCTCGAGCGGGCTCTGCTCCCAGCCCGACTCCCTCTATCCCCAAGACAACACTGTAGATATATTTTTTTGTCTTGGAACCTGTAAATATTTGCTCACGTCCTTTGAAGTCTCCATCCCTCTCAGCCCTTTCCTTTCTTCTCCTTTTCCCAACTCCAAAGCAGAGAAATTCCCTTTCCACCTCTGCTCTGGCTGGACAGGCACAGCCAACCTTGGAGGGAGGGGCTGGGACCCGAGGGCTTTCCTGTACATATTTTATAAATAAATAATCTCATGTCAGCACAAGGATGTCTGCAGTTAAGGAGTAGGGATTTAAAAAAACTACGCAATAAACAGAAGCAGCACAGAGAAAAACACAGATGCTCAGTGCTTGTCCTTTCTCTTGGGCTGTGGGGATGAGATGCTGGTGGCCAGCTGGGGGAACACGATGCTGCTGCTAGAGACACAAGCCTGCAAAGTCCCAAAATCCCAAAAGCCATGGGAAGGGGGATCTGGGGGTGACACCATCCCCACAAGGTGACAGCCCCATTAGCTGGGCACCAAAGGTGTTTAGAGGAAAAAAAGAGACAGACAGAGCACAGCTCTCACTGCCCAGCCACTGCTTTTTTTAATATTTGAGATTTCCCCATGTAGCCTTAAATAAAGCTCCATCTGAGAGCTTCTCTCAGAGTTCAAGTTCCCCTTCCTGTGGGGCCCTTCCAGGAGGCATCGTGACAGAATTGCCAGAGTCAGGGAAAAATTGTTCCCTGTGGCAGAGAATTCATTCTGGAGCAGCTGGAGAGCGACCCTGGTGCCATCCCTGCCAGAACCTCGCCCCCCTCCCCTCCCTGCTCAGCTCACACCTGCCCTCTCTGGTGTTTTTCCTCCTTTTTGGCTCCAAAGCCATCAAAAGCAGCAGGAAGTCTCAGGCTCATCCCTGGGATTTTGCCCCAAAACAGCAGGCCCTGGCAGGGGGAGGATGCAGCCCCAGCCCCGGCTCTCCAGGCACCCTCCTGTCTCTGCACCCTCCCAAAATCGGGGCTCCTGGCCAGGATTGCCCTGGAGCAGCTCCCACACCCCTCCTGCTGTGCTGAATAATTCATGGCCACTCTGCCCATCCCAGGAGCCTTTTTTCCTTCCCTACAAAGCCCCAAGCATGTTTCCTTTAGTTCCTTTAGAGACACTGGGGCTGTTTTATAACGAGCCCTCGGCATCCCTTTCCCCCCCCACCAGACTCCAGAGTGAAAATATTCCAGGAGCAGAGCCCTGGACCCCCTGAACAGGCCTGGCTGTGTATCCCCCATGTTTGTGATTATTTTTAAATGCTGCAGCTGTAGCCCGGGGCTGCTGCCTTTTGCTGTGGTGCAGTGATGCTGGGAGAATCCACCAGGAATCCAGAAGGAATTCAGAAGGAATTCACCAGGAATCCAAAAGGAATCCAGAAGGAATTCACCAGGAATCCAGAAGGAATTCAGAAGGAATTCACCAGGAATCCAGAAGGAATTCACCAGGAATCCAGAAGGAACTCAGAAGGAATCCAGAAGGAATCCACCAGGAATCCAGAAGGAATTCACCAGGAATCCAAAAGGAACTCAGAAGGAATTCAGAAGGAATTCAGAAGGAATCCAGAAGGAATCCACCAGGCCCTGGGTGAGGATAAGAGCAGTCTGTGATCTCTGACAGGGAGTTCTGGGGAGTCTGGGGATGGGTTGAAGGTTTGCAGACAAATTTTCACGAGCAGAATCCAGCCTGTGGTGCTGTGGCACATTCCAGCAGTGATTCCAGCAGTGATTCCAACACTGATCCCTCCTGGCTGTTCCCACCTGCACTGCCCATCCAGCTGCTCTCCAGATGTGCCACTGCCCACACCACCATGGAAAATGAACCCCAGCAGAACAGGGAACATTCCCAAGGTGGATCCTGCCTGGGATGGAGCAAAGAGGGGATGGAGGTGCCCAGGGATGTGGCTCTCAGGGACAAGGTGGGATCAGTCTCAGGTTGAACTCGGGGACCCTGGAGGGCTTTTCCAGCCTCAGAGATTCTGGAGTTCTGCTGCTCTCAGCCCTGCAGGCAGGTTGGCTCATCCATGGTGCAAAGGAGCTGCTGTGGATGGGAACAGAAAGATAAACTTGTCCTAAAAGGGTGACCCCTCTGCTCTGCCTTCAGCTCCCCTCAGCAGCTGAGGATGATGATGGAACTCCTTCTCTTTGACCAAAAACCTAAAAAAACCCAAAATATCCAAGCTCAGAACTGATTTCTTCAAACCATAGGAGCAGCCAGCAGACAACCAAAACCCCAAACCTCACCCAGCCCACCAGACCCAACCCTTCCATGGCAGAAAGCATCTCATTCAAAAGTTCCTCTTGCAAAATCACCCAGCAGTTCATTCTTTCCACTTTTCCATAAACACATGGATATATCCAGGCACTGCATTTGCAACCAGCAGGGACCATCCTGGCATCACCCACTCAGAGCAGGCACCAGCAGCTGCTCCAGCACCACTGGCCTGGCACTGCTGCCACCTAAATTCAGATTCAAACTGAGGAGAGCAGCCAGACTTATCCAGGGAATGGAGACAGCTGGAATCTCGGGCCCAAAGGGCATTTCAGTGTCTGACTCCCACCCTTCTGCAGCTGGGACTGTTCCTCCTCATCCCAGCACTGCTGTCAGCTGGTTTGGGAAAACTGCAGTAATTGGCTCAATTCATTTTAAATCAGTTCTCGTTTGTGCAAGCAGCACTTGGGGAAAAGCAGCTTGGAGTTAATCACATCCTGGTTTGGAGCATCCGCAGGGATGAGGGGAAATCTCAGTGAGGTGTTCTTGGTCTCTGTCCCACAGCCCTGGGCACAGACAGAACCCAAAAAAAGGGGCAAAGCAGGGTCCTGGCCCTGTGCTGTTCCCCAAAATCCTGATCCTGCCCAGGGCTGATGTCTCCAGGCTGCCATGGCACTGCCTGGATTTCTTTTTTAATCCCATCAGTGTAGAAGGAGCAGCTCCATGCCAGAGGGTCTGGCTCTGCCCATTTGTCTCTCCCAAAGGAAAAACATCTCCTTGTCCAGCCACTCCAGCAGCTCCAAGAACAAGAAGATTAAAACCCTGCAACACTCCCCCCTTCCCTCTGTGCCATCACACACAGGGCTGGGGGGGCAAATCCCTCTTTGGGGTGCCCAGACCCCAATACCAGGGGGGAAAGCTGCTCCTTAAGGGAAAAACTGCTGGAATTACAGCTTGGGAAAAGCCAGGAGTGCCCCTGGCAGTGCCAGGAGGATCTTGCACAGCCTCAGCAGCCCAGGGAGACTCAGGCAGTGTTTGCCTCCCACCCAGGAGGGTTCAGGAGCCCCCACATTTGTGTCACTTCCCAGCACGGCCACCTTTGTGTCACATCCCCAGCCCGAATCCATCACGGCTGCCTGTGTCACGTTAGCAGCAATAAAAGGATTCAAACAGCAATTCCTTACTTTTATGAACAAATGGCCCTGGCTGGATGATTCAGGCAGCATTCAATTCCCAGCCAGAAAGTGTCAGCAAAATCCCAGCCTCTCACATGGAGGTGGATAACTGCAAATGGAAGGGAGGAATTATTAGCACTTAATACTCGCTGGGTTTGCACTCCCCAGTGCTCCTCTCTGGAGGTGCCAAACGCTCCAGCAGCTGGGAGGGCCCTGCCAGGGGGGGCTGCAGGGACTGGGGTGATGGCTTTGGACACTGGCATTGACCTCACCCCACTGCAGGGCCCTGCCCAGCCCAGCCCTGCTAGAATCCCTTGTCTGCCCCAGCCTGTCCTTTCCAGAACCCTTTTACCTGCAGCCCAGCCCCTCAAGAGCCCCTTTTCTTCTCCAGACTGTCCTTTCCACAGCCCCTTTTCTCCTCTGATCCATCCTCTCCAGAAACCCTTTTATTCTCCAGACTTTCCCTCCCAGAGCCCTTTTCTCCTCCATCCCATCCCTTCCCACAGATCCCATCCCATCCCAAGCCCCTTTTCCCTTTCCTCTTTCTCATCCTCTCCAGAACCCCTTATTCTCTTCCAGACTCTCCCTTCCAGACCCCCTTTTCTCCTCCAGCCTGTCCTCTCCAGAATCCCTTTTCTCCTTCATCTTATCCCATCCCAACTCATCCCATTCCAAGCCCCTTTTCTCTTTCCTTCTCTTTCTCATCCTCTCCAGAACCCCTTTTATCTTCCAGATTTTCCCTCCCAGAGCCCTTTTCTCCCCCATCCCATCCCATCCCATCCCATCCCATCCCATCCCATCCCATCCCATCCCAAGCCCTTTTCCCTTTCCTATTTCTCATCCTCTCCAGAACCCCTTTTCTCCTCCATCCCATCCCATCCCATCCCGAGCCCTTTTCTCCTCCCCACATTCCCTCTCCCATCTCCCCCTCCCCACCCTCCCATTCTCAGCTCGCTGCCACCACCTCGGGAGCCTCAGGGACCCCAACCCCTTGGTGGCACAATCCCCCCATCTCCAGAGGGATCTGGGGAGGTTTCCCCATGCACCTGGGGCTGCTCCTGGTGGTGTAGAAACGCTCTCCAGCCTCCTCCAGACTCTCCATTTCTCCTTCACCCAGCCTGCCCATATTTTTCTTGTTCATCAGACTGACAAATGGGCAGAAAACAGACTCCTGGCGATTTCCTGCACAGGCTGCCCACTCCTCCTCTCCCCTCGGCAATGACTGAGAGCTGAAAAAACAGGAATAGCATATAAATTTCCTCCCTGCTTTAATAAATACCTCTATTACCTTGTGCTTTCCCCCAGCTCGCTGTGCAGCTCCTGCTGCCCGCCAGGCAGACGTGATAAACCAAAATTCGCATTTCTGTGGGGAATCAGCAGCAGGGCTCAGGCAGGCTGGCAGCAGCACGGGAGGGGTGAAGCTCCCACCTCGGGGGCCTGGCTGCAGCTTCACACCATCCCAGGGGGACATAAATTAATTCATTTATTACTGAAGGGCCCCTCTTTGGTCACCCTGTCCTGGTCCCAGAGACCTGCCTCCCACCCCATCTGAAGGACAAAATGAAAAAAAAAACCACGGAGTTTTTCCACCCCCAGTGCTGCCAGGAGCCCCTGGGACACCGCTGTCCCCTGTGCCACCCCCAGCACAGCCTGGCCAGCCACTGTCCCCATCCCCTGGTCACAGCGCCGCAGCCTCGGCTCCTCCTCCCCCAGAGCTGCATGGACGGCTTTGCAAAGCCGGGGGAAAAAAATAAAAAAATTAAAAAACACCTTCAAAAGGAGCATTAGGATGTGGCAGCCACCCAATTCCCCCCTTAGCCAGCGCTTGCTGTGTCTCATCCGCTTCCTGGAGTCTATTTAACTTCTAAATTTAACAAGCTCCTAAACAAGCAGCAGCAGCAAGTGGCAGCTCCCGGCTCCCACCCTGCGAGTGGCATTTGGGGGCCCAGCCCGGGAATGGGAAATTTCTCCGATGTCTCTTTGATTTATGGCTCTCGTTAATTCTCCAAGAGGGCCCCGAGCTGCCCCGGACGCACCGAACCTCCGAGGGATAAATAATTTACCAGATGGTTAAATATTCTTTAAGGTCTATAGAACATCAGCTGGAGCGGGGATTTCGGAGCGGGAGTGACACGAAACTGCAAATTGAGCGCAAAAAGGGGGAGGGGATGGCCTGGAGCAGGGAAGGGAAGGATCGGGACATGTCAGGGAAGGAAGGACCAGGATCAGCACAGCCAGGGTTTTTGGGGAATATCCCGCCCAGATGTGCCCTGCCAGCTGTGCCATGCAGATGTGCAGGGCTGTCCTGCCCCTCCAAAGGAAAAGATGAACCAGGGAGCAGGGAGGAAAGGGAGGCAGTGCCAGCAGAGAGGTGACCCGGCCTTGCAGAGCCACGTCTGCTGGCAGAGGATGCTGATGCCCCAAACTGTCACTGCCTGGTGCCCTCGGGGCTTTGGCAGCAGAACCTTGATGAAATGTGGGGCCAAGGGGATTTTTCCACCTCCTTTCCTCCTCCTCCGCTGGGATCAGGGCAGCATTCCCAGCAAGGACTCCCTGGAGGGAGAGCACGGAGCAAGAGCAGAGGTTGGAGAGGAGAGTCCAAGCGCTCCAGCTGTGAGCTCCCAGCAGGTTTCAGCCTCAGCTCGGGATATTTTGGGCTCCCCAGAGCAGCGGGGCAGCCCCGAGCCCCGCGGATCCAGCGGAGGTAGATGGCAGCAGAGCCTGCTCCTTGCGGCAGCCGGGATGTGACAGCCCCGACCCCGATCCCGGCTGCACCCAGAGCTCCCGAGCCCCGATCCCGGCTGCACCCAGAGCTCCCGAGCCCGATCCCGGCTGGACACAGCGCTCCCGGCCAGCCCCGACCCCGATCCCGGCTGCACCCAGAGCTCCCGACCCCGATCCCGGCTGCACCCAGAGCTCCCGAGCCCCGATCCCGATCCCGGCCAGCCCCGACCCCGATCCCGGCTGCACCCAGAGCTCCCGAGCCCCGATCCCGGCTGGACACAGTGCTCCCGGCCAGCCCCGAGCTGGGCTTTTACAGCAGCTTCACCCCCAGCCCCGAGCTGGGCTTTTACAGCATCTTCACCCCCTGCTCCTTCTCCCCTGAGCTGATTTCTCCATGGCTGGGATGATCTGCCCAGGGAGGTGCTGCAGTCACCATCCCCGGATGATTTAAATAAATACTGGATGTGCCATGGTCTGGTTGAGGTGTTTGGGCTGGGTTGGACTTGATCATCTTGAAGGTCTTTCCCAACCTGTGACTTTTTTTCCCTGTAATTATATCAAACTCCTCTGTGCCCCGTGTTTGGCCCTGTGCTGCATCCCTGGACACCCCCACAGCAGCCAAGCTGAGCTCAGGTTTGGGGGTTTAATTCGGTTTTCTCTGCTGATCCTTTCGGGGAACACATGGATTTTGCCACAATTTGTCCTAATTCCAAACCGGATCTCAGCCCCTCCCAATATTTTCCAGGTGCCTGATGAGGCTCAGCACATGATTAACAGATTAAGAAATGCTTTAGGGAACTCTTTTTTCCCCCAAAATCCCTGCCAGAGGGAGCCCTGCTGTCCAGCCTCTAAAAGGAGGCAGGGAGGAGCATTAATAACATTAATAACTTTAATTTATAACATTAATAGTGTGTCCTGAAGCACGGGAAGAGGAGGGACCCCAGGCCCAGGGACTGAGCCCCTTCCCTGCCCTCGCTGAGGGCTGTGGGAGGAGGGGCTGGCACCTGGATTTAGGGCCTGATTAGAGCCTGTTACACTCCCGAGGGTTTATTTGGATTTATACCCAAGGGTCAGAGAGGACAGAGACCCTTAGGACTGAGCTGGGACAAAATTCCTGAGCATTACTGACTCCTGCTTTTTTAAAAAAAAAAAAAAATGAGTTGTTTTTTTTTTTTTTTTAATTTCCATCCCAAGAACCTGCAGAGAAGTGAGGGAGGGGTCTCATCCTGCCCTGCCCTGAGTTGTGGGGAATCTTGGAGCTCCTCAAGCTGAGAAGTCCTGAGCAGTGGCAGCTCCCAGCACCGGGCCCTGAGGGCTGGATAAACCCACAGGGAGGGACCAAGGGACAGCCACTGGCACATGGCCAGAGCAGGACTCTGATGCTTTTTTTTTTTTTTTTTTTTTTTGAGCAGCAGCCACCACCTCCTTTTCCTCTTTTTTTTCTCCTTTTCCTCGTTCTCCTCCTCCCTCTCCGGGCTGCAAACTCCCGCCTGTGGTGCAGATGGCCCAGCATATGGGCAGCCTCCCCTCGTGCTCGCACCTTGTAAGCAGATCCTGCCAGGTTTAAAGAGGAAAAGCTTAATTAAGCAGTTGTGTGTGTACAATTACGTCCTTAATTATCTCCTCGTTTCACTTCTTTGTTGTTCCCTGTTTGCGAGAAGTTTGGGAACAACCACGGGCGTCCAGCGGGAGCTTTTTCCTTTCCTTGTTTTCTCTTTTCTCTCTCCTCCTGCCTCGTTTTAGGGATTTTCTGGCTGCAGGATGAGCCCCGCTGGGATTCACGGACCCCAGCTCGGTTCCCAAACCAGAGCAGGTTCCCAAACCAGAGCAGGTTCCCAGCAGCGCTGCCCACACAAAGTGCAAGTTTAGCTGCTCAAAAGCTGCTTCAGCCCAGTTTTATCACGCCCCACATTTGTGTTCCAGCAGCCCCGGCACCCTCGGGAATAAACAGACCCTGTGAAAGCATCGTCAGGGTGATGCTTAATTGCTCCCATACCCCAAGAATGCCACCCAAAGGGCCGCCCTGCCTAATTAATTCCTCTAATTACTCCATTCCCCCCCCCATTTCCCAGCTTGGGCAGCAAGAATGACACATCTCCAGGGACATCCCGGGGTGTCCTGGTCCCCTCCTCATCCCCAGCCAAGGTCTGGAGACACCTGCAGAGATCAGGGACAAGAGGTGGCACAACCAACCAGCTCATTTGTGGTGGTGCTTTTATTTTATGCTCAGAGCTCTAAACAGCCATAAACATCCCGAGCTGGATGTTGGAGCTGGGGGTGTTTTTATTGTTTGCAAGTCCTTGAAATTTTGCCATGAAGCTTTTATTAAAAATAACCCCAAACTCTCGTTTCTCTAATTGAGTATATTTCAAAACCCACATGCCTGCATTTGTACCCAGGTATGTTTATATCACCACCAGTTAATTTTTATTTACTTTCTAGTGAAACTCATCTTCCCCCTTAATTCCCAGGCCTGTATTTGCTTTCAAATCAGAATTGGACCCAACAATCAGCCGTATATTTAAGGTGCCATTAAATCCTTTCTGCTCTCCCAGCTTCCAAACCAGCACAGCAGTGACCTCCCCTTCCCTCTCCAGGCATCCCAGCGGGGAAAATGAATCTTCATCCCGCTGAGAGGTGTCAAGTGCCGGGAATGAGCCCGGGGAGAGCGGCAGGAATGATGGGGGGCTGCAAAGGGAGGGAAAGAGGAGAGGAACAATCTGTCCCTGGGGTCAGGGATGGAGGGATTTGGGCTGGCTGGGGAGGGTTCAGCAGGCAGGGGAGCTCCAGGAGCAGCAAAGCTCAGCCCCATCGCATCCCCCCATCCGCCCCTCCGGACCCCGCAGCTGCCAGGAAAGGCTCCGTGTCCCTGTCCGACCTGCGAACGGGGCTGCGAGCTCACCAACCCCTTCCCCAGCTGCCGGGCAGGCAGGAGGGGCTGGCACTGCCCGCTGCTCCTGTTCCCGAGCTGCCACAAAAATCTGCCTCTCCGGTCTGTCTGTTCATCTGTCCGTCTGTCTGTCTGTCTGTCTGTCCCTGCGCTGGCCTCGGGACAGAGCACAGCGTCTCCAAGTGGGCTGGGGCAGCTCCTGCCCCCAGTTCCCTGTTCTGCTCCCCAATTCCCTGTTCTGCTCCCCAATTCCCTTCTTCACTCCCCATTTCCTCGCTCCTGCCACACAGTTCCCTTCTCTACTCAACAATTCCCAGTTCCTTCCCCCCAATTCCCTTCACTCCCCAATTTTCTTCACCCCTCAATTCCCTTCATTCCCCTGTTCCCCACTCCTTCTCCCCCAATTCCCTTCTTCACTCCCCAATTCCCTTCTCTGCTCCCCAATTCCCTGCTCTGCTCCCCAGTTCCCTTCGCTCCCAAATTCCCTTCTCCTCTCCCCAGTTCCCCGCTCCTTCCCCCAATTCCCTTCACTCATTTTTGTCTCATTTTTGGACATAAACCTCTGGTGTTTGTGGATTAATTTTCCTGACAACCCCAAACCCACATCCCCGAGGATGCTGAGGAGGCAGATTCGGGTAGCCCAGGGCTCTCCTGGCCCAGCTGTCACTCGGTTTTTCCCACTTCCCGCGCTGTCCAGCAGGAATTACACCCTGCGGGAATTACACCCTGCGGGAATTACACCAGGCAGCGCCGGCAGCCCAAAGCAAACACAATATTTTAAAGTCCTTCCCAGCCTAACCATCCCCAGCGCTATTAATAACACTTGTAAGGAGTTGTTCTTGAATAGATATGATTTTTATCTTGACAGCGTCTCCCTAAATCATTTTTATCCCCACGAAGTTTGCGAGGAGCAGATTTCCTGAGGGCCATTTATCTTGGCAAATATCCCCACCCCTGTTTATTGCTCATTCTCCCTTTAGTTACGGATGGGGCTGTTCCCCACCCTCAGCTCCCAAATCCCTCTGTCCCCTCCCTCCATCCCCCCTCCACGTGTGTTTTACTGGTGGCAGCAAAATGAAATCAAATCCTCTAATCTCTGTGGCTGAGAAGCTGTTGGGAGGTGGGAAGGGGGTGTGAGCTCGCTGCCAAACATCCTCCTGTCTTCCCTCCCCCCGCGTCTTCAGCGACAATTCCAGTTCGTAAAAAGGCACAAAACCCCCCCTGAATTATCAGATTTTCTCGGCAGAAAAGCGGCCGCAGCCCCGTCGTTGTGGCAGATGGACAAAGGCACGGGAAAAGCTCGAGGCAGGGAAGGCAGTGGGGGACATTCCGGCTGTCACATCCATCACTTGCTTGGAAATAAAGACTTTTTTAAAGAGGAGAGCTGCGGGGAAAGGAGCAGATTCTCTGATACAGCTCGGGAAACACCGATTCTGCCGGCAGATGGTCCGGGCGGCTCCTCGTGGGGGGATGAACCCATCCCGGGGCTGCTGAACTCACCCTAAAGGTGCTGAACTTACCCAAAAGGTGCTGAGCTCACCCTGGGAATTCTGAACTCAGCCCTAAAGTGCTGAACTCACCCCAGAGTGCTGAGCCCACCCTAAAGGCACTGAGCTCACTCTGGGAATGCTGAACCCAATGGTGCTGAACTCGCCCTAAAGGTGCTGAGCTCATCTCAAAGGTGCTGAACTAACCCTGGGGTGCTGAACTCACCCTAAAGGTGCTGAGCTCATCTCAAAGGTGCTGAACTCACTATGGAAATTCTGAACTCAGTCCTAAAGTGCTGAACTCACCCCAAAGTGCTGGACTTACCCAAAAGGCGCTGAGCTCACTCTGGGAATGCTGAACTCACCCTAAAGGTGCTGAGCTCACTGAGAATGCTGAACTCAGCCCTAAAGTGCTGAACTCTCCCCAAAGTTGCTGAACTCACCCCAAAGGTGCTGAACTCACCCTTAAAATTCCAAACTTGCAGGGACAGCACCAGGACCCTCCCGGATTTCAATGCCTGAGGGCAGAGCATCCCCTGGAGGGTCCCACCCAGCCCCTTCCCCTGACCCCCAGCCCTGCAGAGCAGAGGGTGGAGCAGCCCTGGGCGAGAGCAGCTCCAAACCGACTGAGAGAAGAGAGGGGAGGAGGGAGGAAGGAGCAGCTAGAGCCAGGAGTAATAAAATATTCCAGAACTCGATTAAGAAATGACAGGCAGGGCTGGCAGAGCGGGCTGGGCACGCGGTCCCGCTGCAGCTGGGCAGGAGCAGGCAGCTCCTGTGGGATTTAGGGGAGTTTATGGGATGTGGCACTTGGCCATCCCGCTGTGCAAATCAAGCCGAACAATCCCGCTCCTGCTGCTCCCAAAGGCTTCCCAAGCCCTTGTAAAGGAGCACCTGATACCAGCCCCAGTTAACAGCTCCGCTGGGAAATGCTGGAGCTGCTTCCAGGATTAAAAATTCCATGTTTGCCGGAGCTGAGGAGGGGAGGAGCAGAGCCCAGGGGGCTGGAGGCAGCAGAGCTTGGTGCCCACGAGGATTCCCAGAGGTGAAGCCCTCACCCACCACGGGACAGAGAGCACCTCACACAGCTGGAGCTGGAGCTGGGGAAGCTGTTCCCAGCCTGGGAAAGGCTGGGAAGGTCCAGGTGTGAGGGAGCCCAGCCTGCAGCCAGCCCCAGCACCTTTGCAGCTCAGCTGGAACCACAGAATGAGAATCTCTCTTCATCCCTAACACGGGTTTTTGGTGGAAAACAGGAGAGCCCTGAGCATCCCCATGGCCAGGCAGGGCTGACCTGGCATTGCTGGGGCTGGAGAGTTTGGGGTGATGCAGCTGCGGGGTTCAGGCTCCATCTCACCCCAATTCTCCTGCCAAAAACCCTCTCTGGCAGGAGCTGGCAGGAGCCTCTGGGCCACAGCCACGTCCTTTAGGAAGGGAAAAAGCCCTCAGGAGGTGAAATTCAGTGATCTGGGCTCACCCCCCTGCCCAGCGGGTCTGCAGAGCAGAGGGACCAGTGGGTGCTCTGCTGATGGGACGGGGATTTGGGAATGGCTCTTGCTGGGGGAAGTTCCTCCCCCCCAGGTGTGGGCAGGAGGCTCCTCCCGGCTGTCAGCAGCGCTGCGGAGCTGGCACCGGGTAATTAAACCTTTTATTCCGTGCCTGGAGGCGCGAAAGCATCAAGGGCTCTTATCAAAGCACGAACCCAGCGGGGCTGGCTCTGTGCAGAGGGGAGGGAGAGATGCCAAAGCTGCCTGCAAGAAAGTTTGGGCTTCGCCCTCCTCTCCCAGCTCTTTGAATCCGCCCTGTGAAGATCTAATCCGCGTTCAGCCGTGTGTCTGCAGGGCTCAGCTGGGCAGGGCCAAACCCTCCTGTCCCAGCAGCTCCATTCCCTCACCCTCAGCTCTGCCCTGGCTCAGGATCCCGGCCCAGAGATCCCACGGATCAACAACATCAAGGGAATTTCTCTCCCCACCCACCCCAAACACCACCCTGTGCATGAGATGTGACCCAGGGGCTCCTCCGTGGGCTCTGCTGTGATATTTGGGGATGCTCAGAGTGAAGGGACAGCAGCAGCCGCTCACAACAGGCAGGAAAAGCTGTGCCTGGGGATAGGGGGACAAAAAACACCCCAAAAATGCTGGCAGATGTGCTGGCTGCAGCCCTGTCCCACACACAGGGAGAGGGGACAGGTCCTGGCTCTGCCCCAGCCCCCAGGCACTGGGGACCCTCCCTGTGTGCTGGACAGAGCTCAGCCCCCCTCGTGTTTTGGGGAGCAGGAGCAGCACAGAGGGGATGTGACAGCAGCTCCAAGGCAGAGTGAATTTTCCAGCCCTCGGATACAAGGAAGAATCATAACGTCGTTTATCATCTTTAAAGATACGCAGAGTTGGCGAGAGAGAATGAATTCTTCTTCATAAGCCAGTTCCCAGGATATTTTTACTGTGCATCATAAATTATAATACCTTTTTATTTTTGCTTTATGGCCTGTCCCCCGCCAATTCTGGTGATCTACATCCTCATCCCCCCAGTGCTTTAGGAACAATCCCTGCCTGTCTCTCTCCTCCTCCCTTCAGCTCCCCAGTCTCTCTCCTTCCACCAGCATCTCTCTTTCCCCTTGTCCACACACGGATTTGGGGCTGGGGAGATGTGGCAGTCACCAGGAGTGGGCAGTGGCACCTCTGAGCTGCAGGGGTAGCCATGGGCACAGCAGGGTCACCTCCAGCTCCTGGCAGTGCTGAACCAGCCCTGAGCCCCCCCTGCCCTCACACCTGGGCACAGCCCGGCTCCAGGTGTCCCTGAGATGGGCCCAGCTCTGAGCTCAGCCTGGCCCTGCCCTGCTGCAGCCCTGCCTGGGGATGCTTCGGGCTCCTGGTTGGTTTTTCCACCAGCACAGCTCAGATTTCAGCCCCGCTCAGGTGAGGATTTCAGCTCCGTTGACACCTGAAATTCCAAAGGAGCAGCCCCAGGGCAGGTGAGGTGACACCGAAGCCCTGCCTGAGGCAGCTCCAGACACCCCAAACCCTGGGGGTGGCCTCTGAGGAGATCCCAGCTGCCCAGGGCAGCCCCTCACACCACCCCACACAGGTTTTATCCCCACAGCCATGCCGGGAGCCCAGGGAGCTCCTACTGCCCAGCCCAGCATTCCCATGCCCATGGCACGGCATCCTCCATTCCCAGGAGCAGCTGGAAGATCCTCAGGGTTTCCACAGCTCCTTTCTTTGCAAATCCTCCTCACTTTAAGGAAAAATCTGTTTACAAAGCTCACTGGGTGGGGAACCCCCATGAGAGAGGAGGGGATGGTGGCCAGGACTTCTCCCATGGTCTCCCACCCCTCCAGGGGGGAATGCAGCCCTAAAGCAGGAGCTGGGGAGGAGAGGTGAGTGTTTATCCCTGCCAATATGGAGATTTGCCGCGATGAGGCTGACTAAGAACATTACATTTGCCACGCTAAGCCGCAGAGCCTCGGGGCTTTGCGCGGGGCTCAGGCTCCCGTCAGGGAGAGGATTTTTCAGCGTGTTGGGATTTACAGGAAAACAGGAACCTCCAGGGAAGAGCCAGCACGGCTGATGGTGCAGACAGCATCGTGATTCCCCGAGCTGTGCAGGGATTCAGGGCAGGGGCTGCGCTCCCCAAGCCCAGATGGGATTTTTAGGGCGAACAGAAAATCCTAATTGCAGTCATTCCCATTTCCCAGCGTTTTCACAGCAGTGCAGCCTGTGCTCAGCTCCTCCATGTGGGATGGGTCTCTTACCCAGACCCACGTGGATAAATAAACCCTCTGATAAATAAACCTTCTGATCAATAAACGCCAAACCCAGCACGGGGGGTGGGCAGGGAGGAGCAGGAGCCGCTGGATGTGGAGCTGCGCTTGGCTGCTCCCTCCCCACCGCGTCTGGGGCTTCTCGGGGGAAAAACGAGAGCAGGGGAGCAGCTTAACAGCCAGAAAAATGATTGCTAACAACGCGGCCAGGGGCTTGTTCCGTCCCGTTTTACCGGAGCCTCGGCGATTACTCGCAGGTAGTTGAAAGGCAGGGCCGGGTGTTATTGCCGGGTGCTCCAGGGACCGGAGGCTCATTAGCAGCAGGATGCCAGAGCATTCCCAGAGCACTCCCAGAATAATCCCAGCAGCATTCCCAGATAATTCCCAGAGCTTTCCCAACAGCATTCCCAGAATAATCCCAGAGCATTCTCAGAATAATCCCAGCAGCATTCCCAGAGCGTCCCCAGCAGTATTCCCTGCAGCATTCCCAGCATAATCCCGGAAATATTCCCAGCCCATTCCCAGCAGCATTCCCAGAGAATTCTTAGCAGCATTCCTAGAGAATTCCCAGAGCTTTTCCAACAGCATTCCCAGAGCATTCCCAGCACAATCCCAGAGCATTCCCAGGATAATCCCAGCACAATCCCAGAGCATTCCCAGTAGCATTCCCAGGATAATCCCAGAAATATTCCCAGCTCATTCCCAGCAGCATTCCCAGAGAATTCTTAGCAGCATTCCTAGAGAATTCCCAGAGCTTTTCCAACAGCATTCCCAGAGCATTCCCAGCACAATCCCAGAGCATTCCCAGAACATTCCCAGAGCATTCCTGGGCCGAGCTGGAAGCTGGAGCAGAGCAGGGCTCAGGGAGAGAGTGGAGGAAGCAGCACGGGGGGATGGAGGGGCTGGGAATGGACACAGCTCTGCCAGAGCCTGGGGCAGGGAAGGGACACGGGGATGGGATGGGATGGGATGGGATGGGATGGGATGGGATGGGATGGGATGGGATGGGATGGGATGGGATGGGATGGGATGGGATGGGATGGGCACCATTTGGGGTTTTGGCCACCCAAAACCCGGGAAAAGGAAGCTGGAAGAGGCTTGGTGGTGGCTGCCAGCGGGGTTTGGTGGAGCAAAGGGGTCACCCCTTGTTCAGCCCTGGCACATCAATGTCTGGAGCTGCCTCTGAGCACAGCCAGGTCTGGAATCCCAAACTGAAGGGACAGAAAGCAGCTCTGTGCATGGCCCGGGGCATTTCTGGGCATTTCAAGGCCCGAGGTGTTGAGGGTGTGGGGACACATCGGCCCCGGGGCAGCCACGAGCCCTGCGAGGAGCGGCTGGGAACAGGGCAGCAGTGACAAATGAGTTTAATTCCTGGGCAGACACCGATGGGAGGGGGTGATTAATGAGCCCAGCACCTCATCGTGGCCTCAGGAGCTCGGGGAGATATTTTGGCAGAGGGTGGAGCAGCGGGGACTGGAGAGTGGAGGAAATGAGAGCAGACAGGAGGTGACAAGCACTCACAAGTCCCTCTCCCTCCTGCCCACACCGTCCCTCTGACCATCTCCCAGGTCTGGCTCCTTCCCAGAGGTTCATGGGCAGGATTAAAATCCTTCCATCATTCCTCCTGTCCTCTTCCCTCCCTCTTATCCCATCAAGCACAGAGGCTGGCACGCCTGGTGCTCCAGGGAGGCATCACAGGGCTCCTTCCCCGAGCTGATGTGCCAGCACTGGCCTTTCCCTCTCTGCCTCTGCCTGCAGGAGCAGCGTGGCACTGGTTAAACTGGGAGCTGGAGCCCTCTCCTGCTGCATCCACTGGGATGCATTCCCAGAGGCAGAGATGCCATCACAGCCTGGCTGGGACCTTGGCTCCAGCCCTGCCCTGTCTGGAGCCCCCCCTTTCCCCCCGAGTGTTTCTGACTCCCAGCCCTGCTCTGGGTCCAGCTGGCTCCTGGGCTGTGCCAGGAGCAGCCCCTGGAGCATTGGGCACAGCAGCTGCTGGTGCTGATTAAAAACGGAGAAACCCAGCAATTACCAGGCTGTGACAGCCCCTGCTGCTGCTGGGGACAGGGCAGGGCTGGATCCCAAATTCCTCCCTGGATCCCCATAATGCAGAAAATGCAAATGTGCACATCCCACAGCAACTGTGCTGGAAGGGTGCACATCCCAAAGGGAACGGGATGGGGATGTGCAAATCCACAGGGATGGGGATGTGCAAACCCCACAGGGATCAGGGATGGGGATGTGCAAATCCACAGGGATTGTCCAGGGATCCAGGGATGGGGATGTGCAACCCCACAGGGATCCAGGGATGGGGATCCAAACCCCACAGGGATCCAGGGATGGGGATGTGCAACCCCACAGGGATCCAGGGGTGGGGATGTGCAAATCCACAGGGATTAGGGATGGGGATGTGCAAATCCACAGGGATTAGGGATGGGGATGAGCAAACCCCACAGGGATCCAGGGATGTCCAAACCCCACAGGGATCAGGGATGGGGATGTGCAACCCCACAGGGATCCAGGGATGGGGATGTGCAAACCCCACAGGGATCCAGGGATATCCAAACCCCACAGGGATCCAGCACCATGGGGGCTCTGAGTGGGAGGATCTGGATGTGCCACAGGACAGGAGCAGGGACACACTGAGGTCACAAGTGTCACCCTGTGTGTGCCTGGCTCTCAGCTCCTCCAGTGCCTGCACTCGTGATTCTGTCACATCTGGACACGTGTGTCACTTCCAACAGATCCCCAAAAAGCACATGGACACACCCGAAATCCCAAAAAGTCCCCAGGGAAGCACATGGACACCTCATGTCTCCACAGAGCTCTGAGCAGCCTCCCCACCCAACCCAGCCTCCCCTCATTAATATCCACAGCTGAATTATTTATTACAAGCAGATGTTCGAGTTTAAAGAGTGCTAAGAGGATATCCTTGGTTAATCAATTTATTTTTAACTAGTTTATGTGTTTATTACCGCCAGAATTTGGACTTCAGCTGCCATTTGGAATTATCCCTCATTCATCACCGTGTGCTGCTTGGATACCTGTGCTGGGTCCTTGGGGACCACGAGAGAGCCACAAATCTGCAGTTTCCTGGCCAGGGACTGGACTTGTTTATTCCCTCATTCCCATTCACTCCATAAAATCCAGGCACTGAGTTGGAACACGCTGTGAACTCCCCCAAAATGAGCTTTGCCTCCATGGGCAGCAGCCAGGCTGGGCTGGGAGAGGAGGGAATCTCCTGGGAAAGAAGGGGAGGAAGGAGGAGATGTCTGGGACAGGCCTCTTGGGAGGGAGTGGAGATGGACTCTGGTTGTCTCTCTCCATCTCCCCTGCTCCCCTCAGCCCTCCAGGCAAGCCCTTTTCTTCCCTGGATACTCAAAATGCTCCCAGTTCCATGGAAATGTGGCCCTGAAGGTAACTTTGGAATGCGACTGGACACTCCCAGTGCTCCCAGTTCCATGGAAATGTGGCCCTGAAGGTAACTTTGGAATGAGACTGGACACTCCCAATGCTCCCAGTTAAGTCACTGGGAGTGGGGCCCATAAAATTCCCTGAAGGTAATTCAGGGATGAGGCCACACAAAAGCCAGGACACATCAAGAGGGTGCAATTTGTGCCCCACAGGTGTCAAGGAAGCTCAGGTGTTCTCCAAACCCTTTAAAACAGGTGAGCAATTTGGGAAGCAGGAACAGGGGAAGGAGCATCCTCCAGGCTCCAGCAGCTCCCAGTGCCACCCTGGGCTGTCCCACCCGCCCCCTCAGCCTGCCCTGGGACACATCTGGGAGCAGCTGGGCACAAAGGACAAGGGCAGGGAGGTGAACACAGAGCCCTCATCCCATGGGATGTCCCTCTGGAACACAGCCAGCTCTGTGCTCCCTGCCACAGCCATCCCAAATCCCCGAGGAACCCAAGGGATCCCCCAGCCCGTTCATCACGCTCTGAGAAGCACCAAAGTCTGAAAGAACCTGTCAGTGAGGGACTCGAACATTTCAGCTTGTCACCATTTCCAGGAGCTATTGGGGGGGAAAAGCCGAGGAGGAGGAAGATAAATGGTCCCAGGAAGGAGGGAGATGGGAGACACAAAAGCCAGGAGGGGGTGAGGCTGTGCTGGGAGCACAGCAATTAAAGCCACCCCGAGCTCACCCAATTAAACCGATGGGAAAGAGGAGGAATCCCAAAGGATAATTTCCCGGCAAATCGCTCGTTTGTCTCCCTCAGTGTGTGATCCTGGAACGCTCCGGTGTCAGTCAAGCCATGGAGCTGAGCCCTGGGGAGATGTTGGGAATTTAGCAGGCAAAAGGCAGCGCTTCCTACAATAAATCCGAGCGAATCCAGAGCTCCTGCAAGGCGCTGAGAGGGGGCAGGAGGGGGTGGATGGAGCACCCTGACCCTGCCCGGTGTCTGGATGGGATTCCTGCCTCCTGAGAGAGACATCCCCTTCCAGGACAGCAGCTCCTGTCCCTCTGCACGAGCTCCTGGCATTCCCAGCCCTCACCCCAACCCTGGCTGCTCCATAAAGCTGGGGGCAAACGGAGACCCCAAAACAGGGGTGCAGCACAGCCCCAGGGAACACCAGGAAAACCCCACACCTTTATCCACCTGTCCCTCCGGTGTGCCCCCACTCCGGCCCTCGGGGGCACACCCAGGTGGTTGCAGGAGATTAATGACCTTGGCAAAAAGTAATTACACCCCGGGCCTGTGCCGTTAATGACTGCGTATTCTCCCTGTCAATGCGCCTTAATTGAAAATGAGTAGGCGACTCGCTTGGCAGTGGAGTCGGCTCCAAAGCCTCGGCGCTGTATTAATTGTAGTAATTAGCAGTCACTTTAGGCTGGAGTCAGCTATAAATAGGGGGTCCGTTCGTTTGGCAGAGAGTGTGATTTAAAATGCAAATAAAATCAGCGTAAATCACTTCTCTGCCCCAGCCCCCCGGATCTGGTGCTGCTCTGGTGGGTTTGAATTCCAAAGGGAAGCGATCCCGCTGTTTGCCAGCTCGGGATGGTCTCAGCAGCCCGAGCACACCCTGGCACAGAGGTTTGGCCCCAGCAGTGACTTTGGTGCTGCCAGGGTGATGGGCAGCCCCCAAATCATCCTCCCACACTCAGAGGTTGGAAGGGGTTGGATAAACCCCAAAACCCACACGGTGCAAAGCTGACCACAAAGCCAAGAGCTCTGGCTCTGTCCTGGATTGGGAATGCTGCAGGAACAAAATTTTTTGGGGGGGGGAAAACACTGAAGGGTTGTGAAGATACAGGAAAAGGGAGCGAGTGGGGTCCCGTGGCCCCAGGCACTCTCTGGAGCTCTCAGCCCCTTCCCGACACGCTCCATTTATTTGATTATTACCAAAGGAAGGACAAGTGAGAGAGGAAGGAGGAATTATCTCTTATTAATGCAGAATCGCTAAATTACAGCCTGTACAAGCAGGGACAAAGTAATGCGCTAAACTAAAATCATGGCTCTGAAAGATCCCCAAAGCAGAGGCATTAAAAATTCAAAAACAAACACAAGAAATGCTTTTTAACTGCTGGGCAGTCCTGGCTTTAACAGGGACCATCCAACCTCCTGCCTGCTGCTGCGTCATGGAGTTATGGGGAGTACCTGAGTGAGAAACAACAATTTTAGGGAATTAAAAAACTAATAAAAAAGAGTGAGGGGAGGAACGAATGCCAGGGTTTGTGAGGAGTTCCTGCTAATTGTGGCTGCAGCTTGGAGCACACACTCCCCCTGTGGCAAGGGGGACATGCCAAGCTCTATATTATATTATATAATATATATTTTATATATATGTATAATATACTTACATATATAATATGTAAGTACATATTATATTATTAACTTTTCACAAATATTAAAATCAATGCTATATGTATAATTTTGGAAAACTTTGCTGTATGAATATAATTTTGTTTAGTTCTGTTATTAACAAAACTTAGAAACAGTAGTGCAATAAATACATATTTTCCTTGGACTACAACATGGTGATGTAAACAGCTTTTGTTCATGTAACTAACTACGAGAATGGTAAAAAAAATTATAATCAGGAAATTCTTCATATTCTTGGATTATTGTTCACCAGAACCCCAGGGAAGGAATTTATTGGTCTTCCATTGTCAGGGAGTACCAACAGGAGGGAGCCACAAGGAGAAATAAAAAAATGTTGATTTATAGGTTGGGGGGGGGATGATTTTGAATAATACATGAAAATCTATGAATATGCAACATGTTGATCCCAGCCATATAACCTTTTGCTTTATTGTTTGTCTCTTATTGTCTTTTATTAAACCTTTTTAAATGTACCAGGAAAATGAACCTTGTTTTCCACAGACGGGACAGTGGCTCTCTTCTCTTCTCTTCTCTTCTCTTCTCTTCTCTTCTCTTCTCTTCTCTTCTCTTCTCTTCTCTTCTCTTCTCTTCTCTTCTCTTCTCTTCTCTTCTCTTCTCTTCTCTTCTCTTCTCTTCTCTTCTCTTCTCTTCTCTTCCCTTCTCTTCCCTTCCCTTCCCTTCCCTTCCCTTCCCTTCCCTTCCCTTCCCTTCCCTTCCCTTCCCTTCCCTTCCCTTCCCTTCCCTTCCCTTCTCTCCCAGACTCTGGGGAGCCCACGGGAGCATCTTCCCTGGGCTCCAGGCCCTCCTTGCACCACTCCAAACCACAGGTGACCCCTCTGTGTGCCCAGGGTGGTGCCACTCACCTCTGGCTTCAAGGAGCCAAGCCCTGGAGCTGCCAGAGCTGATGGCCTTGGAGGCCAGAGTTTATCAGGATTCTTGCTGAGTCCAGAGAAAAAAAGCCACCCATGTGTCTTGGGCTGCAATACAGGATGTGACCAGCAATGTGAATTCTGTCCCCATCTGTCACAGCCAGGTGGGGCAGTGCCCCTGATCTCCTGGCACACATTATCTGCTCATGGGCAGCTTTAAACCAGCTGGGGCAATCATCTTTATCTTTCCCACAGCCCATCCTCCCTCCAGGAGAGATCTCCTGTTCATGGCCAGTGAGTCCCAGGGCATGGCTGATAAAATTCCATCATCCCATGGGAGATGCTCCAGCCAGGGCAGGAGCCAAGCCTTTCCTACCCAGATAAAAACTGACATTTGGAACAGCAGAGCAGCCTTTGCCACTGGATCCCAGAGGAAAGCCAGACCTTTCCACATCATCCCTGCACCTTCAGAGGAAACTGCCCCTTCTCCAGGAGCACTGCTCCAGCTGAGCCACATCTGCCACTGCAGGAGGATGCAGCCACCATGGAATGGGACTGTGCCAACACCCTGACTGACTGACGGGTGTCAGCTTGGATTCTGACTCTGGAAGGGTTTTGGGATTGTTCTTTGCAATACTGTATTTCTATTTTAATTTTCCTAGTAAAGAACTGTTATTCCTAATTCCCATATCTTTGCCTGAGAGCCCCTTAATTTCTTAATTATAATAATTAGGAGGAGGGGCTTTGCATTCTCCATTTCAAAGAGAAGCTCCTGCCTTTATTGGCAGCCACCTGTCCTTCACACCAGGACAAGTTTCAGGTCACACCTGAGGGTGCTCAGGGGCTGGGTGGGAACAATGAAGGGTGATCAGGGCAGGGTGGGGACACCTGAGGGTGATCAAGGTGACAATGGGGGGTGATCATGTGACTGAGTGAGAACAATAGAAGGTGATCAAGGTGATAATGGGGGGTGATCATGTGACTGAGTGAAAACAATGGGGGTGATCAGGTTACAGGGTGGGGACACCTGAAGAACCTCAAGGTGCTTCAAGGGAACACCTGGCTGGGGCCTGACACCCAGATCAGGGACAAGGTGTCAGGGCCAGAATGCAAAAAAAGGAAGGTTTGGAGTTTTCTCTCTTACAACACTAGGGTTTTGGTTTTGTTCTGAGAGCACCTTAATTTCAAAATTATAATAATTTGGAGGGAGTTTACATTCTCCATTTCAAGAGAGGTTCCTGTCTTTCTTAGCAGACACCTTTCCTCCAAACCAGGACACCATGGAATTTCCTGTGCTTTGCTCACATACCCAGAGCAGGGATTTGCCCCACCCCAGTGCTTCCCTCTGCTTCCAGGAGCATCCACAGGCAAGGCCAGGCCAAAGCTGAATATTTGTATCTCCATCCCAGCTGGAATTACCCTGTGGTGAAGAGGTGGAAAAGTGTTGCATTTTGGCTATAGGAGCTGTAGAAAGGTTAATACAATAAAGTCCTTTGTGTAATGGAGGAGCAAAAGAGAACTTTTATTTAAAGAAACACTACACTTATATAGGGTAGTTTATGCAACACAGAAAAGAAAAGGCTCATTGCTCCAAGAAGGCAACACTTCTTTGAAAACGTGCTTTCTGCAAAACACCATGTCTTTCATGTCTCCAGATGCATAATCATTGTTATAATTATGTTATGCATAAATCATTGTTATAATTCCTTGTCCTTGAGCAGCCTGAGAAACCCAAGGCTTCAAGGCTGCTTTTTCCCTGGTTCCCAGCAGTATCCCACAACAGAAGGGTCCCAATAAATAACGAGGGTTTTCCACACAAAATTCCTCCCTAGACTTGGAAGAGGAGCTTCAAACTCCTCCAGGGACAGGAATGTTCAAAGCAGGGGGTGGTTCTGCTGCTGCAGGAGCTAAAGGAGAACCTGGCTTTCATCCACACCACTCCAAAGCCCCTCAGGTGAGAGACTTCCAAGGGATGTGACTCCCCCCAACCCTCCTGGAGTTTTGCCCTCTCCAAGGGAGCTGTGGCTCCCTGAGCTCCACGAGCTGTGCTTTGAGAGCTGCCTCTCAACACTTCTGTTATCATGAGAGGGACAGGGGAATTTAAAAAAAAAAATTGAAATAACATGAAAATAAATACAGAAGCAACTTTGGCATGGGAGGCAGAGCAGGCCTGATCTTTTGCTTGACTTGCTCTGGAAATTGCTTCTCCAGTGCCCGTTTATGCACATTAATTGAACGTCTGGCCTGGCTGTGCGTCTGTTTAAGCCCTCAATCAATCCCCTCCTGGACAAGTGTGAGATCAATAGGGTGGTAATTTAATAAAGGACATTTTCAGTTGGATTTTAAAAGCCACAGATGGGATTTAATTCTTCTCTAGTTTTTAAGAAGGAGTGGTGGGAGAAGGGATGAGTGGGAGAAGGGACCCAGGCTCTCCCCTCCAGCAGCAGAATTCCAGACGAGGCTGTGCTGAACTCCTGGGCTCTCCTGGCTGTTCCTCATCCTTCCTGAGGTGTGGCACATGTGACAAACACAACAGCCCTGCTGTGACCCTGCCAGGTTGGAAGAGACCTTCAAGCCCAACCCCAGCCCTAACACCTCAACTAGACCATGGCACCAAGTGCCACAGCCAGTCTTTTATCCAACACATCCAGGGATGGTGACTCCACCACCTCCCCAGGCAGATCATTCCAGTGCTTTATCACCCTTTCCATGAAAAACTTTTTCCTAATACCCAACCTGTGTCTCCCCTGGCACAGCTTGAGACTGTGTCCTCTGGTTCTGTCAGTTGCTGCCTGGTGAAAGAGCTTTTTTTTCCCTCCCTGTGCTGCTTTGCCCAGAGCCCTCTGAATTCCAGAGGTTTAAGCAGGGAGGGGATCATGTCCCTGAGCTGTGCTCAGGACACAGGGTTAGGATTTTGTCCCAGGTCTGCCTTTCCCTGCTAATTCACCCCACTCAGCTCCACCCAATCGTTTTCTCATGACTTTTAAATCACATCCTCATTAATCTGATTAATGTTCTCCCAACTTCTCGCACCTCAGCTCCTGACACAGCCAGGTCTGTGCTCAGAGAATTCCTGCCACCACAGCATCCCCAAAGCTCTCCCTGGAGAGAGGCTCTGGCTGGACACTCTCCCTGAGCAGCAGCCACCCAGGAGAGGAACTGGAGGAGCCCAAATCTATAAATAAAAGCCATGAATTAAACAAGATTCCTGCTGTTTAAGAGTCAAACGAATCTTGGGTCACTTAGAAATACCAGCTACTCCCACAGACACAACGGGGGAGTAACAATAGGTGTTTGTCATCACTTGTTGTTTATTGAGTGGCATTTTGAAGGCCCAAACCTCACCCTGCTGTGAGCGTGGAAGCTCCAACCCACGCTGAAAAGCACCAACCTCCCCTGAAAAAAGGCAGGTGACAGCTGTCCCAGTTTTAAAGCTGGGCAGGGATTTTCCCAGTGAGGTTAATTTGGCATTGTTTGGCAGAGGCAGGATCCCAGCCCAGCCTCCTGCCTTCCCAGCCAGGCTGGGATAACAGCCCAAGGACAACAGGGACCCTCCTAATGAACCCAGCTGTGGTTCCCAAATTCCAGAGGTTGCTCTGAAACATTTCCAACTCCCTCATTTTCCTCCAGTTGCTCACCCCGACCTCGTGGCTCAGTGCAATGCAGGTAGAGCTGGGGAAGCCATGGCCAGCCCCTCTCAACTCCCCAAAATCCAATGGTTTGTCCTGTCAGGAGTGTGGAACAAACAGAGAGCAAGGGAGTGGAGATGCTTTCCTGCCCTGCTGCAATTGCTGCCAGTCACAGGCAGATTTTTAATTTCCAGGCTGGTGATGGGTGGGAAATGACCCAATTCAAGCTCCTGACACCCAAGACTCTCCCCCATCCTGCTGGGACAAAATAACAACATAGAATCCCAGAAGCACAGAATTGTTTGGGTTGGGAGAGACCCTAAAGATCACCTCATTCCAACAACTTGCTGTGGGCAAGGAACCTCCCACAACTCCAGGGAACCTCCCACAACTCCATCCAGTTCCTCAGTGGAGAATGAAGCCATCAAAGCTGGAGCTGCCCTCCCAGCCTGGCATTCTTGACACAGGAAACAACTCCAGGTGATGCTGAGCCTTTGCCAATGGAGCTGGGGACTCCTGGCAGTGCCCTGCCAGCAGCTCCTTGTTTTAACACCCTGGGCAGCTCTGGATAACAAAGGGAGGCCCCTGTAATCACCTCGTGGGGCTGTTCTGTCCCTGTCACTCACTGAGTAGCACAAATTTAATCACAGGTGTCAGATTTTCTTGATTCCTGCTCTCCCTAATTGGCCCCACTGTTAATAGCAGCTCGAAGCCTCTGCTTCTCTGAGGCTCCTGTTCCCCTCCTGCAGCAGCCACCACCTCCTTCCCCTTCTCCTTCCATCCCTCCTGTCCCAAACATCCCAGAGCTGAAGATCTGTGGAAGTTGAAGCCTCCAGGACTGAAGCTGCCATTAAGAACAGCAAGGACACCACAAGATGTTCACCCCAAATCATCCTGGAGCCTTGGGATGCACTGAGGGATGTGCACTGTGAGGGATGCTCCAAGCTCCTTAATTTTTAAAAGAATGAATACTCCATACAAGTGGGTGAAATCAGGAATTAAGCCTGGAAAATCTTTGCCCAGGCTTTGTAAATGCCCCCAGGCCTTGAGCTTGCCCAGGTGAGAGCCCCCAGGATGTTGTGGCTCCAGAGGCTCCCAGGATCCAGCTCTGGGTTCCAGCACCTCCTTCCCTGCCAGGGCACCAGCCTGGCCTGGCAGATGCTCTGGGCACAAACCCTCAGGCACTCGGAGCCTCTCCAGTCCCAGGCTCCCAAGAAGACCTTCAGAGTGAGCAGCACTGTCAACAAATGTATTTAAATTAAAAAAAAAAAAAAGCCCAAACCTAAACCTGATGTGCTTTTAAATTGGAAAATAAATTAATCGCACAGGAGACAGAGGAGAGAATTATTAAAATCTACGTAGCTTTCCACATTTTCCTCCCAAAATGAAGAGGTTGGATGCTCAGCTGGGGTAAATCTCCTCTAAGTGACACCTGTGTTAATGATCCTGCCCTGATTTACACCACGGGAGGAGCTGGCTCCCTCTCTGCCTGGGCCTCTCTGCACATCTGTCCTGCCAGAACCAATAAATAAAACTCGAACAAAAAATATTCATCCACCATTTATTCTGCTTAATTATTTAAACTTCAGATTCTGGAAATAATAAAGGAGTAATAAAGAAGAGATTTACCATCCAGCACAATTGCTGGGAGCACTCTGGGTAATTTCCTCCTTCACGTTTTAATCTCTCCCTCTCTTTCACTTCCTTTTTGCCTCGCCAAATTGAATCAATTTATTAAAGTTGTTGCCAAACTGCTTTGCTCTGATGTGCTGGTGGTGATGAAGAGGAATGGGTTGCTCTGTCCCCTGTCCCCCAAGTGTCCCCCCAGAAGAAGGGGCCATGTGGCCACCCTGGGAGCAGTAATGACTGATTAGAGGCAGACGTGGCCTTGGAGGGTGATGGATCAGGAGAAGGATCCAGCCAAGAGGTCCCAGCTCCCAAAGATGGGCTGCAGAATTTAAAAATTCCTGCAGAAACCTGGCTGAGCTTCCAGCCTCAAAAAGTTGGGATGGGCAAAGCCAACTTCCTTTAAAAGAGACTTTCCTTGATCTCTGCTGGAGCAGTCACAGGAGAAAAAACACCTTCCCCACATCGTTGGATACTGCTGGGAGCCAGGGGAAAAGCAGCATTGAATTTCTCAGGCCAAGAAATTATAACAATGATTAAACACCTGCTGGAGATGGGATGTTTTGCAGAAAGCATGATTTCAAAGAGGTGTTGCCTTCTTGGAGCAATGAGCCTTTTCTATTCTGTGTTGCACGATCTACCCTATATAAGTGTAGTGTTTCCTTAAATAAAGTTCTCTCTTCTGTTTCTACATTACACAAAGAACTGTGTTGCATTATCCAATAGCCAAAATGCAACATCCCCACTGCCCAAAAAACAGCTGGGGATGGTTTCTGGATTTTTGGAGTGCTGAGTCTTGGTGGTCTTGGACAGATCCACCTCTCCAGGCTTCATCAGGAGCTCACCAGCCAGACCAAAATCCACCAGGAAAAACCACACCAAGGATCATCTGACCCACTGGTAGTGCAGGAAATGAAAATATTGCCCAGGAGGTGATGAAGGTGGGTCCTGAAAACACAGGGGCTTGGATCAGGAGGGGCCCTGTTCTCCCAGGCAATGGGGCCATGGGACCATGAGCAGGAGCAGAGCAGGAGCAGCTCCTGGCACCAGGCTGCCATCACCAGGGTGGGGTCCAACCCCAGGAAAGCTGCAAAACCCCACCAGTCCTGCAGCAAAGTGATGCAGGGCCCTGCCCAGAGCCATGCCAATGTCCCTGGCTCTGTTCCTGTATCCCCCAGCAGGATGCTCCAGCAGCTCCTCCCTCCACCTCTGAAAGGGGAAGGGAGCTCAGGAATTCCAGCTCAGCCCCTGCCAGCAGCTCTGATGTCCTAGTCCCTGTTCTCTGTGCTTGGAGGAAGAGGCCAAGAGCTCCTCCCGAGGCATAAACCCCACCCAGGGTCTCTTCTGGCAGTGCTGAAGGAATCAGCACAAGCTCCACATCCCGATTTCAGAGCCAGTTCCAACGAGCACGGGACAAACACACCACTCAAAAAAAGCAGCAAAGCAGCCCCTGGGGATGGGCACCAGGTGTAAAAATGAACAGAAAGTGTTTGAGAAGATTAAAACTGCAGATAAGGGCACAGAGCACAGATCCCACAGAGCTCCATCCCCAAATTTCCAGCACTGAAGGGTGAGCAAACAAAGCCACAGCCCAGCCAAGGGGCCAGGGACCCCCATTCCCACCCCTTTCCCCCAAGCTCCCTGTGAAGTGGCCTTTCCTCTTCCCAGAGCCACAGAAATAAATTTAAATTTTAAAACATGGGGGAAATTATTCACCATGGAGATTCACAGAGACAGCAATTAATTAATAAAAATAAGTGTTGCTAATACTGGGCTTTCATACAGCCCTTTAAATTGCAAATTCCTCTCAAAGTGTGCACTATTAATTAAATCATTTGCATCCACTGTGACCCTCAGATAGAATAATTTATCCTGATAAATAATTTTTTATTTATCCTGACAAATTTTTTTTTATTTATCCTGACAATTTTTTTTTTTTTTTCATGCTGATAAATAATTGGTGAGGAAATGTAGGGCTGGCAACAAGGCCTGGCCTGAGCCTGCCTCCTGCCCAGCGCTGTCTGCCTCAATCAGCCTCAGCTCCTGGGCCCCCCCAGCTGATTTCCAGCCTCTCTGAACACAAATAACAATTCTCCATCCCACATCCTTCCAGAAAAATGCCGTGGTTTTGGAGGAGCCAAGGCCTGGGGCGGTTTGAGGGCTGCGTGTCAGGGCCAGATGGATGCTGGGGATGGATCTTTCCCGATGCCACCAGGGCTTGGACCTGCAGCTGTCACCCCCAGCTCCTGTAGGATTTTCAGGGGATAGAAAAAAGCTTTGTCCTGGCTCGCTGCTGGACAGGACAGGCTGGGGACAGGGGGGCTCTGACAGTGACAAGGCAAAGACGAGGTTCTGAGCTGCCTGAAAAAGCCAGGGCAGAGCCTGAGCAGGGGGAAAGTAAAGCAGGGATTCCCTACAGGAACCAGTGCCAGCATCCCAGGGAAATCAATCCACAAACACCAGAGGTTGATGTCCAAAAAGGAGACAAAGGAGCTCTGTAACTTTATTGGAATAAAGGGAGAGGCCATAGGGCATTCCTCTGGGGTGTCTCAGATTTTAGGGCACACAGCCTCCTTTTTATCCTAATTTCCCATCCACATTTCCCTCTCTCTTTCTCCATGGGCTGAGGTACTTGAGAGGCACAGACTTCCCAAAACCCAAATTCCTAAGACTCCTTCCTAATGTATACCCCCTCCCCTTTTTCCTTTT
This sequence comes from Muscicapa striata striata, assembly GCA_030060385.1. Classification (NCBI taxonomy): domain Eukaryota; kingdom Metazoa; phylum Chordata; class Aves; order Passeriformes; family Muscicapidae; genus Muscicapa; species Muscicapa striata. The sequence goes on along the minus strand of JAREIS010000223.1, from coordinate 1,875,523 downwards.
CCCTTGTGTCAATCAGTGGAATTCCTATGGGATTTTATGGTTCTTCCCATTGTTTTTTTCGTCTCTCAGTATCCAATTGTATTTATCAGCAGGCCCCAATTTGTTTTAAAGACAAATCCCTCATTCCTTTCACGGGGGGGGGGGTCCAGCTCAGCTCTGTGACCCCCCAGAGGGTGAATCCTCACCTTTCCCTATGGAAACCCGACCCTTCCTGCAGCCATCCCTGCACAGAGGGGAATTCATCCCACTGTTGAGATGAACTTTTCCCTCTGGGAGAAGAGGAATCCCCCTAAAAAGCCGCTCCCTCTGCTGGTCTGGCTGCCCCATTGTGGATTTTTAACCTTTCCTGAATCAGAATTTTGTCTTTGCCACTGCTGGGCAGGTTTTAAAGGATTTAAAGCGTGAGGCATCCCCCAGTGCCAGCCCGGAGAGGCACAAGAGATGAGTTCAACCTGTGTTCGTTTTCCCTGAGAGGCACAAGAGATGAGTTCATCCTGTGCTCGTTTTCCCTGAGATTTTTCCCAAAATCCACCTCAGCAGCATCTCTCCATCCCCAAACCCATCCCTGAGTGGCTCTGCAGTGAAATGCTCGCTGCCAGGGCTCCCGGCTCTTTGGTGTGTAAATTAGAATTATTTCCACGCTCAGGGAAGGGAGGGGGAGGCAGGGCTGGATCCCAGCCCGGCTGAAAAATGACACCGAGCTGCTCCAGCTGTTCCTCAGCCATTCCACTTGTCTGTTGTAAAGTGGTTCTTTAAAGGGACCCGGGGGATTCCTGCACCCCTGCCCCAGCCTGGGGCCGGGAGCAGCGATCCCTGCCTGGGAGGAAGGATCTGCTTCTCCAGGGCATGGGAAAGCTGCAGAAAACAGAGAGAAGGACGGAGGGGACAGCACTCAGCACCTGCTTGTGCCCCTGTGACTCTGCTGCAGCCACCTGGAGCAGTGGATGTGGGTTGGCAAAAAGTCCAACTGCAGGAATTGCAGAGCCAGCAGCAGGCATCACCTGCTCTGGAAATTAAAAATCCAGCTCCAGTGGAGGTGTTTTCCTTCAGCTCCTCACCTGCAACTAAATTCGACACAATCAACTGGGTTTTTGACACTCTGCACCAAACAAAACCCAAAAAAAAAGCTGAACAAAACCCAAAAAGAGAAAAGAAAAAGCACAACAAGCTAAAGCCCAGCCCTGCACCAAAGCCATTGATCCTGTCAGAAGCAGGAAAAAGGCACCCAACAGAATCACAGAGCGAGAAGTTGCAAACCAGCAAGAGGTGACAAGTAATTATAGAACAGGGAAATGCAGAGGGAACTCATTTGGATGAGCAGCGACTGATTAACAGGCCCAACATTTATTTTCTTTATTTATGGCCTGGCATCACGGGAAATTGATACAGAGCAGCCCATATACAACATGGCTGGTGACATGTTCAGCAAATGAAGAGGCTGGGAAGAAATCAAACTGAATTATCCCTGCTGTTCCTCAGCCCCCCTTGGCTCTGCCATCCTCCAGAGGGAGGAGCAGGGGTGGCACAGCCCCGTGTGGCAGCTCAGTGTCCCCACGGCAGCAGGAGGGGACAGCCAGGCCACATCCTCATAGCCATCATTGCCTGGCTGGTGGCCACACAGCTCCTTGTCACTTCAGCCCAGGTGATGCTGCGAGAGTCCCCTGTGCCCAATCCCCTCCAAACCATCCCCCCTGTGTGATTTGGGGGTTAATTAGGGTGGGATTGAGCCCGTGACCCTCCCACCTGGAGCCCCAGGCATCTCACAGAGGTTTTTAAATCCCAAGTGATCCAAATCCCTCTCCTCCCTCCTCCACCTCACAGAGGAACATTAATTTCCAATTAACACTCCAGCTCTGTGCCCTCTGAGGACTGAGCTGCTCATCCTGGCAGGATTTGCTCCCAGGGAGAAGCACAAGCTGCTGTTGCATTTTAGGCTATAGGAGAGTGGCAAAAAGGATAATGCAACACAGTTCCTCGTTGAATGGAGAAGCAAGAGAGAGAGAGAGCTTTATTTAAAGAAACATTACACATATATATAGGGTAGTACGTGAAAAAGAAAATAGAAAAGACTCATTGGTCCAAGAAGGCAACACCTCTTTGAAAATACACTTTCTGCAAAATATCACGAGACACTCACAGGGCTCTCACATATCCTGCAGTTGTATAATCATTGTTATAACTTCTTATCCTTGTGCAGCCTAAGGAAGTAGTAGTTGAAAAAGAAAATAGGAAAGACTGATTGGTCCAAGAAGGCAACACCTCTTTGAAAACATGCTTTGTGCAAAACACCATGTGACACTGACACGGCTTTCACACACCCTGCAGGCGTTTAATCATTGCTATAACTTCTTATCCTTGTGCAGCCTAAGAAACCCAAGGCTTCAAGGCAGCTTTTTCCCTGGTTCCCAGCAGTATCCCACAACAAACTGCAGCCCATGGGATGCCAGGATAGAAGCAGGACCATGGAAGGCTCCTGGTGCTCAGGCAGCCAGGGAAAGGCTGTGCCCACAGGTGGCTCTGCCCAGGGATGAAAAGCAGTGGTGGCTTTGATGGAAAACTCAAAAATTTGACTGCAAATAAAAGGGATGTGAGGCAGCAGCACCTTAGAGAGGATCTGTAGGAGCTGGTGGTGGATGGTGATCAGGACACACTCAGGTGCTCTCTGTAAGCTGGTCTTGAAGTTTGCAGTTTATTGCACAGGGTGTGGGGATACAGGGCCCAGCTGGGAGCTGCCAGCCGAGCTCAGAGCAGGACACAAAGAGAGTGGGGGGTAGGGAGAGTTCTGAGAGGGAAGAGAGGGAAGAGAGCAAAGTAAGAGAGAGATTTTCCCGTTTACAACACAATAAATCTTCTTCTATGTTGAATATTCTAATTTCCACTAACCAATCTAACACAAGATACAAATCCTATAGCATTTACACACAGCCTGTAAGAATCATTGCATTACCATAATGTGTTATACTGTAAACCCTAAAAACGACTCTTTGGACCCTTTCTGCCAAGCTAGCAGGGTCTTCTGTGACCTTTGGAGCTGCTCTCCAGCAGAAGGCATTGTTCTATCAAGAGGGGATTACTTTCAGTGGCCATCCTATTGTCTTCTAGTTATTTAGTAACTCAGGTTTGGTATCTCAAAGATGGCTTTCACTTCAATCTCACTTATGGTTTCCATATTCTCAAAATCTTTTGCTAGGCACTCATATTGATAAGGTTTTCCTGATTCATCCTTCCCAACAAGGATCCTCCTCGGGCACCCCCAGGAAATGAGGAAGGGAAAGAGCAGAGCTTGGAGACACAGCAGAACTGGCTCTGGTGCTGTGGTTCTTGCACTGGGAAATGCAATTTTTTTTTTTTTTTTTTCACTGGCTTTTTATAAAAACTGGGCAACAGCAGTAAAAATTAATCCTGAGCAGAACAGGAGAAGCTTTGCAGGTGCTCAGAGCAGAGCATCTTCTCCTGGTTTGCCTTTCCAAGTGCCAGCTCTCGTCAGGATCTTGCATTTTGTGCTGGAGCCTGGACAGGATTAGGACAAAAAGGAGGAAAAGCTTTAAACTGGATAAGACTAGAATACCTGAGTCCATCCAAAACAGGTTTAAAAATTTATAATTCCCTTCCATGCACTGTGCTATAAACGCTCCTTTCTGCTGCAGTTTCCTGCTGTCACCCAGGCTGGGCAACTCTGCAGCTGCCCCAGTTCTGCTCAGGGGTGACAGGAGCCCCTCCTCGTGCCCTCCAAATCCCCTCTGTGCCACCTCCACCCTGCTGCTCATCCCAGGGCTGCCCAGCACCATGGAGGGCTGTGGGATGCTCCAGCCCCCACGGCTCAGGGTCAGCAAGCCAAAAAGTGCCATTATCAGTCCCCAGTGTGAGCAGTGAAACCCCCCCCGTGTTCCCCCTGAGCTCAGCAGAGCCCGGAGCGCCCCTTTAAGAGGGACACTGGGTTATGAAACACGAGTGATTTAAATGCAAATGAGTGAAAAAACACAACTTCCTTTATTAAAATGGAAATTGCACTTCAAGACGCTCCCCACAGCCCCAGGGTGTCGTGGTGCTGGCAGCAGCCACATCCTGAGCCACCACCTCGGTGTTTTGGGGGGACAGGGTGCAGCAGGGGCTGGGGGACAGGGTGCCATGGCCAGGCTGTGCCAGGGAAGTCATTTCCAGCCCTCTGTCTCCTGCACGTTTCACACTGTGAGAGGTGTCACTCAGCTGCAGCTTCCTGAGATCAGCTGTCCCCAAAGTGCTGTGCTGAAGGGAATAATAATTATTTTCCCATTTCCCAAGATCTCTTCACAGAATTTGTTCCTGTAGGAATAGAAAAAGGAAAATAACAAAATAAAGGCAGCCATGCCTCTCTGTTCCTCCCTAGGACAGTGAGGAATTGGGATTTTTGGGACACTTGGAGCCCAAGGCAGAGAATCAGGGCTGATTCCTCCCTTGCAGCGCTCCCCATAACCCCCATCCCGTGTGACTCTGCACAACCTGCCCACAGCCCCGGGATCCTCCTCTTGCCCAACTCCTCCAGGCACTCCTGGCTGTTGCCTTCAGCCACCAGCTGGCTCAAGCTGGAAGATTATTGAGGGTAGCAGGGACTGGAAAAGTCCCAAGTGGTTATCCTCTCCAGTAAGCCCATTCCCCCAGGAGAGCATTTAATTGCCTTTTGGAGGATCCCACAGCCTCTGCTGGAGCTTCCTGACCACCCAACCATCCTGGCATTTATTCGTCCACAGGGCCTGACTTGAACTTTGTTTTCCTTTCACTTCCTATTACTGTTCCCCTAATCCTCTCCTCCAGCCCTTTCCCGTCCTTCATCCCGCATCTCCCGCTCTGTCCTTCCCTGCTGTGGCTTTCCAGCATCCCTGTTCTGATCCTCACCACGGGAAATGTCACTGTGAGACACGGCAGGGCTGAGACGGACCTGAAACCAAACCCTGCCTGTAAACAGCCCCCAGCGCTGGCCAGGGCAGCCAGGGAGGGACCAGGATGGCCAGGGAGAGACCAGAATGGCCAGGGAGGGACCAGGATGGCCAGGGAGAGACCAGAATGGCCAAGGAGGGACCAGGATGGCCAGGGAGGGACCAGGATGGCCAGGGAGGGACCAGGATGGCCAGGGAGAGATCAGGATGGCCAGGGAGGGACCAGGATGGCCAAGGAGGGACCAGGATGGCCAGGGAGGGACCAGAATGGCCAGGGAGGGACCAGGATGGCCAGGGAGAGACCAGGATGGCCAGGGAGGGACCAGAATGGCCAGGGAGAGACCAGGATGGCCAGGGAACATCTGGCACAGTCAGGGAGAGAGCCCAGAATGGCCAGGGAGAGACTGGCAGGAGCCACACAAATCCCTTCTTGACCTCCATGAGGGCAGGGACAGACTCCTCAGCCTGGGCTGGGGGCTTTTGGATCTCACCTCTTCCACCTCCCATGATTTGTAGGAATGGGAATGGGGAGAGGAGGCAGGTGCTGGTCTCCCACCACAGGCAGGAGCCAGTGCTGGATGCTGACCAAACCATGGGAGAGACCAGAACTTTGTCATTTTCAGCACTTTAGAGAAATACTCATTCACTTAAGTCGTCTAAAAATTAATGTGTGACAAACCCAAACGACCCTACAAAGCCTCCACACCTCTGTGGAACTCTGGAGGAAGTTTTGCCGACCAAACCCTCCAGGAGCTGCCCAAGAGGTCGCAGCCTCCATCCTCCCACCCGGCCCTTCAGCTCCAGCACCATTTAATCAGGATTTGGAGTTTAGCATCCAGCATAGCTGCCTCGTCGTCAGGCATTGTGCCAGCGTCGTGAAGCATCACTTCATCCATCATTGTCTCCCAAGCTGTCTCTCCTGCCTCCCGGGCATCATTCCTGCCCCTCCCAAAAAGCCACCAAGCCACGGAGCAGGCTCTGTGCCAGCGCCGAAGTTGCAGCTCCTGAGGAATGAGCAGGACTCGCTGCTCCCTAATCGGGTCCCGTCTGCTGCTTGCAGAGCTGATGAATTTATTTTCATTAGGTTTAATGCAGGGATGTTCTCCTCCTCCCACCTTCCCTCCAGTCCGGCTGCTGAAGCAGCAGGGCTCGGGAAAGGAGCCACCTTCCAGTTGATTTCTCATGCAGCAGAGCCAGGTCCGTGCTCCTGTCCCGTTTAATTAGCACAGAGAGGAACTGGGCTGTGCAGGGAGCAGCGGTGGAGCTGCCACGGGAACAGCAGGGCCAGGACGGGCAGGGGCTCCCCCAGCTCAATCCCCCTCTCCTCACACCCAAATCCCCCCAAACCAGCATCCCCGGGTAGGGCAGAGAGGCTCCAAACTGGATTTGCTGTGAGTCTCCAGCTTGTTGATGAATTGTGCAGCTCGGGGGGTGAATTGTGCAGTTCAAGGGGTGAATTGTGCAGCTCAAGGGGTGAATTGTGCAGCTCAAGGGGTGAATTGTGCAACTCGGGGTGAATTGTGCAGTTCAAGGGGTGAATTGTGCAGCTCGGAGGGTGAATTGTGCAGTTCAAGGGGTGAATTGTGCAACTCAAGGGGTGAATTGTGCAGTTCAAGGGGTGAATTGTGCAACTCAGGGGATGGATTGTGCAACTCGGGGTGAATTGTGCAGCTCAGGGGTGAATTGTGCAGTTCAAGGGGTGAATTGTGCAGCTCAGGGGGTGAATTGTGCAGCTCAAGGGGTGAATTGTGCAGTTCAAGGGGTGGATTGTGCAACTCAGGGGATGGATTGTGCAACTGTGCAGCTCAGGGGGTGAATTGTGCGCTCCCAGGTGGCAGGTGGCAGGAGCTGAGTCACAGTGAAATGTGTCTCCATCCCTCCCCACTTCCCTGCACCTGGTGGGGAACAATCGCTAAATCACCTCCCTCCTGCTGCTCCTTCACCCAGCCAGGCTGCAGGGACACAGAGGGGAGAGGTTTGAAGCACTTTTCCAGGATAAAAAAACAATTAAAAATAGGGATAACAACAATTAAGAGCCAGAGAAACTTTGTGATCAACTCGACTCCCAGTGCCAGGGCTGGGCTCAGCCCAGAGAAGCTGCACTTTGGGGTTTGGTGGAGCTGGCAGAGGTGCAGGGAGGGAGCAGTGGGAGCACCCAGGAGAGCAGGATTTAGGGACCCAAAATCATTTCCAGAGCTGCTGGAACAACCCTGGGCTGGTGCCCTGAGCAGGGCCTGGAGCACCTTCACTGTTCAGTGCTGAGATGTGGAAAGAACAGAAAGTTTTAGGGCCAGAGAGAGCAAAACTTTTGTGTAATCAGTGCTGAATTATGCAGCAGGAATTGCAAGGGAAATATCCTTGGAGGCTGAATTTCCCATCGTGGGGAACAGCTCAGTGTTTGGAGCACACTAATTATTCCTCAAACAAGGATGAGCTGTAATTGGAGGGGTTTATCACTCACACTTTGCAATGATGTAATTGAGTGGCAATAAATAAATAAACCCCAGAGTAAAAGGAAGGCAGCAGATTCCAGATTCCAGCCAGGAGCAAGGAAGGGAGTGGGACAGCATTTCTCAGGAGTGGGGGGCTGGGAGGGGATCAGACAGAGCCAGAGGGTGCCCTGGGACAGATTTTCCTCAGCTTGAGCTGCAAAGAGATGTCAGGGACCCATCCTGACCCAGCAGAGCTGCCAAAGCAAACCCCCAAACCAGGGGTTCTTTTTATCCTCTCAGAGTTTGGGATCTGGATCAGTGCCCTCCTGCCCAGCCTGGTTTTGGGTCAGGCCATGGATTGGGGAAGAACAAAAGCTTGAATTTCTCACCCTGAGCTCCACTCACACCTCAGAGCATTTCTGCATTGACTTGCAAAGCCTTTGAATCCACATTTCCCACGCTGAGACCAGGCTGGAGCTGAGCAATAACAGGGATGCCATAAACTCCATCTCTCCCAGTAGTGAAATCCTGTTCAACACATTCTTAATATTCAATTACTATTTATGTAACATGCAGCAAAGGATTAGCCCATTAAACTGAAATTAAGTGCTTCGTTCATTAATTAATACAACTTATTTCAAGTGCTGCCAACATTTATCCCTGGAAATGTATTGTTTAAAACTAAAACTCGCAAACGAAGGGAAAGGAAGATGTTGTTTGTTGCTTTTATGTGTTCTCAGAGATGAGTTATGGAGCCTGTGAAGAATCCATCCAGAATGCAGGAGGGGAATCTCCCAGGGAGCAGCAGAGGAGAAATCCTGGTTTGTATCCCTGGGCACGGTTTGTGTCCCCCTGGGCAGGTCCAGTCCTGTATTTCCTCCATTTCAGCTGGAACAGAACTGGGAAAACTCTTCTCTTCCCAGACTCAGCAGTGATGTTGGGTTTGCTCCACCTGGAAAACCCAACATCCAGCCCCTGGGGACTCCAGGATGTCACCACCCCATGGATGTGGCAGCTCCCACACGATCACACCTGGGCTCAGCCCTGTCTGTGGCTGAAGCTGCCTGAGCTCAGAGCCTCTGCAGCTCAGTGACTGCTGCCACAGGATTGTTATTCCACTCCCAAACTCCTTGGAGAATGCCTTGGGTTGCAATACAGGATGTGCCCAGAAATGTGAATTCTGTCCCCATCTGTCACAGCTGGGTGTGAAAGTGCCCCTGATCTCCTGGCACACATTATCTGCTCATGGGCAGCTTTAAACCAGCTGGGGCAATCATCTTTATCTTTCCCACAGCCCATCCTCCCTCCAGGAGAGATCTCCTGTTCATGGCCAGTGAGTCCCAGGGCATGGCTGATAAAATTCCATCATCCCATGGGAGATGCTCCAGCCAGGGGAGGAGCCAAGCCTTTCCTACCCAGAGAAAAACTGACATTTGGAACAGCAGAGCAGCCTTTGCCACTGGATTCCAGAGGAAAGCCAGACCTTTCCACATCATCCCTGCACCTTCAGAGGAAACTGCACCTTCTCCAGGAGCACTGCTCCAGCTGAGCCACATCTGCCACTGCAGGAGGATGCAGCCACCATGGAATGGGACTGTGCCAACACCCTGACTGACTGACGGGTGTCAGCTTGGATTCTGACTCTGGCAGGGTTTGGGATTGTTCTTTGTAATACTGCATTGCTATTTTAATTTTCTTAGTAAAGAACTGTTATTCCTAATTCCCATATCTTTGCCTGAGAGCCCCTTAATTTCAAAATTATAATAATTTGGAGGGAGGGGTTTACATTCTCCATTTCAAAGAGAACTTTCTGCCTTTTTTGGCAGCCACCTGTCCTTCAAACCAGGACACAAAGCCTCACCCTGGTCCCACTTGACTTCCAGGAATTACCCAGTTGGTTTGTGTCCTCCTGGGTAAGGAGGCACTGACAGGTCCAGCCCTGTATTTTCTCCATTTCAGCTGGAACAGAAATGGGAAAATCCTTCTTTTCCCAGCCTCAACAACCAGACAAACCCAACACCCAGTCCCCAGCTCCCTGGGGACTCCAGGATGTCACCATCCCATGGATGTGGCAGCTCCAGGTGTTCTGTGGGGTCAGATCTGTGCTCAGACCCACAGTGACTGCTGCCACAGGAGCCCAGTCTGGTTATTCTATCCCTAAACTCCTTGGAGAGCCACATCCTGGTCCCAGTCAGCCTCCAGGAATTACCCAGTTGGCCCATCAAACCTCCAGCACCGGCAGCAAGCACCGGGAAAGAGCGTGAAATCTAAATTAAGTCGAGAGTCTCTTTCCAAAACAAATTTCTTCTTGAAGAAGCAAGCCCAGACTTCATTACAACAACTCAATTATCCACGAGGCTGAGCTCTAGAGACAAGAGCTCCCCACGAGTGCTTCTTCATGCTCTGCTCCCATCACAACATCCCCTCCCTGCAAAAAGGAGGATGGGGAGCAGCTGGAGCTTCCCCAGAAGTGGGAATGGGAGGATTGGGAACAGCTGGAGCTTCCCAAAACTGGAAATGGGAGGGTTGGAAAAAAGTGGAGCTTCTCTAAAATTGGAAATGGGAGGGTTGGGGACAGCTGGAGCTTCCCAGAACTGGAAATGGGTGGGTCAGGAACAGCTGGAGCTTCCCCAGAAGTGGGAATGGGAGGATTGGGAACAGCTGGAACTTCCCAAAACTGGAAATGGGAGGGTTGGAAACAAGTGGAGCTTCTCTAAAATTGGAAATGGGAGGGTTGGGGACAGCTGGAACTTCCCCAGAACTGGAAATGGGTGGGTTGGGGACAGCTGGAACTTCCCCAGAACTGGAATGGGAGGGTTGGAAACAAGTGGAGTTTCTCTAAAATTGGAAATGGGAGGGTCAGGAACAGCTGGAGCTTCCCCAGCACTGCCCATAAAACAAATCACAGCAACAGAGGCAGAACTGGAACTTCTCTGTGGCAGGGCCTGTCCCAAGCTGGGTTTCTGTGGACTCCCTCCAGGGCCACTCTTTAGGGTGGAAAAGCAGAATTTGATCCCCAAAGTGGCCTCTCTCAGGAAGGGGAAGTAAACACAAGGTACAAGAGCTGTACATTCATTTTTACGCCCTTGGGGTCTCTCTCTGCTGAAGGAGCTCTGCAGGATTAAAATTTTTTGAGTCATCTTTCACTCCAGATGATGTCTTTGGAAATCAAATGACCCTGCTGGCTCTGCAGGAGCTTGGGCACCTCTACATTCCCAGATTGTTCTGCAGAATTCTCCCTGCCAACCCCAAAATCCCAAAATCTCCACTTCCAAGGGATGGAAACTCTGAGCTGTGACTCCCAACCACCCCAATTCCCACTCTGAGACCCTCCTGCTCCAACCCCAGCTCCAACCTCCAACTTCTTCCTCTTTTGGGAAACACCAAGGAACAGTTTTCTCCTGTTTCCCCTTCTTTTCTTCCTGATTTCCAGCTGCCATCAGCTCTGTTTCCATCCCAGCAGCAGCTTTCCATGGGCTCCTGGGGAGGTCACAAGATTCCGGATTTTTTACAGAAATCCATCAAATCGCCTGAATAAAAAAAAAAAAAAAAAAAAACAAAACCCTGCAGGAAATTTTCCTGTCTGTTATTTTCTAGATTGAAGAAAGGGGGAAAAAAAGTAGAAAGAAGAATTTACAGGTAATTTCCTTGTCAAAAGTTCCTGTCTGTAAATACAATCAAGATAAGAGTGACACGGCAAATAGCTCCTTTTCTCTCCTGAATGAATTATTCAATTCGCCACTGATCCCCTCTAACTGCTCCAGGATTGCCTTCTGCTTCCCTGATTTATTTTACTTTATTTAGTTCTGTAGAGAAGCGCTGCCAATAATCGAAAGGAATTCAGGCAATTTCAGGATTCAACAAATCCCTCTCGCAGCCCCGGCAGCTCAGCCCGACCCCGGCTCCCCCCTGGCTCCTTCCCACTCTGATCCAAGATTTTTCCTTCCCCAGGAGAAATCCCTGGAGTTAATCCCGATTACCCTTCCCTTGGAATTGAGCTGAATTTTGGTTGCAGAGACCCTACAGGGGTAGGGGTGTCCCATAAATCTCCCTTCCTGTTCCCCAAAAATGGAGAAAATCCCACCCGGGGATGGTGATGACCCTGCTGAGCTGTCCCTGCAGGCAGCTCCTCCTCGGTCTTGTCCCTAAATTCCCCTCCTTGGAGAGACCACAACCCCCATTAGGAACTGGAATTCACCTCTCTGAACACCTTTGGGGAATTTTTTTTTTTTAGGACAGCCCCAAAATCCCTGCAACACATCAATAAAGAGCAGCGCTGCAGCCGGCGGGGAAAGCAGGGAAATGATATTACAGCTAAAAAACCCTGCTCTGCAGCCACACCAAAGCTAATAAAAATATGACTGGAGAACAGAACAGTTTCGGAGCCGCCAAATAATATCCAGAGGATGATTCAATTACAGGGGATTAGTGCCAGTCTGGCTGCAGAGCCCAAAGTTCCTCCACAAGGTTTGGAAGCGAGGGGCAGGTGACGGCTTCATAAACCCCCAGCCTGCTGTGTGGGGGCTCCAAAGAATGCAAGAACAGGAGCAGCAAAGCAGAAAGCAGACAAATAAACCCCTCATTCGACTCACGAAACAAATCATGGGGATTTCTGTTCTTTTTCCCCAAGCAGGTTTCAGGCAGGGCAGCGTTTCTTTAGGTTATCGATTAGCAATTAGAGAGGTGTTTTAGCTGCTTCTCTGCTGTGTCTGTTATTCCCTCCAGAATTTCAATTCCACAAGAGTTATTTCCACCCAGCAGTGGGGGCCAGGAGAAGCAGCACTGCCTGACCCCCCTGCCCCCAGGCTTGCCAAAAAGCCTCGGGGAGGAGTGGGGAAGGCAGCACTCAGAAAAAGAAAAATAGTCTGGAAAGGAGAAGAAATAATCTCCGTTCAATCCAGCAGGAAGCTTCACCCTGTGGCTTTTGGGAAGGGAAGGATGAGGAGAGGGGTTGGGATCACAGGGTGGTGTTGGACACAGGGACAGGATATGGGGACCTGCTGGTGCCTCTGTTACTGTCACCCACAGTTTCGGGGGCCTGGCCCCACAAAATGCCACCACAATGTCCAACAGCTGCCACCAGCAAGGGGAGGCTCTGTGGGAAGAAGGCAAAGCTGGATGGGGCTTTGAACACCATGGGGAATGTCCCTGCCCGTGGCAGGATGGGCTTTAAGGTCCCTTCCAACCCAAACCAGTTGAGGATTCAGTGATTCCAGCACTGGCCACAAACCCCAGCACATTCCAGCTCAGAATCGATGGAGGAAAACCACCAGAGTCTCCAAGGAAAGAGAGGCCAGACCCTTTCTCCAACAGCAATTTTCAAACCTTTTTATTTGGTTCCTTGTAAAAAGGGGAAAATAAAAGGGGAAGAAATAACAAACTGATTTCAGATAATTTGCTGGGGCTCCGGGTGCATTGTAAATGTGTGCTCCAGCCAACCGGCAATTTGATGAATTTCAGCCCCGCTTTTGTGTTGCTGCTTGCCGAGCAACATCCTCCACTGAAATTGTGGCTGCCTTAATGTTCTCTTTAGCACACGGCATAATTGCCCCCTGCAATTTGTTGCCTGGAAAGGTTACCAGGAAAGAAAAGAAAAGGGACAGGAGGACAACTTTGTTGGTGGGGGAACAGGGGAGAGAGAGAAAGCTGATGGCATTTGAAACGTGATTTATTCCAGGGTAAGGGATGCCATTGCAGGAAGGCACAGCAGCTTCCCAGAGAGGGTTGGTGGGGATGGAGCTGCCCCAGGGATGCTCAGTGCCCTGGAGCAGCGTGGGATGGACATCCCTGCTCACCCTGCGCCCCAGGGCACGGAGCAGGAGGAGGAATGGCCACAGCAAAGGAGGCAGCAGAGGGGAAGGAAGGAGGAAATCCTGTTGGAAAGGCTGGAGCAGAGTGGGGAGGGGGCGGCAGGCGGCGGCAGCAGCCAGTGTTTATTAATTTTCTGCTTGGCTGCTCTCGCTGCCACAGCTCCGAGATCATGGAGCCGCTCCACACTCTATTAAATAATTCAATCTGCGAAGAATCCAAGTGTGTAAGCGAACACTCTTATGCGTCTTAAAATTTAATTGTGGAGCTAAACAAGATGAAGTGCAAGGAAGACATAAAAGATATGAAAATAGATGCTGCAGCTTTTGTTTCTCCGGCTGCTCCAGCCCTGCCCAGGAACCTCTCCCCATTTTTCACACGCTGCCGCTAAAGAGTCTGAGCCTCCTTCATCTGCTCCCCCTCCCCTTTGCTATTTACAGCTGTGTTTGCAAGCAGCAGGCCTGCAAATCACTTAATATCCATTAGAGCAGCTCCATTCACCCTGCTGCCTCCTGCTCTGCAGCCGTTCCCTTATAAATCCTCGTGTTCCAGGGTTTAGGGAATCAGCTGGGAGCACTTGCTCTGGTCACCCCTTTGAGCCCACAGCCTCCCCCTTGCCAGGCTGGAGAGCCTTTCCTGCAAATCCTCTCCTTCCTTTCTGCCCCTCCACGCTGAGACCCCCCAAACCAGCCCTGCTGGAGGGTGAATCTCAGCTCCCTGCAGGCCAGCTGTGAGCCAGAGCCTTCCTGCACAGGTTGGGTGGAGGGATGGGAGCATCCCATGCCCTGTGCCACTGCCCAGAAAACTGGGGAACCTCAGAGGAGACATGAGGGTCTGAGATTTATTTGGAAAGAGGTGTGAATTTGTCTCTTGGGACTGGGGGGTGAAGGAGAAGCCATCACTCCCAGAAGGTCAAAGGCCCCAAACCCCAGCAGAAACCCTCATGAGCTCATCCCCAAGCCAGCCTCACATCCAAGGTGAGGCTTGGATCACATCACCAGCCAAGTGAGAGCAGCCCTGGAGGTTCAAAGCCCAGCTGTGAGCATTAGAGATCTGCTCAGAACATCTGCAAGTGCACAAAACACCTGTTCCTGCCCCAAAAGCCACACACCAGGCTCGGGGCTGGTCCCACAGCCCCAGCAGCTGGTCCAGCACTGCTCCCAGAGGCTGCCAGAGCAGATCCCATGGGGCTGGATCCCAGGGAATGGCTCAGTTCTGAGCCACTGAGCTGCAAACACCCAGGAGGGGGGTTTGGGGTGGGAACACAGGGCTGGGTGTCCCCTCTGTGGCACAGCCCTGCTCAGAGCTGCAGCAGCGCCGTGCAAACCATCCCCACAAAAACCACTCACACAGAGCTGCTGCATTTCCCTCTCCATGCTGGGAGATCAATCACAGCCCTGGCTCACGACAGGAGCAGCCAGTTCAGCCCCTCCTGCACCCAAATTTGTGGAATTTCAGCTTTGTTATTACACCCAGGCTCACAGGTGTATTCATGTAATTTCTTCTTGCAAAGGGCAACAAGTGAAACCTCAGGCTGCTTTGTCTTCATTTGCTCTGCTGCTGAGATTTTTGGGTTGCTCCAGGGACTGGTGGAATGGAAACTGCCACAAAACCCTGCCAAGCTCCACAGCTTGAGCATCATCAGTTCCCCAAAATTTGGAGTGGGTTGCTGGGTGGGGGATGAGGAGCTGAGATATTAGTAATCAATAAAATACACCAGCTTTGCTGAAGAGCCCAGCAGGCCGAGGCACACTGGGACAGGGACCAACAGCAAAGGTTCCACATGGTGCCACCCCAAAAAAACTGAGGGGGTCTCACCCAGCCCCCCACACTCCCCCCTGCCATTCCCAGTGTCAGAGCTGCTCCAGCACTGACAGTGATTGACAGGGGGCAGAGCAACAGGTGAATTAAACAGGCACAGCCGCCAGGAGTGGTGCTAAATGTCAGAAAAGATCAACCCTGGCGCTCGCAGCGTGGCTCTGCTCCCGCCGAGAGAGGTGATGGAGTGGAAAAGCAGCCTGCAGAGAGGGGAGGGGGGCTCTGGAGGGTGCTGAGCACAGCTCCCAGCCTCGCCAGGAGCCCAGGGTGGGAACCATCACTTCGCATCCATCACATTGAAGGTCTGAGCCAACCCACGGAGCGGGGATCATCTCCTGCCCCTGGACAGGAGGGACCTGCACAGGAAACTCTCAGCTCTGTGTTGCAGGCGCTGTGTGTCCTCCCTTGCCTGAGCATGGGAGCATCAGGACAGCAGTGCAGGTGGGAGATCTAACTCTAATGCTAATCCTAACCCTAGATCTGATCCTAACCCTGATTCTAATCCTAACCCTAACCATAACCTGAATCCTAACCATAACCCGAACCCTGATCCTAACCCTGATCCTAACCCTAATTCTAACCCTAATTCTAACCCTAACCTTAATCCTAACCCTAACCCTGATCCTAACCCTGATTCTAACCTTAATCCTAACCCTAATCCTAACCCCAACCCTAACCCTAATCCTAACCCTGATCCTAACCCTAATCCTAACCCTAATCCTAACCCTGATCCTAACCCACTGGCTGTTCCAGATTAAACCCAAGGCATCCCAGTCCAACCAGCCTTCCAGGTCCTGCCTGCCTTGCACAGTGCCAGGAGCCAGGTGAAAACTTCCTGCACCCCACAAGGGATGTGCCTCTTCTCATCTCCCTTCCCTTCCCCACACAGCACATTCCTCCAGGACAAGCAGAGGGAAAACAGAATCTGTATTCTGAGGACACCGGCCCTAAAATAATGTTATTTTGCAGTAGTGCCACTTAAAATCTCAAGCAGTTGAAAAACCAATTTGCACTTAGAAACATTCAATTTGTTTGCAGGTGTTTTCCTCTTAAGTGGCACCAGCTAATCGGGGCTGGCAGGGGAGCCCCAGATGCCACATTCTGGGGCCAGTGTGGGACGTTCCAGGAGAGCCCTGGGAAATTCATTTGTCACCTTAAACGAGTGGGGACAGAAAGGGGCTGTGCTGACCATCCTCCAGAACGTGGTGGTGTGGAGGGGAGACCCTGGTCCTGTGGGACGACTTGGGGGACAGAGAGGGATGTGGGGACAGAGAAGGACACAGGGAATGGAGTGGGATGAGTGACAAGTTCAGGCTTTGCCCAGTTGAGAGTCAGGAGATGAGAGGGAGGGGAAAGGGGAAAATGGAAAGGGGAAAGGGAAAAGGGAAAAGGGAAAAGGGGAAAGGGGAAAGGGGTCCTGTCCTGCTGCCAGCTGCTGCCCTGGGATGGAGCTGCCAAGGCTTGCTCTGCCCACAAGATTTCCTCTTCCCAGCAAGAAGGCAGAGTGACTAACCCCAAACCCAAACCATAAATCAAGTTAATCGATGTCCCCAACACCCGTCTCCCCCGTCCCTCACCTTGCAGCCAGAGCCTGGAGGTGTGAGCCTATTGATCCCCCGGATACCCCTGTGATTGGAGTCTACAATCCAATGCCTGCCAAGTCCAGCCGAGCCCAAACCTCTCAAATCATGTTGACACGTTTAGGAGGTGCCGGGCGCTTCATCCTCCCCGGTCCAATATGTAATTATGTCCTTGTCACCGTGATGGAGGGGCTTGGCAGGCCAATAAAACCCCGGGGGCCCCGCGGCCGCTCGGCGCCGCCGGCCAGAGCAGCTGCTGCCAGTTCCTGGCTGTAGTTAGAGTGCAGGAAATAGAGCTCAATAAAGCAGCGTGGGGATCACGGCTCAAAGTTTGTCTGGGAAAACAGGTGGGGAGATGTCAGGGGCTGCTGTCACCTCAAGTCCTCGCGGGGTTTGAGCGTTATTCACTTTCTCCCTTTCCTGCTGCCAGCCAAGGAAAGGGCTGGAAATGCAGGATCTAACCCTGCTCCTTTCATTTCTCTGCTTCAGACACCACCAGACTGATCCCACCAGACTTTCCAGAGACTGCCAAACCTTCCCCTCTGTTTGTGACACCCTGGAACCTGCTGTGAAACCGCTGCTTCCCAACCTCTCTGTGTCCCCTGAGGGCTCCAGGACAGCCCAGGCACGGGTGGGCACAGCAAGGTGCCCCTTCCTTCTGTCACAGCCTGCCAGCCTGGAAGGACATCAGTGGCTTTTAGCATGGCACAGCCAGACCCTCACCAGCAGCCATGGCAAATTCCCTCTCTGATTCCCTAATCCCTTCAAAGCTGCTCGGGAAGTCCCCACCAGTCCTGCTGGGAGCAGGGTGCTGGGAGGCAGCAGAGCTTCTCCCCTGTTTGATGTTCCCCCAAAGAGCACAAACAGTTCCCAGCAGCTCGATTCTTCCCCTCAGGGCTCAGCAAGCATAATTTTTCTTCACTAATACATCTTTTGCTTGATGAGCTGTCGATGGCAGGAGGATTTAATCTCCCATACCCTCGCTCTCTCCCAAATCCACGAAGGTGAAGGCACTTCATTACAGAAGCACTCAGCTGTCCGTTCCTATCGATCACACCCTGGCATGGGTGACCTTGGATCGATGAGCTGCCGATTATTTCGTGCCTGTTTGCCCACACCAAATGCCAGCAGGGCCACTACCAGCACCTGCACCCAGCTCTTGAAGGGAGCCTGGAGCAGCTCAAGGGACAAACAGGGTAAGGGACACACAACCAAATCAGACACCAGGATTTGCCATCTGGGTACAATTTGTCTCTTCTTTAAGTGGATTCAAGCCTTGGGTTTGATGTTTCCCAGAGTCCATCCTGGGCAGCATCGCTCTGCTGCAGGGCAGTCCCACTCCCAGCTCCCTGAGCAATTCCCCACCACAGCTTTGCCTTCAGGAACCCAAGATTCCCATCAGGAAAAGGGCAGTGAGAGCCAGGACAGATGGTGACGGGCGAGGTCAGCCCAGGGGAGTGACAGAGCCCCTCACTTTGCTCCCAGACCCAAACCTCCCCCCTCAACTCTCCGGTGATTCATCCGCCTCCGCCACGTCCCTTCCAACCAGTCACTACCTTACTTTTTAATCAAATCCTTTGCTTCCCTTCCCTTCAGGAGCCAGAGCCATTTTTCTATTACATCCTGATTGATCAGGCCCTCGCCAGCCGCTGTCAGCACCGTCCTGGTGCTTCATTTCCCATCCCCACACAGCGGGCTGTGGGCTGAGCCCGCTCCCTCCTGCACCACCAAACAAATACATAAATGCACACAATTAAGGAGGGAAGGCAGGGGAAATTTGATCCTACTTTTGATTTGCTGCCCCCAGCTCCACACCACGCATCAAAGGGAGGGAGAAGCCAGTTTTAACCCTGGAACACGGGGGCAGAGGAGGAGGAGGACACGGAGGTGAGCCCGCAATGCTGCTCAGTGCCAGGAGAAAGAGACTCCATCCTTGTGCTGTGCAACAAAAAAAAAAAGCAGGAGGAGAGTCTCCAGGGCTGCTCATTCCTTGTGCTAATGAGTTGTTTTCCACTGTAAGGAACCAGGAGAACAAGCCCAGACTCTGCTAAACAAGGACTGTGGCTACGCCAGGTCAGAGATCAGTCACCCCCCGAAGAGAGCACTGACAAGATGGTAAAAACACAGAATTAAACCTCTTTTCCCTCCTCCCTGCTCATTGCTTGGCAAATTGAACCACTCCAACGTGTGCACACGTGGCTGCAAAAGGCTCGGTGGTGCCTCGTGTGGCTCGGACACCCCTGGCATCGCTATGGGCTGGAAAGTGGCTTTGGGAGGGCGAGTTGTGCCTGCGTGCCATGGGACAGACCCAGGATCTGAGTCTGTCTGCCTGACCACTGCAAAACCCCACACCAGGTGAGGACAGAGGCTGGACAAGCCCATCCTCACTGCTTTGTCACCGAGTGTCACCCCCTGTCCCAGCACAAGGCAGGGACACCCGGACCAGCCCCATCCTGGCTGCTGGCGGATCCCTGAGCTGGCACAGCAGCGGGGGGCTGCCCTGCCACCAGCCCCCGGCAGATTACGGGGCTTTATCAGTTTATAGGGGACAAAAGGCGCTCAGCAGAAGGGTTCTGAGACAGTGCAAGCAGCTGATAAGAGATCACCCGGTTCCCCAGACACCTCAGCCACGCCTGGCACGTCACGGGCAGCGGGACCTTGGTGCAGAACGGGGGCTCTGGGCAGCCCTGGTGCTGTCTCTGGTCCAGAATGGGGGCTCTGGGCAGCCCTGGTGCTGTGCCTGGTGCTGTCCCTGGTGCTGTCCCTGCTGCTGTCCCTGCTGCTGTCCCTGCTGCTGTCCTTGGTGAAACTCTGGGCAACCCTGGTGCTGTCTCTGGTGCTATCCCTGGTGCTATCCCTGGTGCTGTCCCTGGTGCTGTCCCTGGTGCTGTCCCTGGTTCTGTCCCTGCTGCTGTCCCTGGCGCTGTCCCTGGTTCTGTCCCTGGTGCTGTCCCTGGCGCTGTCCCTGGTTCTGTCCCTGGTGCTGTCCCTGGCGCTGTCCCTGGTGCTGTCCCTGCTGCTGTCCCTGCTGCTGTCCCTGCTGTTGTCCCTGCTGCTGTCCCTGCTGCTGTCCCTGGTGCTGTCCCTGGTGCTGTCCCTGGTGCTGTCCCTGGCGCTGTCCCTGTGCAGCTCTGGGCACTGCGGGCACTGAGGGATCCAGCTGAATTGCTGGGGTCAGCAGGAAGGTGAGAGCGGCTCCCCAAACCCGGGCTGGGGTTTGCTCTCCCTGCCTGAGCCCTGGGTGCCACTCTGAGGTACGAACCCCTCAGGGTTCCCAGGGGGGTGGCAGTGCCCAAAAAAGAGCAAAACCGCAGGGTGGATGAAGCACCAAGGCAACATCTGTGGGAGAACCAGTGGAAAATCCCCAGGAGGTTTTCATTTTTCTTCCAAACTTTCATCCAGCTCCATCACTTCTGATTCTCCTCCTCCTTTCCTTTTTTCTATTTCTTTTTTTTTTTCCTCCTATTCCTCTTAATTAACAGTGTAATGGAACTCAATTCATTTGCAATTTATTCTGGCAAGAAACAACCCTCCCCGGACTCCAAAGGACCTGACTAATAGGGTTAGATGCTGTAAAAAAGTGCAAGGCAAAATTTTTAGCTTCCTCATCCTAATTATCTCCTCTGAGTACCGCGACAGCGCCGTGACACAGCGGCACCGAGCCCCCCCCAGGCTGCGAGGGGGACACTCTGCCTGGGCACGCTCCCTGCATTTCAAAGCTTAAAAAAAAAAAAAAAAAAAGCAGATTTTTCCCTCAGGCTCCCATAACACACAGCCCAAGGCGACCAGTGGGAACTGGAGAGGGATGAGGAGCAAGAGGCGGGCGAACTGGGCGAGCTGGTGTTCGCTACTGTGAGGGTGAGAGGGGAACGTGGATAAATAGGCTGGCAGTTAATGCTATTTAGAGACAGACAGACACAGCAGGTAAATAATGATAATGATCTTCTAACGAGCTCGCATCTGCACAGCACCTTGCCTCCAACTGAATCCCGAAATGCTTTACAAAAAATGAAACGATCCCAGCACGGTCCTGCAGCCCTTTCCTGGTTTGTTGCCAGCCCTGAAGGGGAGTGTGGGGAGCCCTGGCTCCTCTCAGTGCTCCCAGCTTCAGGCCTGAGCGCCCTCGGGACAATCCCAAAACACACACCAGGACCTGTTTGGAAAAGCCCCTCCTGCACGGCATCATCGGATTTTTTCCAGCCAGTTACCTCCCAGCTCTTGGAACCATCATTTAGGAGCTCTTGAACAGATTCTTTTGGCATGTAACCTAAAAATGGAAGTTTTGATCCAGTCCTTGGTTTTATCACAGTTCGGAGCAGAAGCTTTAAACAGATCTAGTTTAGGGCAACCTCCAGGTTAATCAGCGCAGTAACCCGGAGCTGTTCTGAACTCTCTGCGGGCTGGAATGGCTGTGATTCCCCAGACTGTGGGGGAATCTCGCCTCCAAAACCTTTGAAGTAAAAGGTGAGTATTCAGGGCTCAGTTCCAGTCCAGCCTTGCTCTAATTTCCAACTCTATTTGTTCTATTGAGTGATTATCAAGTTAAAAATGCAAGGACTATGGATTTCTTTCCAGCTTAAACATCTGAAAACAAATGTGCTAATGAGCGATCTGACCACTATAAAAATGATTACTGACAGCACTTCAAGGACCCAACTTTACTGCCTTCAAAAGCACCAAGAGCAGCAGAATGCAAGCGGCTGTCCCTGGGCCATCCATCCAGCCTTGGCCAGAGGAATTTCCAGATGAATGCTTATGGGAGAATAAAACAGTCAGGGAGGAAGAAAGGAAAGCCAGGAATCAAATAATCTCTTGCCAAAGCTGCTCCAAGCCTCCTATAACGGATTCGTGCTTAAGAGGCTGCAGGATGAGATTTCCAGATGCTCTGAATCTCTTCCACCAGTGCAGCCCAGCATGGCAGAGAGCAACGGTCCAGGTGCGAGGGGACCCTCCCAGTGCAGGTGGGAATTTTCCTACCGGAGATTTCCAGGGACAGCCTCACCAAAGGCTTTTTCCTGTGGGATATTTCCTCCTACATCCACCAAAGGGAGTGAGGGAAGGAGGGAAAGAGAAATTGCTGAGCTGCTGGGATCCAGTTTGGAGGTATTGAACAAAACCGTGCCCTTGCTCAGTCCTGGTGACTGATGGAGCAGTTGGAGCTGCCCATCTGTTAGGATATAATCCTCACTGAAGGAACAAAGAGCGGCATTAAAAACCAAATCCTGCTCCATTTAAACACAGATTGGAGATTTATGGGCGTTTCACCGGCCCCTTGTTCCTCTGGTGATTGCCCATTCTGGGCGCTCTTTGTTTTCACAAACAACCGCCCATTCTCTCCACACCATCGCTTTAGAGCCGGCAAAAGGGACAGGTGCCAAAGTCATTTAAGGTGTCATTCTAACATCCCTTGGAACGGACAGGAGGGACAGAACCAGCCTGAGGCCACCATGCCAGCATGGATGAGATCCTCTGGCATGGGCTGACAGGAGCAGGGCTGGCTCGGGGCACGGGGAAGTGCTGCCATGGGGGATCCCATCCCATCCCATGGATCCCATCCCATCCCATCCCATTCCATCCCATGGATTCCATCCCATCCCACTCCATGGATCCCATCCCATCCTATGGATCCCATCCAATGGATCCCATCCCATCCCGTCCCATCCCATCTCATCCCATCCTATGGATCCCCTCCCATCCTATGGATCCCCTCCCATCCTATGGATCCCATCCCATCCTATGGATCCCATCCCATCCCATGGATCCCATCCCATCCCATCCTATGGATCCCATCCTATCCCATCCCATGGATCCCCTCCCATCCTATGGATCCCCTCCCATCCTATGGATCCCATCCCATGGATTCCATCTCATCCCATGGATCCCATCCCATCCCATCCCATCCCATCCCATCCCATCCCATCCTATGGATCCCATCCCATCCTATGGATCCCATCCTATCCCATCCCATGGATCCCCTCCCATCCTATGGATCCCCTCCCATCCTATGGATCCCATCCCATGGATTCCATCCCATCCTATGGATCCCATCCCATCCCATGGATCCCATCCCATCCTATGGATCCCATCCCATGGATTCCATCCCAACCCCACGGGCTGGTGGGGAGTACAAAGATTCCTCAGGGGACATCCTGGCCCCATCCCACAGTCCCGGGCAGTGCCAAGTCCCTGCCAGGAGCAGCTCAGGGAAGGAAGAGTCTGTGGGCAATGCAGGAGGGTGGCACCAGTGCCTCGGTCACCCCCGCACTCACCACTCAGAAACTCCTCCTGGGTAAGACTGAATGAGGCCAGGATTGTGGCAGGAGGAGGGGGAAGAGCAGCTCAGCTTAAGCTCAGCTCCAAGGCGTGAGCAAGACCTTCCCATGCTGGCAGCTGGAGGCAGAGACACAGCTCAGGGTCACGTCCCAGCTTTGCCACCGATCTGCTGTCCCCTAGCTTCGCTCTCATCCTGCGTTTGCTCTCCTTGTCCCTCCAGACTGCAGCATCTTTCACAGCGACTGAGAGCTCAGAGCCTGCCCAGCACGGACAGCTCCAGTCTGAGGGAATCTCACCCCTGCAGTGGAATCGGTAATACAAATAAAAAGGAAAATAAAGGGCAAGAATATTCCCTAGGGTGGTTTCCTCCCCATCCCCGAGACCAACCAGCCTCAGGCAGAGGGGCAGGGTCTTGCTGCAGGTCTGCCCTGTGCAGGCAGCCAGGAGCAGCCAGAATTCCCAATCCCAGGGAAGCAGCAGCCCAGCCTGATTCCGAGGGCACGCCAGGATACAGAGAACACACTCCTGCCTTCAGATGAACTGAAAGTTAACCACAAATTGCTAAAAGCATGTCAGGGGATGAAAGAGGCTCTGCTGCTGACTAATTGGTGCTCAGGAGCAGCCCAGCTTTGGGTGGTTTTGCCAGAGCCATCCTTACCCTGGCAGTTCCCAGTCAGGTTTGCTTTAAGCCCTCGTGCATTTGCAAGCCTGGCTGCTCCAGCCCTGCACTCCTGCTGGGAGCTGAGAGCCCAGGGCTGATCCTGCAGGTTTGGAGCTGCCACTCTCAGTCCCCTGCCTTGCAGAGCAAGTGGCTCCAGCTGCTCTGCCAAAGGCTCCCGAGGAGCCAGCGCCTCTCCTGGCACCGACAGCTGGCTCAGCAGGCCCGGTGGCACCAGCCAGACTGCAGCCACCAGCCCTGGCTGGCACAGCACAGAGCCCACACTGACAGAGCCCAGGGGCTGGGTTTGGAGTCACCTTCGTGTCCCCAAAGGCTGAGAGCTCAATCCCAGAGCTTTTCATGGATAAAGCCTGCCCTCACGGCCAGCATGCAGGGTAAGGGAAATTCAAGAGCTAGAGAGATGAAAATCCTTTCCCAGGGTCCCTGCATTGGCTGGGACATTGTCCTGCTGTTCTGCCCGGGGTGATTCGATCTCTCCCCTCCTTAGACACCTCTGCCCAGGTCTGGAAGCTCCCACATAAAGCTGGGAGTGGGTGTGCCAGGGCACTGCCCAGCACCTCCCAGCCCTGCCCGAGTCCAAGCCCCAGCCCTCTGCAGATGAGCTCTGCAGAGGAAGCACCGGCTGTGGCACGGAGCATCCCCCGCACGGCAGCAGAGCACAGCCAGCACAGCCCTCCAAGGCTCTGCTCCAGCCTCGGCGAGGAGGGCAAACAACTGCTTCCCTCTCATAAAACACGGGTTTTATCAGCTTGGAAAGTCAAACGGCTTTGCAGGAGGATGAGCACCAGGGAAAGCTGCCCACGTTGGCCAGATGTGGACTGGGAGACACAAAAGCACCTCCCAGGCCAGTGCAGCTCATCCACGGAGATGAGGCTCTGCAGAACCTCGTTCTGCTCATGCCAGCAGCTCCTTTCAGTTTAAATCATGCAGTCTCCATCCTCGAGGGGTGCCCGGGCTGTGTCTTTACACCTGAGAGAGAAAATCCAGGCGACCCAGAGCAGCCACAACTCCTCACTTCCTTCCTGAGCACCAGCAATTTCCCCAGCGCATCCCGGAGCGATCCTGTCCCCCTCCTGTCCCCTGGCTGTCCCCATCCCCCTGCCATGTCCCGTCGCCTTCCCCCCGCCCGGCTCGGCAGGCTCCCATCGATCGGGGATGAATCAGGCGGCTCGGATCGCCGCTCCTCACAGGTACTGCTCGCACATCACGCAAACACATCCTCCCAGCAGAACACTTCAGAGAACCTTCGCAAGCAATTAACGTCGCCGGGCTCCCACCGGGGAGTGGGGGACATTAAAGCGAACAAGCTCTGCAACCACACAAACTCCGATTAGTTTGTTGACACCGGCAGATCGGTGTTTTCTCCTTGCTCGTGAGACTGCTCCCGCTTCCCAGGGAATTATCCGGCAGAAGGAGCTGGGATTGTTCCTTCTCAGGGGGTTCTTTCCACACTCCAGTTTTGTCAGACTGGGGCTGATCTTTGATTCCCAGCCCTGCCCATCGTCCTCACAGCCTCTGTCCACCCCAGGAGAGCAGGCAGGACAGTCCCCACCCCTTGCATTCAGAAAACCCAGCTGTGCTCCTGGAGCTCAGCAGGACACCACTCCCATCGATCCCACAAGGATCAAACACCCCCAATTCCCTCATGGCTTTAGGAGTTCATAAAGAATTTATCCAAGCAACTGATGGGAAGAGTAGACCCTTCATTCTCATTTCACCAGTGCCCCAAAGCCCCAGGATATCCTTTCTTCCCCTAAATCCACTGGTTTGTCCCTTCCTCCATTCCTGGAGAGGTGACCAGCAGGGAGCTGCTGCCCAGCAGGCACGGGGTGATCCTGCCAATACAAACACCAATAATTACAGCACATTTACACCCCACGGCTTGCACTGCCCTGGATGAACTCATTTCAGTCAGCAACAGCGGGTCAAGCCAACAGTAACTTGTCTCCATCAGACCTGCAGCAGGGCCAGGAGAGCTGCGGGAGGGAGAAGCCCTTTTATCCTAATTAAAGCACAACCTGGCAGAGCTCAGCTCCCACCTTTCCAACACCTTCCACCAAACTGCTTAATCACAGGCAAATGAGTTTTTGTAATTACAGCAGGAAGGGATTTATCTCAGGACGCAGAGGTGGAGTAGCAGGACCTGCAGAGAAAGGCGGTGTCAGCAAAGAGGCTGCCGGACATGCAGGGTGCTCTCTGAGTCCCTAAATCCCTCCCTGATCCATTCCAGAGCCAGCAAACATCAGTTTCTGTGTGCTCAGACTCCAGGGATCGGCTCTGTGTGCTCTCTGCCACTAAACAACTTCTCCAGGAGGGAGCAGGAGCATCCCTGGGAAGGGAAGGATCCATGGCAGGTGGGCAGTCACCTGTGCTGTGCTCAGGGAGTTTTGTTCCTGGCTGAGAAACCCAACCCCAAATCTGTTTTTCCTCTCAAGACAAATGAAGATGTTTTTCCAAGCTGAAATGGGATTTAACCACTGGACTGATTTTTTTTTTCCTGCAGCACTGTTCTGTCACAGCCTACGAGAGGCAGAGAGGAGATGAGGGCACTGAAAAGGGGCTCCTGCAGCAGCTCCCCCTCCTCTACATCCATCTCCTGCTCTTGCAAACAGCTGGAAAAAAAGGAATTCCTCGGCTTCACCAGGGTCTTGTCTCAGCAGCTGAGTATAAGTCAATATTTATTCACTGTATAGGCAACTTCAGTCAGGAAAACAAACTCAGGAAAACAAACACTGCACACAGTGCCTGGGAAAGGCAGGGTTTGGCTTAGTACCATCTCCATTTTTCCTGGGGAAAGCTCTGGAGCTGGAGCTGCTCTTGGAAAGCTCTGGAACCTGTGGCACTGTCACCAGCAGCCTGGGGACCTGCCTGAAGTCCCCAAGACCAACACAATGTGTGTCTGCTCAGGACTGGCAATGTAACCGACGCGTGTGATTGATGCTTCACACATGCAAATGGGCACCACGGCTTCTCTCTGAAAGCTCAGCAGGATTTTTCCATCTCCATGGCTTCCCCAAGGAAAACAGGGAACAGAATTCATTCACATCAGGCCATCACCGAGTCCATTTCCCAGTGCCTGGCTGCACCTCCTTCAAAATCAAGAGGAAAAACATTTCCCTCAAGCTCTGGGTTTGGAATTAAGTGAATGCAAAGCAATCAGAGCCCCGAGCAAGGAAGGGGCTGGAGGCTCCAAGTGCTGCCTGTCCAAGGCTGCCTCGGGCAGTCCCGGCTGCCAGAGCCTTCCCTGAGCTCCCAAAGTCCTGCCTGGCAATGGTTTGGGAGCTGCAGATCACATCTCACTTTCAGAGCACACTTCCACAGCAGCACTCTGGCCTTTCCCAACTCCTTCCCTTTCTTTGCACAGAGATTCTTCCCTTCTCACAGAATTTCCCACCTCTCCTGGTGGGTTTTTTCCTGAAGGGCTGAGCAGGGTCTTGGCTGCACCCCCAGGAATCCCATTGCCTCGGTGGGAGGCAGCTCCAGCCTTTGGATTAAACTGGGAGGAACATTAATTAAAACAACAAAAAAACCACAAAGAAGAGACCAAAACTACAACAGTAACAACAAAAATCAAAAGCTTCTGTTACACCCAGAAGCAGCAGGTTCATGCACTTTTGGAAGCATTTCTGAAAGGCAGATTAGATCAATACAAAGATGGAAAGCATGGGCAGCACACAGGCAGCAGTCCCTTGTTTTATTCCACACAGGCTCACATTAAAAAAAAAAAATTAAATTGCCTAAACAAAAAAAAAAAAAAAAAAATTACAGTCAGAAAAGCAGAGCAGGAACAATGATTTCTTGATTTCCCATATTTTATTTTCCCCACCAGCGACTTCCAGA
Source organism: Muscicapa striata striata (assembly GCA_030060385.1). Lineage (NCBI taxonomy): Eukaryota > Metazoa > Chordata > Aves > Passeriformes > Muscicapidae > Muscicapa > Muscicapa striata. Next base: position 1,848,180 of record JAREIS010000223.1, on the reverse strand, counting down.
TCAAACCCACTCTATTTCCAAGCCCCAGTGAGGCTCTTTGACCCCCCAGCTCAAGCTGAGCTCTTTGCCTTCACACCCCAAGCCCAACTCGAGCCTCCCACCCTGGAGCTGCCCCAAACTGGGCAGGGGACTCCAGTTCCCTCATCAGTGGCTGCAGCAGGAATAGAAACCAAAACCCAGCCAAGTTCACTTTGGGACAGTTGCCCGGGTTTCCTGCTCTGGAGCCTGTTGGGGGACCCTGCACTCGATGCTTTCCCCGTGCTCCAGTCACCGGCTCTGCGCTCAGAGCTGGCACCAGCGCGGGACTCGCACGATAATTAAAGGTTAATGAACGTGCCCAGAGCACAGACATCAGTGCCCTCTACTGGGACCAGTCAGAAGGGTCTGTGGGGGAGCACTGGGCACCCTGTGTGGGTGGATGTGCCCTGGAGGGGGAAGCCCGGCTGGGTGCGGGAGAGGTGCAGCACCTGCTCGGTGAGTCCTGCCCGCACAGGCTCCTCCATCCCATCCCATGGATCCCATCCCATCCCATGGATCCCATCCCATGGATCCCACCACCATCCCCATCCCATGGATCCCATCCCATGGATCCCATCCCATCCCATGGATCCCACCACCATCCCCATCCCATGGATCCCATCCCATGGATCCCATCCCATCCCATGGATCCCATCCCATGGATCCCACCACCATCCCTATCCCATTGATCCCATCCAATTATCCCATCCCATCACATCCCATCCCATGGATCCCATCCCATGGATCCCATCCCATCCCCATCCCATGGATCCCATCCCATGGATCCCATCCCATCCCATGGATCCCATCCCATGGATCCCATCACCATCCCATCCCATGGATCCCATCACCATCCCATCCCATGGATCCCATCTTATCCCATCCCATGGATCCCATCCCATGGATCCCACCACCATCCCCATCCCATGGATCCCATCCAATTACCCCATCCCATCGCATCCCATCCCATCCCATGGATCCCATCACCATCCCCATCCCATGGATCCCATCCCATGGATCCCATCCCATCCCATGGATCCCATCCAATTATCCCATCCCATCTCATGGATCCCATCCCATGGATCCCATCCCATCCCATGGATCCCATCCCATGGATCCCATCACCATCCCCATCCCATGGATCCCATCCCATCCCATGGATCCCATCCAATTATCCCATCCCATCCCATGGATCCCATCCAATTATCCTATCCCATCCCATGGATCCCATCCCATCCCATCGATCCCATCCCATCCCATCGATCCCATCCCATCCCCACTCCCATCCCCAGCTGTGCCACCCCCAGGGCTCCCCCAGCCCCAGCACTCTGTGTCCCATGCTCCAGGATGGGAATGTCCCTCAGGGGCACCAGGCCCAGCCTGTCCCTCCTCCCCAAGCCAGGCTCCAGCCGCGCTGTCCCCCCGCCCGGGCACCTCCCTGAATGGGCTCTGACAGCGCTCGGGAAAAGCAAATCCCCAGGGAAAGGGGAGGAAGGGGGAAGGTGGGCTTTACAATTTATAAAACCACTCTCAGTTTGACTGCATTAGCTTTGCCTTAGGCTCCAAAACACGACGAAATCCAAGCAGCGAGGGGGGGAAAGAGGGATTGGGGGGAGAGGGGGGATGGCAACGAAGGAGAAAGCTGTAATTGCAATTGCTGGAATTCACTTTTAATGCTGGCTGCTGAATACAGTAAACACACTCTCAAGTCCAGGGAATAAGCATTGATTTTTTTTTTTTTTTGCAAGTGTTCCAGTGAAAAGCTTCAAATCAATCCTGTTCTGTCAGACACTTTTTTGCCTCTTGGCCTCCAATTACTCACTCTCCACATCCACCCTTCTCAGATCTCACCTTCACCAGGCACACCTGATGCTGAAGGAGCACTGTTTGATCCAGAATCCCACCCTGCACAGCCACTGGGGCAGGGAGGGATGTACAACCCCAGCACAGGAAGGACTTTACCTGCAAAACTCTCTTGGGAACAAGGGACAGCCAGAATGAGGAGAGGAGAGGAGAGGGGGTGCATGGAGGTGTGAGGGTGTTTCTTCCCTGTCACAGCTCCATGACATCATGGGTGATGTTTTGAGGGCTCAGGCTGAAGCTCTGGGCTGGACACAGGAGCCACAGGAACTTTTTGGTTGTTGTACTGAGCCTTCAGCAGCTGCTGCAGAAACACCAAGCAGTCAGTCAATACGAGTGGGAGCCTCCTCCCACACCCCCTCCAGTTTTCCAGGAGCCATAGGATCAGCTGCCTTCCCAAAGTTTCATTTTCCAGCTATGGCTGAGCCAAGGCAAAAGGCTGGATTTTCATCCCAAGCATTTGCAGGTTGCTGGTGATGTTTGATGCTTGCCAGGTTTCCCAGAGGCAGGAGCTAAGGGGGATGGGCTCTGTGTGACATCCCAGCAAGTCCCACCAGCTGCTCAGGCCCTGCTGGAAAGCCTCAAAGCAAGAGGAAAAGTGTCACTGAGGCAGGGACACACTCCAGGCTCTTTTGTTCCCTCTGCAGGGGGACGGTGTCAGACTGCAACCTGAGCGTGGAGTGGCTTTGATTGTCTCCCTGTGACTGATGAGGGAAGGGAGGATGCTGGCAGGGTTTTGATGCTTCCCAGGGCTCTACCCCCTGGATGGCAGCATTTCATTCATGTGCTCCACAAGCAGAGGGAGGAATATTGTCTGGGATAGACACAGCAGGCCCTGTTATCACACAGAGAGGGAGCAGAGTCTCCTATAAACTGAAGGGTTACTCAATGATATTGGAGGTTCTTCTCAACCTAATTGATTTTGTGACAATAAGACAAAGCTGATGCTTTGTCAAGTTTTAATTCCAGGTGAGGCTTGAACAACTTCTCTGCTCCTGTGGCAGAGGGAAGCTCCAGCTGCCTGTGCTCATGGCACAATCCCACACTGTGGAAGCCAGTGCTGTGCCAGGGAAATGTCACCCATGAGGGGACAGAGCTGTCCTTACAGCCTGGTCACACACATCCTGCCAGGAAGCCACAGCTGACATTTCCTAGGACAAAACTTTCTCCAAAGCAGGCACAGATGGAAGCAGACTCTCACATCCCACAGCTCCAGCCACACGTGCTCGCCCTTTTCCTCCCTGTTTTCCCCTCATGGATCAAGACCTCCTGGCATGGAGGATTTGCTCTCATTCCCAACACCCAGCACAAGAAAGAGTTACCACTGCAGTGACATGACCTTCAGCTGCTCACAGCCCAGACACTTCCTCCTGACAGCTCCCACATTCACCCTCAAATTATATGTACTGTATATGACTGTTAAGAATAATCACAGTATTTGCAGTGGTGTGTTAGGCACCAAATTATGTATAGGCAAAGCGATTAGAGAGCAGAACAAAGTGGTTGTTCATGCAGCTAATGGCCAAAGCACCACTATTTTCCATCAAGACAATTTGCAGCCAGCGTAGCATCTTCTCACTCCCCAGCCAGGAGCAGCTTTGCATGAAATCTTCAAAAACAACTCTGTTATCTCAAGTCTCAACAGCAGAGCTCGGAGGGGGTTGTAACAGCCTTGATAGTCTTTAAATTCTTCTCACCCCATCGCCTTTCCCTCATGTCCCAAGCTCCTTCCTCTGGGAGATGTGGCTGAGCGTTGCTGCAGCCAAGTTGTGTATCCAGCACTTAATGGCATTAAAACTTCTGCTGACTCCCATCTTTAGATAAAAACCTGCTCTTTAGGTTTGTTTACTAAAAATCAAAATCAATAACCATCTCAGCTCGCTGTCCTACAAGCCTTCAGTCTCAGCCAAGCATCAGAGCCCTATTTTCCTGGAGGATGCCAGAATCTGTTCCAATCATACACAAAACTTGTGCCTTCCACCATCACCAAAGTCTTTCCACTGGTAAAATGTGCTGGTCCAGGTCCTCCCTTCTTTTTTCTTGTTCAAAAAGACTTTATAAAGCCTTTCTAAGTCTAGAAAGAGCTCTCCAGTGCCAGGCCCTTGGAAATAAGAGTTCCAACAGAGTAATTACTGCAGTCAAACCAAGAGGGAGATTATTTTAATGGCAGATTGTCCCATAGGGAAGGAAGGAAACACCAGAACTTTTAGGGAGGAAGAAATGTCAGGCTGGGGCTGATGAGAACCTCAGACCAAGGAAGGAGAAGGTGCAGGAACTGCAGGGAAGGAAGAGGGGAAGCTTTGGGAGCAGGAGAACAGGAACACTGGTGCCCTTGATAGCTCTGGCTCCAAGGTTGATGGAGCTGCCAGGAGGTACAGCATGTTCTCTCCTATTGATCTATCAATGTCTGCTCTCCAGAGGAGGGATTACTCACTTCTGATAACACAGCAAGGTTGCCTCTGATGAAAATCAATGGCTCTGACTACCCAGCCTCCAGTTAATTACATCACGCTGTAAATCCAGCGGGAGCAGAGCAGGGACAGTCCCCACCAACACCTCTGCTCCGTGCTCCTCTGCCCAGTTTTGCAGGAGCACCTTCCCAGGATGTCCTGGTTTGAAGGACAGGTGGCTGCCAATAAAGGCAGAAGCTTCTCTTTGAAATGGAGAATGTAAACCTCCTCCTCCAAATTATTATAATTTTGAAATTAAGGGGCTCTCAGGCAAAGATATGGGAATTAGGAATAACAGTTCTTTACTAGGAAAATTAAAATAGAAATGCAGTATTGCAAAGAACAAACCCCAAACCTTAGTGTTGTAAGAGAGAAAACTCCAAACCTTCCCTTTTTTGCATTCTGGCCCTGACACCTTGTCCCTGATCTGGGTGTCAGGCCCCAGCCAGGTGTTCCCTTGAAGCACCTTGAGGTTCTTCAGGTGTCCCCACCCTGTAACCTGATCACCCCCCATTGTTCTCACTCAGTCACATGATCACCCTCCATTGTCACTTTGATCACCCTCAGGTGTCCCCACCCTGCCCTGATCACCCTTCATTGTTCCCACCCAGCCCCTGAGCACCCTCAGGTGTGACCTGAAACTTGTCCTGGTGTGAAGGACAGGTGGCTGCCAATAAAGGCAGGAGCTTCTCTTTGAAATGGAGAATGTAAACCCCCTCCCTCCAAATTATTTTTATAATTTTAAAATTAAGGGGCTCTCAGGCAAAGATATGGGAATTAGGAATAACAGTTCTTTACTAGGAAAATTAAAATAGAAATACAGTATTAAAAAGAACAATCCCAAACCCTGCCAGAGTCAGAATCCAAGCTGACACCCGTCAGTCAGTCAGGGTGTTGGCACAGTCCCATTCCATGGTGGCTGCATCCTCCTGCAGTGGCAGATGTGGCTCAGCTGGAGCAGTGCTCCTGGAGAAGGGGCAGTTTCCTCTGAAGGTGCAGGGATGATGTGGAAAGGTCTGGCTTTCCTCTGGAATCCAGTGGCAAAGGCTGCTCTGGTGTTCCAAATGTCAGTTTTTCTCTGGGTAGGAAAGGCTTGGCTCCTGCCCTGGCTGGAGCATCTCCCATGGGATGATGGAATTTTATCAGCCATGCCCTGGGACTCACTGGCCATGAACAGGAGATCTCTCCTGGAGGGAGGATGGGCTGTGGAAAGATAAAGATGATTGCCCCAGCTGGTTTAAAGCTGGCCCGTGAGCAGATAATGTGTGCCAGGAGATCAGGGGCACTGCCCCACCCAGCTGTGACAGATGGGGACAGAATTCACATTGCTGGTCACATCCTGTATTGCAACCCAAGACACAGGATTATCAAGATAAATGGCCTTGATGAATGGAGTTTTGCTGTCCTCCAGCCAAGGAAAGGACACGGGGCCATCACCTTGGCCCACAGCTGGCAAAGCTGGCCAGGAAGAGAAGGACACCAGAGATGTGCAGGCACATTCCTGGCAATTAGCTTTGTGGGAAGGAGGATTGGATTAAGACTGAGTGTGAGATCAGGCAGCTTTTTACAAGCTAAATAAGCAACAAGCAGTTTGAGAGAGATTTCTCCCCCTGTTTACAGGGCCAACCAAGGCCAGGTTAATTAATCTCTCTTTCCAGCTGCCCTTCTCACTAGGGCTTGTTCTTCACTTTGAGCAAAACACCCGAGACAGCTGCTCAGATCTCTCACATTGCAGGGTGATGAAAACAAAGGCACAGATGAAAATTGCTTTAGAGCTTAGCCTCTCACAGAAAACAAACTTGCCTGTGCTGTAATTAGGACTAGGCATGAAAAAAAAAAAAAAAAAAAAAAAAAAAAAAAAAAAAAAAGAACCAGATCTTTGACCGGTGCTTAACCAGGGATAGTAAATAAAAATAACAACAATCCCTTCCCACACACACAGAGCACACACAGAGACACAAAAGCAGACAGGGCTCTTTTCCTGGAGCTCACAAAAGAGGGTGGTTGGTGTCTCTTGATCCTCGCACAAAGGCAGATCCCAGACACAGGCTGCAGCTCCGTGCATGCTAAAACCCGGCAGCGACGCCCTATCAAAACAAAGCATTCAAACACACTCTGCTGCCCCTGGGGAGAGTTTATACCCGGCACAGACACGCAGCCAGCAGTGGTTCATGAATTGCTCAGAGCTGTTCAGCTCCAGCAGCCGAGGCTGCAGTACACAACATCATCTGAATGGCACAGCCCCTGCCACGCTGCCAGCCAGCAGCTGGACATGCCAGCACTGCCATTTGGAGCTGCCCTGCCTCCTCCTCCTCCTCCCCTAGACATGGTTTGAGGCATGTAGTAGCAGAGATAAATTCTCCTGTGTTTGTATTAGTGAAATCCCCAAAAATGTTTTCTTTCCCTTGCCATTAACAGCACAATTAGAGCTGTGAGGTCTCAGCCCTCCCCACACAAACACACTCCAGGAGCTCATCCCAGCTCCTTTCCCAGCACTTCTGCAGGAAACAGAAGGCAAAGGCACAGCAGGCACCAGCAGCAGACACTTCACAGCCCTGCAGCCAGCCAGGAGCTAAACCAAGGAGCTGTGGTGCTTTAACACAGCTGGCAAACATCTGTGTGTGGGTCTCCTGTCTGGGGAGAGCTGCAGGAAGCTGAAACTCCTCAGGTTTATTGGGGTTTGGGTAATGGGGTTGATGGGCAGGATTTATCTGGCTGTCCAGAAATGTCAGTCAGCACCAGGCTTTTCCCTGTCCCAGGAAAACATTTCTGCTCTCACCAACACCATGGTCAGCAGCCACAAAAGAAAAAACAAACAAACAAACAAAAAAAAAAAAAAAAAAAAAAAAAAAAAAAAAACAAAAAACATAATACTGGTCAGAAAGTGCAAGAGCTCTCCTGGCTCAGCTGCCTGGCTGTAGGACAGCCTGCAGGTCCTGCAGGGCTGCCTGAGCATCCCTCACAAGAGATGTTTCCCTTCCTCCTCTGTCTCCAAGCATGTCCCCACGGCTCTGCAGCCAGGCTGGGAGCAGGAGGCAGGTGCCAAAGCCTTGAGTCACCAGGCTCAGAGCCCTGCCAGGGCCTGGCACGTCCCCAGGATCTGGGGACACGGGGAAGGAGCAGTCTCCATGTGTGCTCGCTGCTCCTCAGCGCCCCAGCGTCATCTCCAGCCCACTTGCTGAAGGCTGACGCGTTCCAGGGAGGAATAAAACACTCTTAGGAACAGCTCTTCCTCCTCAGCAAGGGTGTCCTGAAGGAATTGCCAAAAATATGCTTTTCTCTGGGTTTTTGTGAGGGTTCTGCTGGCAAAAGGGAAAGGTTCTGCAGCTCCAGGGAAAGGGGCTGTGGAGCCAGGCATTCATCCTGCAAACACGGGGCTAAAGGCTGCCTGGTCAGGAGTGGTCAGTAAATTTTGGTTGGAAGGATTGTGGCAGGGATTGTCAGGAGAGAGGGGAAAGGAAAATACCCTTAATTTTTAAATTATCTTATTTCTTAGCCCTTTGTTACCAATTTCTTTGAGATATGGCCATGGATATCAGCAGACAACTTGCACTCCTTATCCCTGGCTGTGGAACAACTCTAAAACAGGGAAACTGCTCCTGTTGGCCCAGTGACCTTGGAGATCAACTCCCTTTCTCTGCTGTCAACAGAAGGACTGGGCTGAGTTACCAACAGCACATTCCCAAGATTCCTTCCTCCAGTGTGGCTCAAATTGGCTGATGCATTAGGAGATTATTGGGGTGGAAAGGGCAGGGGAGATGGACGGAATACAATCACCAGGGCCTCATTTCTCCTGGAAGCTCTATTAATGGCCAAGGAGCCCTTTGGCACATAGATAAGCTCCAGGCAGAGGGTAGCAGTGAGGAAGACAGAAGGAAAATGCCTGCTGGGATTGATGCTTTCCTGCTCCACTGGCATCTTGTGCCAGGCTTTTCCTGCATCAGCATTCACACAGGAGAGCTCCCTGTCACACACAGCAAGAGCTGACCACTAATTAATCCCAGTGCCAACACTGCCCAACCTTTCCTGCTCCTCCCACGTTAATTTATTTAATTTATTGCTGTATTATTGCCAGACCCATGAGTTAACTTCTCTCCAAGCGACTGCAAAGGGGAAAGATCTGGAAGTTATCCCAGGGCCGTGTAAGACAGGAAATCATTTCCCACATCAGGTCCTGAGGCTCTCTTTGATCATGTAAACACACACAAATCAATTGGCTGCAGGATGGATGCCAGAGGTGGGAGACAGGTATTCCAGGGAGCCACAGCCGCGGCTGCTGGGGCCTGTGCTCTGGGAAGAACATCCTTTATCCTGGCTGACTTTGATGGAGGGATGCCAGCTGGCATCAGGGAAGGTTTATCCCTTGTCACACAGCTCCTCTGCAGAGCTCGACAGCAGAGCTGGGAACACTCAGGCCCAGGAGCAAAGTCTCTTTAAGTGGATTCAGCAGACCTGGGCCAGTTCTCATCTTCAGGAGCCTCTGGCCTGGCGTGGCGTGGCCCAGAACGTGGCACAGCTCAGTCTCACTGGATTTGGTTCAGAGCTCCACTCTCACACCCTCTGCGATGCCTTTCCCCCCTCTGAGCCCTTCCAGCCGAGCTTGTTAAGCCTCATCACAAACTGTAAACCTCAACCCCAGCTCTGCCACCGCCCCGAGCTCGCCACCCAAGCGTTGGGAGATCTCTGCACGACTCCAGCAAATCATTTAATCCCTGCTCCTCATTTCCTCTGAGAGATCATTCCTCCTCTGTTCCCCAGCCCCTGGGATAAAGACCAACCCCAGATTTAGTGGCTGGCACTGGGGGTCCCCAGCCAAGCTGATGAGGCCCAGCCATTGGTCCCTTAGGATTTTAGCTTCTATATTTTTCATATATTTGTAATCCTGTAATTCTTTAGTGTATAACTCCAAACTCCATATACAGTGCTGGCTGCTGCTTTCCCATTTTGACAAAACAATTCCTCTCCAGGCCTAGGAATCAAGGACACCTCACTGCCTCAGGCCCTGAAAAAGGTAAACAAAAGTGAGTTGGGGGGAAGCAAATTTGGGGTAAATTACTTCATTACCTGAAGTTTTAATGGGAAGATTAACCCCCAATATGCAAATGGACCAAACTTATAAAAGCGTGAAAACCTGTGACTCGTGGTCCATTTTTTTGGGTGTAGCCCTTGGGGGGGCTTTGACTGCCTGAAATGTACTTCAATTAATATACCCACTTTTTATTCCCTTTGTTTTAAGGTAGCCCCAGAAAGGGATCACAGTGGTGAGGATGCTGTCCCTGCTCCCCACTGGAGCTGCAGCACTGAGGATGAATTCCCCAGCGAGCTGTCCCTGAGCTGCAGCCCCCAAGGCTGCTGGCAGCACACGTGCAGCGGCGGCACGCGGAGCTGACCCCGCCGCTTATCGCCTTCCCCCCGGCTCATTACACCTCGGCAGCTTTCTATCAGGGAAAAAGGAACACCAGGAACCATCTCAGGCAGCGCTGGAGCAGGGCCCGGGTGGCTCTGAGAGCAAGGAGCTGAGATAAACACAGCCCCTGCTTTGTCAGGGGCTCCTTATCTGCCACAGAGGGGTCTGTGCGGGCAGGGAAGGAGCCCACAGATATCTCTGTGCTGGCAGCTTTCCACCAGGAGAAGGTTTTTATTCCCAGGAGAAAAGGCAGGTATCCATCAACAGCCTGAGTGGGGTCAGCAGCCTCTCCTCCAGCACCCCCTGGCACAGGAACAGAAGGATTTGGGGGGTGAAGTTACATCCTCAGCTTGCAGGGAAGTGTGGGAACAAAGTGTCCTGGTGTGAAGGACAGGTCAAGAAAGGCAGGAGCTTCTCTTTGAAATGGAGAATGTAAACCCCCTTCCTCCAAATTATTATTATAATTTTAAAATTAAGGGGCTCTCAGGCAAAGATATTGGAATTAGGAATAACAGTTCTTTACTGGGAAAATTAAAATAGAAATACAGTATTGCAAAGAACAATCCCAAACCCTGCCAGAGTCAGAATCCAAGCTGACACCCGTCAGTCAGGGTGTTGGCACAGTCCCGTTCCATGGTGGCTGCATCCTCCTGCAGTGGCAGATGTGGTTCAGCTGGAGCAGTGCTCCTGGAGAAGGTGCAGTTTCCTCTGAAGGTGCAGGGATGATGTGGAAAGGTCTGGAATTCCTCTGGAATCCAGTGGCAAAGGAGGGAAAGGATTTAACCCAAAGGATTTAACCCAAAGGATTTAACCCAGGCAGGCAGCAAAGTTCAATCCCATCCAGTGCTCAGTGGGGTGAGCTCCAGCCACCAGCTCAAACCAAGCCCAAGGTGCCTGGCTTCCCTCTTTTAGCTCAAACTCAGAGCAGATTTCTCCTTTCTTCCTCTAGCATGGATCAATCCATGGAAATGAGTTCCAAGACAGGGCACATTGTTGGAATGTGCTTAGAGATGCAGTTTAAAGAAACCAAAGGCATCCTGGAGCCCCAGGCAAGCTCCCTGCAGTGAAAACACCAACGTGGTGTAAAGCAGATTTTTTCCTTTAATTTTGGACCCCCTCGGGCTGAGGGGAGCCGGGATGTGAGGGCAGGTGGGCACCGTGCAGGGGGCACTGCCCCACGCTGGCATCACCTCAACCTGCAGGTGAGCTCCCCTGCCTCGACAGCAGAGCATGCAGAGAGAGTGTTTCTAATTAAAAAGCCCTCAGAAAGCAGCTTTGGAAAGAAATAATATAAAGAAAAAAAAAATAATTAGGGAAAAAAAAAAAAAACAACCATATCTCAATTGCAAAGTTCCTGCCTGAGCTGTTTCATTTCCATTTTGCACCACAATAGGAAGAGAGCAAACAATGGCTAAGAGGAAGCAGCTTGATTGTGGGGAGGCAAAGAGCCACCAAGCTCGTTTTTCATCAAACATGGGTGAACCTGATTTCAAAAAATTAAAAATATAAATATATCCATTTCCTCAGTTCATTATCTCTCCCCCCCAAAAAAAGCAGCACCTCAGGACAGCTGATTGCAGCTCCCTCCCAGCCCTGCACAGCCTCAGACCTGCTCAGGCTTCTCTCCCTAGGCTGGAGATTTGGGAAAGAAAGGGGCATTCCAGGGCCACCATTCCTGGTGACACGAAAGGGCCACCATTCCCAGTTCCACTTTTCCCAGTGCCATCATTCCAGGTGCCACAATTCCAGGGCCACCATTCCCAGTGCCACCATTTCAGTGCCACCATTTCAGTGCCACAAAAGGGCCACCATTCCCAGTTCCACTTTTCCCAGTGCCATCATTCCAGGTGCCACAATTCCAGGGCCACCATTCCCAGTGCCACCATTTCAGTGCCACCATTTCAGTGCCACAAAAGGGCCACCATTCTAGGGCCAGCATTCCAATGCCACTTTTCCCAGTGCCACCATTCCAGTGCCACCATTCCAGTGCCACCATTCCAGGGCCACAATTCCAGTGCCACCATTCCGGCGCCACCATTCCCGGTGTCACCATTCTAGTGCCACCAAAGGGCCACCATTCCAGGGCCACCATTCCAGTGCCACCATTTCCAGTGCCACCATTCCAGTGCCACCATTCCAGGGCCACTAAAGGACCACCATTCCAGTGCTACCATTCCAGTGCCACCATTCCAGTGCCACCAAAGGGCCACCATTCCAGCACCACCATTCCAGTGACACCATTCCCAGTGACACCAAAGGGCCACCATTCCAGCACCACCATTCCAGTGACACCATTCCTGCTGCCACCATTCCTGCACTGCCATTCCCAGTGCCACCAAAGGGCCACCATCCTAGGGCTACTATTCCAGGGCCACCATTCCAGCGCCGCCATTCCAGTGCCACCATTCCCAGTGACACCAAAGGGCCACCATTCTAGTGCCGCCATTCCAGTGCCACCATTCCTGCTGCCACCATTCCTGCACTGCCATTCCCAGTGCCACCAAAGGACCACCATTCCAGGGCCACCATTCCAGTGCCGCCATTCCCAGTGCCACCAAAGGGCCACCTCCACAGAGAAGCACTCGTCCCACCCAAAGAGGAGGAGGAGGAGGAAGAAAATTCCTCTGGCATCAGTTCCAGGAGGGCCGGGAGGGCGTCCCTTGGCAGCAGGGCGAGTGTTCGGGGTGACAGCTCGGGGTGACAGCTCAGGGTGACAGCTCAGGGTGACAACTCTGGTGACAGCGATCGGAGGATTCTCCGGAGATCCGAGACGGGACTCGTGGGGAAACGCGGCTTTTCCTCCTCAAAAACCCGCTGGATGAGGAAGGTGAGGCACGAGGCTGGGCTTTGGGGCTGGCATGGACATGGCTGCTTGTGGTTGGAAAGGAGCAGGGGGTTCAAGGAGCAGTTTTGGTGGGGTTCATCCCAAAAACCCAAGCAGGGCTTCAGGGTGAGCACGATGGATGCTGTCCCCAAATATTGAGGAGCAAAGAGAGAAGGACAAACTGTCCACGGTGCTGTGGTGATACCCAGGCAGTGTCACCCCTCCCTGTGCCACCCCACAGCCACCACAATCCAACAAAGCTCATTTCCTGCCAGCCGCTGGAAAATAAGATTTTTCCCTCGCTGATTAGGGAAGCAGATTCTCATTACTATGTTAAGTGAGGATCAATATTGCAGCCAAGTCTGAAATCAGCCCTGTCTGGCAAGGGGCTGAGCACACCAGTTTCCCCAGTTTGGGGTCGAGCAGCATCTCTGAGGGGCATTCACAGAGATGGAGACGGAGGAAGGAGCTGGGACAGGACAGAGCAGTTTTTAACTGAGTTTGAAGTTCAGACAAAACTCTGCCAGATGTGGGAGGACTTGACTGTATACACAAATTTATAAATAAAATTCTCTCTATGTTAAAAAATCTATATAAAAATAAATACATTTGTCCCCCACTATAATAGAGCCCACTAATTAAAAACCCACTGTTTTCAGCCCCCAAGAACCCTCCAATAAATAAATAAAAATCCAACTTCACTTTGGGGTGCCACCTTTCCTGATTCTCCTCTCAATCCCACGAGCAAACTCACAGGCCTTATTAAACATTGCAGAAGCAGTCCAGGAATTTCTACAGCAGCATAATCCAAAGATCTGCTTTCAAAGAGCCTCTGCTTCCCGCAAAGCTCCAGCCTCAGCTAATGAGAGCTTAACCACATGTTTGTGGTGGATGAAATAGTATCATTTTGCAATTATTATCATTCAAACATTATTTATTTAACCCGCAGCCACATTATATTGACTGCAGAATTGCTGTCATTTTTACTTTTGATGGCTCTCTTATTGAGCTGAGTGTGAGGAATTATGTTCCCAGTGTGGGAGAGGCTCTCCCTGCTCCCTCAGCCTCTCCCCAGCCAGGTCCAAGTCTCTGCCCCAGAGCAGGTGGTGTTTGGCACCAGAATGCTCCAAAATGGGCATTTTCCCATCTTTTTCTCTGCTTCTCTGGTCATATTTGGGGAATTAATCTGTTCTGACCACCAACACAAAGCCCTGTGCACCAAAGAGTTCCAGGTAAGGACAGAAGGTGGATTTGGTGTCACCCCCCAGCAGCTCTGAACTCTCCTTAGTAAGAGCTGGAGAGGGGAGGCAGCAGCTGAGGAGCTCTGTGCACCCCTAAAAGTCCAAATGTGGGGACAACAGAGAGCCTTGGGCTCAAAATCCTTCTCCAAGGGAGCAGCAGGATGAGCCTCAGCCAACATCCCTGGGGTTTGCAGCAAAATAAACACCAAGGGGTGCACGACTCAAGATCTGAATGTCAGCAGGGGGGGAAAAAGTCTGGCCTCCCTCTCCCTCCTGGGCCTGGCTCTTCTCTCACACATCACTCCCCCAAAGCCTTGCAAGATGTATTCACACAACAGGAAATCCAGCATTCCCCTTCGCCTTCTTTCTTCCTCTCCTTTAATTTTCCCCAAATGTAAATGAGGAAGTCATCTCTCCTCCGGTGATGAAACATCTGCCTGGAGAAGCTTGCAGTGCAATGCAACATATTTTGATCACTGCTCCATCTAATTACAGAGAAGAGAAGAGAAAAATCACAAAGCGGGGTTTGGGACTTTTTTTTTTTTTCCCCCAAAACACAAGGCATCTGAAAAATAATAGAAAAACAGCAACACTGACAATCAGAGCAGAGGCAGCTTCCCCATCAGCCTTGAAAAACAGCACTGGAATACAGAACCTGCTTGGAAGGAGAGGGATTTCAGGGTTGAGATAGGGAAAGAGGAATTGCTCGTGCCAAGGACATGTGGTAATGGAATTGGAATTGTGGTATCCTCAAAGGCAGAGGCTGCTCCAGCCAGGCCACAGGGATCTGGCTGCACATCCATCCCTTGGGGCTCACCAGGGCCAGGTTCTTGTAGCTCCCTGTCTTGGGTTGCAATACAGGATGTGAATTCTATCAGAATCTATTGAAGCCAAGTGGGGCAGTGCCCCTGATCTCCGTGGGAGATATCCTCTGCCCATGGGCCAGCTTTAAACCAGCTGGGGCAATCATCTTTATCTTTCCCACAGCCCATCCTCCCTCCAGGAGAGATCTCCTGTTCATGGCCAGTGAGTCCCAGGGCATGGCTGATAAAATTCCATCATCCCATGGGAGATGCTCCAGCCAGGGCAGGAGCCAAGCCTTTCCTACCCTGATAAAAACTGACATTTGGAACACCAGAGCAGCCTTTGCCACTGGATTCCAGAGGAAAGCCAGACCTTTCCACATCATCCCTGCACCTTCAGAGGAAACTGCACCTTCTCCAGGAGCACTGCTCCAGCTGAGCCACATCTGCCACTGCAGGAGGATGCAGCCACCATGGAATGGGACTGTGCCAACACCCTGACTGACTGACGGGTGTCAGCTTGGATTCTGACTCTGGCACTGTTTTGGGATTGTTCTTTGTAATACTGCATTTCTATTTTAATTTTCCCAGTAAAGAACCGTTATTCCTAATTCCAATATCTTTGCCTGAGAGCCCCTTAATTTCAAATATATAGTAATTTGGAGGGAGGGGGTTTACATTCTCCATTTCAAAGAGAACTTTCTGCCTTTATTGGCAGACACCTGTCCTTCAAACCAGGACTCTCCCTCACACCCAGAGCACAGGGGAAGGAGGGACATGAGGGAAGAGCCTCAAAGAGCAACTCACAGTCACAAGTCTGAAGTCCCACCTGAACTCAATGTTCAGGACCCAAGATGCAGAGGGAGCAGAGGCTGAAGCTCAAAACTGGGATGCACTGGCTCACCCAAGACTGGAACAATAATTCTTCTCCAAGAGCAAGCCCAGGTTCTTCCAGGGAAGCTCAGACACAGCTTCAACCTGGCACTGGCAGGGACAGAGCCCTGGCACTGGCCTGGGCTCCTGAAGTGACAACAGGAGAGGTCTCAAAGGCACAGCAAGCAGCACCACCCACGCCCCTCAGCATTCCAGAGGGGCTGATTGCTTCTCTTGTTTATCTCTGAAAAAATCCACCTTGAAGCACTGGCGGGGTGTAGCCTCCAGCTGCTCGAGGATGTTGTTCACCATGGGAAACAGGAGCGTTTAGGAGCTCCAAATAAAACCCTAATCATAATCGTTGCTGTTTCCCTGTCTTGCTCTTCAAGCTCAAAGGGAGTCCATGGCTAAGCAGCAGCAAGCAGCACCTCTAACGAGACCTTGCATGGCAAGAAACCAAGCCCAGCACTGGGGGAGCCTGTTCAGCAGCCTCACTGCAGGAACGCTGACAGGTTGTTTATAGCAGCTTACAGAAAGGCAGTGCAATATAAACAGGAGGCTACCTGGCTTCCACCCCTCCCCTACCCAGATTTCCAAGGGAAAACTTGATTTCCCTTCTAAACGTTTCAAGTTTCCAGAAGAGGAAAACAAAACGCTGCCTGTGATGAATGGAGGTTGGCAGCTGGTGGGGACAGGTATGGCACTTCAAGCAGTGGGAAACTGGCCCAAAACGTTCAGGAACTGCAAGGAAACAAAAAAGCTGATGGGAAGGATGCCCATAGACAGGCAGGGGGGTCCCAAGCCCCTGTTTTTCTTTGGAGAGGTTTGTCAGCAGCATTCTGCTGGCAAACAGGCCCCAGTCCATCCTGCCTGCCAGCTCTGTTCCAAAACAATTGCTCCAAGGATCGTCCTCACCGTTTGTTATCCTGCCTGAGCAGGAATTCACACAAGTGAGCAGCAGGTGCCTGTCTGGAGCCAACAGTGCACAATGGTTTAATCCACGTCCATCTGCATGTGGAGAACAGGGGGAAGAGCTGGAGCCTGCAGAGCTCATCACCACCACCAGGAAAACAAAGGGATCCACTTCAAAACCGTGCCTGCCACACACACCCCGAGCTGCTCCTGGAAGGTCACATCCCTCCTCCTTGTGGGTTTAATCCAAGACTTGGCTGTCAGGGAGGGAGAAAAGCACAGGCCTGGGGCTCTCCAGGATGGAATTAGTCCTCTGCATTCTCCCCTGTGGGCACAGGCACGTGTGTGTGGGGGCAGCGCGTTGTCACCTTGGCAGAGCGCCGTGTGCTCCCTCCTTGAGTACAGCTGGTGCTGACAAGGTCAGCAGCAAGAAGAAAACTCACCCTGGGCTAACGGGAGGCAGAGAGTTGGAAGATTAGTCACCATCCAGAGATCTGTGTTTCCTGGGAAATGAAGCAGCTGACGAGGGGTGGAGGACATGAGAGATGCAGGACAGTGTGGGGATTCCACGCTGGAATTCAGCCCCTGGCTCTGCCCCAAATCCACACAGCCTCTCTTCCCTCTCTGCGTGTCCTGATTCACCTCCCGCTCCCCTCGGGGCACTGGAAGCTCTCTGGAGTTTGCCAAGGGCAAGTTCTTGCAAACACAACCAAAATCCCCGAGTGCCCCCAGGGTCAAAAAGGGAGAACTGGCCCTAACCCCAGCCAGGACAGACAGACAGGGGCTCCTCCCCAGCTATTCCTGCTGTCTCCCAGGGCACAGGAGAGTTCCCAAGCGGATCTGTCAGTCTATTTGGAGCATCAATGTTTGCCTAAACAAATAGCTTGGAAAGCTCCCCAAATAGCAGGAGGGCTGATTAATTGGGAGGAAGGCAGAGAAGCACAGAGCAAAACACACGCAGGCAGCACCAAAGGCAGGGAAGAGCACGGCTGAGGGGATCTGGCCACCCCAAGGACAAGTTTGCCCTCCATCCATTGTTTTCTCTGTCCCAGCACCACTGTCAACAACACTTTCTGCATATGCAAATAGGACCATACTCCCGCAATTACATGGCAATCAGAGGCAAATTACATTCTTGCTGTTTACTTTCAGTGTCCTTAATTAATCCGGTTATTAGACGATTAATGAAGCTTGTTTGGTGAAAAACTCATAGCATTTACAGCGCGTGCAGCCGGCTGGCATCTGGCACGCGGGGCTGGAGGCGTCCGGCGCCTGTCCCCAAGGCCAGCACAGCAGGGTGACAATGACACCGGCCCCGCAGGGCTCGAGGGGGGCTCAGGGCTTGGCTTTTCCAGCTGTGCCTCCTCTCTGGGAGCTGCTCAGTGCAGCTAAAGCCAAGCAGAGCATCCCAGCTCCGAGGCTGGGACAGCCCCCGCTCCCTGCTCCTCTCCAAGGGCAGCAGGACCCACGCCGGCAGCTCCCAGCGCTCTGGCAGCTGCTGGAGAAGGTTCCCAGCTCCGTGCAGCCGCTGGTCCCCATCATCCTCCTCCTCAGGCGGCTCCCTGCCCACCCCAAAGGTCACCCCAGCTCGTGTTTGGTTAAGCTGCCGATAATGAAGTGGCATGTTCATCTAATGATCAAATTGCTGCACGGCGAGCATGAAAGGCTGAGGAGAACTAATTAAGAAGCTCATTTGCATACTCCAGCGTTTCCGGTGCACGTATGGGGTTCCCATAGCAACCGGTACAAAAGCTGGGGATGGTGTGTGGGTTTTAGTGGGTTTTAAGTGCTGTTCCTCCCCTTTGTCATGCCCTGCAGATCACAAAGGCTCTGCGAGGAAGGTGCGATGACACCGGGCTGGGGAGGGACATTTCTGCACAGGAGGAGTGGGGGACAAGCGAGCTGTGAGGGTGGCAGGGGGCTGAGCCCGCCCCCAGTGCCACCTGCTCTGGTACCTGAGAGAGGAGCAGCGATTTGGGGGCTGAGGACACGCTTGAACAGAAATCCCTGGCCTGATACTGCTCTACCCAAAACTTTCCTGAGTCACTTTGGTCTCAGCTCCGTGAGGAGGTGGCAGCTCCAGAGGGAAGTTTTGCAGGGGACTGCAGCAAATCCCGCAGCATCCCAGAGCCCTGAGGAGGGACTGGCTGCAGGGAGCTCGGGGTGACGCCTGCAGCACCCGGGGACACGGGGACACTGTGGGGTGGGACCCTGGGACATGGGGACACTGTGGGGTGGGACCCTGGGACATGGTGGGATGGGACCCTGGAACATGGGGACACTGTGGGACGGGATCCTGGGACTTGGGGACACTGTGGGATGGGACCCTGGGACATGGGGACACTGTGGGATGGGACCCTGGGACATAGGGACACTGTGGAATGGGACCCTAGGACATGGGGACACGGCAGGACGGGACCCTGGGACACGGGGACACTGTGGGATGGGACTCTGGGGCATGGGGACACTGTGGGATGGGACCCTGGCACATGGGGACACTGTGGAATGGGACCCTGGGACATGGGGACACGGTGGGATGGGACCCTGGGACATGGTGGGATGGGACCCTGGGACATGGGGACACTGTGGAACGGGACCCTAGGACATGGGGATACGGTGGGATGGGACCCTGGAGCATAGGGACACTGTGGAATGGGACCCTGGACATGGGGATACGGTGGGATGGGACCCTGGAGCATAGGACACTGTGGGATGGGACCCTGGGACACGGGGACACGGCGGGATGGGACCCGAAATGCGGCACCCCAGTGTGGGAAGGAGGAAAGCAGCCCTGGCCGGGTGAGGGTGGCAGCTCCAGTCCCCGCAGTGCGGCGCAGTCCAGCCCCGGCTCCTTCCATCATGTCACTTTTCCTAAGCACCGAGATTTCTTTTCTGTTCTGTATTTCTGGCAAGAAATCTTTGCATTTAGATAAGGAATAAAGCCTGGAATCAGATCTGAACTCTGCAGCAGAGATCAACATTTTAATGAATTAAATATATTCCAAACTAAATGTAACCTCTTAGCGCTCACATTTTTGAGTGAGACTAACTTAAAGAAAAAGCCAACAATCCAACTCACTTCAGCTCTCCCCGACTGTGAACTGGCCACAGGCCAATCAATTATCTCGAATTTATTCGTTATTCAACTTCTCTCCAGCAGCCAATTTCCAGGCTGTGAATTGCAGGTGAGCGGCTCCCGCGGCCGCGGCTGCGCTCTCCTTCCAGACCAGTTTGCAGCGCTGGTTTCACTGGTTTGCCCAGGAGCAGCTGCTGGCCCGGGGCCACCAGCGGGGCAGGACACTCGTGCTGGCACTTTGGGCGTCAGACAGCAGCGGGGGGACTGCGGGGACAGCGGCTCTGTGACATCCAGCAGCCGCGTTCGCAGATGCAAATGCAGCCCGAGCATCCCTCGAGGGCTGCGCGGCGCTGTCAGCCCTGCCAAGAGACAATTAATTCCTCCCTGTTAATTCGGGGCTGCGCAGGGAGGGCAGAGCCGCTCCAGCCACGCGGGTTTGGGCGCTGGGGGCAGCAGCTGCAGCTGGATGAAGCCCTGCGTGCCCACAGATGTTTGCTGGGCTGGGAAGGGCGATTTTGGGGAGTCCAACCGCGATTCCAGAGCCTGGCGTTTGGGGGAAGGTGAGGGAGGAGAAGGATGCCAAGGAGCAGCGAGGCAGCAGAAGAAGCCCAGCTGGTCCCTCCTCTCCAAGCACCTCACCTCACTATTTCCAACTCAAACCAGGAGCTTTTCCTCCGTCCCCAGCCTACCCAGCATCCTGGAACGAGCTCCCAACCCATCAAGCTGGAAGAAGTCCCCTTGCCCATCCAAAGCTTTCTCCTCCCCTAACATTGTTTTCGTTTCCCCCTCCCCCCCCCTCCGTTTTTTATTCTCAATAAAAACATAATTACAGCCTTTTAAAAAAAGCAAATTATAGTGACATACTTTAATTATCTCCAAGCAATGGAGGACTAAATTACACAGTCAGGGAATCGGAGGTTACCTAAAAATAAAAGCAAGAAGCTTCATTAAATGCTAATTGCAGCTTTCACCACTGAAGTGAGATTTCAACACAGACCACCATTGACTCACTGGGCCCTCCAAGAGAACATTGGGGCTGGGGAGAGCCCTTGGATACACAGCTTGTGCCTCTGTCCACAGCTCCAGCCACTGGGATTGCTCCAAAGGGAGCTCCAAAGGCTCCACTGCTGCTGGACCTTCCCCAGCCACGGGGCTGGATGCTGCCACCTCCCTCCCACTGTCCCCTCAACCCGACTCAGAGGCAGTGCCCTCCTTCCCAGCAGCACTGAGGGGCTCATCACAGCTCCTCCAACACTCTGGAGCACAAAAATGAGCTTCAGTTTTTCCCAGAGCTGGTCCTGTGCTATGAAAGGAACCACAGCACCCACCTCAACTTTGCTGCTTCTGCTCTGAACCCGATCCTCACCTCACTCTGAGCCCCACTCAGCTCTCCTGGGGTAAAAATGGAGAGCTGGGAGCTCTGGTGGCAGAGGAGTTGAATGGAGCCCTGTCCTCCTGTCCTGTCCAAACTCAGCCCTGTTCTTCCCATCCCCTTCCTCCAGATTCCCTCCCCAAGGAGCTGCCACAGGAGATCTCCAGGCTCAGAGGGAGCTGATTTTCCCCAGGACACAGGAAGGGAGGCACGAGGTGGCAGGCAGGCTGGAAAATTCACAGGGAAATTATCTTGTTTTTCCATTTCCCATCGAGTTGGCCTAATTATGCCACCGAAGTCTGTAATTTGCCTCTCACAGAAGAGAGTTAATGACTGGTTCCAGGCTGCTGCTGCTCCAGGCAGGGGCACAGCTCCCACTCCAGCCCCCAGCTGTGCCCTGGAACCCCAAAAGTTCCTGCTGGTCCCCGGAGAAGGGAGCTCAGGAGAAGAGCTGGAAATTGGGAACAGCATCCGAGGACAACAGAAAGTTCCAGGAGGAAGGAAGATTCAAGCAAGGGATGGGGGAAGCTGGCACCAAGTCAGGTTTTTTCCTTGCCACTTCTCAAAGTCCCAGAAAAAGTGAAAAATCTGCAGGTCAAGCACTCAGGGAACTCAGGCAATTATCATTGTTTAAATTCAACAGCCCTTCACAGAAATAAGAGAAAATCAGACAAGTGCTTTTAAAGCTCTAAGGGACGCGAGGAGGAGAAACGATGGCAACAATTTCCAGGTACCTAATTGAAAAAAAAAAATATATACCCAAAATACCAAAAAAACAGGAATCTGATATCCAGGAATCAGTATCCAATCTGCTCTTCTCACCAGCCACAGGCAGAGCTACCCTCAAAAATATTGAGCAAAGCAGAAAAGCAGAATCTGGGTCCTCATAGGTCCCTGCTGCAACATCCACAGCAGAGCCTGGCTGGATCCCCATCCATCTCAATGGTTCACAGGCTGCTCCCTTTTAATTAGCTCCCATAATCAAAGAGGTTGTTAGAATTAAACAGCACTGTATCATGAGGTGCTGGGTAAAATCCACCAGCTGTGTTGGGAGGTCACTGCATCCCCCACTGGGATGGGCTGGGAGGGACAGGGGTCCTGCTCAGGTTTGGGGTGACCAGAGCAGGAGGGTTTAGAGCACCCCCCTCACAGGCACAGCAAGGGGAGCAGGTGGAGGCTGCAATTAAGTCAGGATCAGCCTTTGCAGTCATTATCCAGCAGAATTCAGGGTGAAAGCTGCTCGTGGCACCGTGGGAGCAGAATCCCCGAGCAGAAGCTGCACCAGAGACACGAGCTGGGGTTTTCTCAGAGCCCTCTGAACCAGGCAGTGCCTCACATCCCATCGACAGTGATGGATGCGCTGGGAACAGAGCAGATTTTTCTCCTGAGAAGCTCTTTTGACAAGTATGATCTTATCAAAGTTTCCAGCTTTTCATTACATTGCTTTTTTTTTTTTCTTTTTTTAACTCCTGCCTTCAAGCCAGGCTCTGTCCTCTGTGCACAGGCAGGGAGAGGCTGCGTTTCCCTCTGGCACCAATTCCTGGCTGAGGCTTCCCTGGGGCTCACCCAGGTGCCCCCCACACACCCCAGGGTGAGAGCAGAGCTGGGATTAACACACAAACAGCCCTAGAAATGTGCAAAATACAGGGGTGACATCACACAGGCTCGGAGAGGGGGAAATAGCAGCACTTTGGGGGAGCAGGGGGAGCCATCCCAGCACCTCCTCCCAGTCCAGCTCCAACATTTTATTGGGCAGCTGGAACAAAGCTTGTCCAGCAGCTGGAGGCACCCAGCACCTCTCTGCCTCCTTTCTCCCTCTCCCAAAAAAGAGACAGGTTTGGATTTGGATTCTCCTCTCCTGACCCAGCAGCCAACAAGCACAGCCAGCCCCAATCCAAGAGGGAAACACTTGGAATGCCCAGGCCAGAGACAGAAACAGCAGCAGCCAAGGCACCAAAGTGCCCCAAAAAGGCACAGCCCAGACTTTGGGAACAACCACATCCCTCACACATGGCTGTGCCACCCCAAGGATGGGCTGAAGCTGAAGGGGAACCCTCCCCACAGGGCAGAGCTGCTTTGGTTGGGTCTTGTTAGCCCAGGATCCTTCAGGTTGGAAAAGCTCTCTGAGATCCTCCAGTCCACCCCTCAGCCCAGCAATGCTAAGGCCACCATGTCCCCATGGCCACATCTGCACACTTTTTAAATTAAATTCAGCACTGCCTGAAGGTGTGGGAAGCCCTGGGAAATCTCCTCCCCTCTGCTCCATCCCTTCAGCCACTGTCCACAGCTCAGGGAAGAGAAAATGAGGAGGGATCAGCCCTTCCCACCCCCCAAACCTGCCCCAGTGCCCCGTGCCAGGGAAATCCTGAGCTCCCCTCCCCCTGCCCCATCCCCTCTCTCACAGTTTGCAGCTGCCTGGGATCTCCAGAAAAACCTGCAGAGGAAGAACACCAAGCCCTGAGCTCTCCCAGAGCCCCCCAAAACCTTCCCTGGCACCCCCAAAACCAAGTCACCAAGAGACAGCAAACGCCGAGTGCAAAACCAGGGTCTTTTATTAGAAATCTCCTCGTATAAAAATGATCATGCTCTACACAGTCATCGAATAATTCATAAACATCCAGGCACTGAACTTTGTTTTTTTGTGTGTTTTTGTTTTTTGACTGGTCAGTACATAAAGCAGACATATTTCAATCCATATGGTCATCACATACATTAAGGAACCACCTATAGAAATCAGCACTTTGAACACAGTCTAGATTTTATTTTATTTTGCTGTCTTTTTTTTTTTTAATGTAAATTTTAAGTATTTTTTATTTATTTTTCCTTTCTGCAACATATAGAATTTGGTAGGATATGGGGGTAGAGAGTGAAGAGGGACGGAGGAAGACAGGAACGAAAGAAAACGGAGGATTAAAAAAACAAAAAAGTGGAAACAGAAGGTTCTGCACAACCACAAACAATCTCACAAATTCCAGAAAAGGGAAAATGTTGGGGCTCTTATTTTTTTCCTCTTTTTTTTTTTTTTTTTTTTGCCAAAATACAGGAGAAAAAAACAAAACCCAAAGACTTGCTGAGGTCTGTCCCCTCCTGCCCGTGCTCCGTCCCCGCGCTCCTCTGCCCCTCTGTGGGAGCCATGCATCGCCACCGTGGGCGCTGGAAGAGTTTTTGTGTTTCTTTATGGATTTTTTTTGCTGCTGTTGATGGCGTTTTTTTCCCCTGGGGCGTGTCCCCCGGCTGCCCCCTCGCTGTGCTGTGCCTCTGTCCCTGCCAGGAGCTCCTGGAGCTAAATGGCGTGGTTGCTGTAGCTGACATAGGTCTGCTTGGTGGCCAGTGCTGCAAGGAGACACAGAGCCCACCAGGATCATCAGCAGGGCCACCTCCCCCTCCTGGCTCCTGTCCCACCCCCCTGATTGTGCCAGGAGGTGACAGCAGGGCTGTGGCAGGGTTTGCTCAGGGATCTGGACAGTGGGATCCTTCCCTGAGCCCCTGTGGGTGCTCCTGAAGGGGCTTCACCCCAAAGAGAGCCCCCAGGACATGCCATGAGCGGTGGGAATGTGGCCTCAGGAGCCACATGTGTTCCCTCAGCAACCTCCTGCAGACAGACCCGGAGCTGCTGCACCTTCCCAAAGCTCAGCTTGGCCCAGCCAGCCCTGCCAGGGACAAACCATGGGGTCCCAGGGGGTTTTGGGGTCCCAGCTGGGTACAAAATCAACCACCCTGGCTGTCCCCTCCTCCAGAGGGTGCCACAGGGACACATCCCTGTGCCACCCCCCAGCTTCCCCAGCCCTCAGACACACCAGGGGAGGAGGCAGCGATGGCTCCAAAGCCACCACACGTCTCAGAGTGGCACTGGGGGGCACAGCAAAAGCCACAGAGCAATGAAATCCCCACTCCCTGCAGCTCTGTGCCACTGCCCTCGGTGGGGACAATGCCCTGCTGAGACCCCCATGAGGTCCCCAGATACCACAGGGTCAGCAGGCACAGGGACACCCTCCAGCCAAGGGTATGGGCAAGTGCTGGCACAGCTGGCACAGCTGGCACAGCCTGAGTGGCCCAAAGCTGTCCCCACAGGGAGGGGACACGGGCAGCTCACGGTGCCTGGCTGGCAGGGGAACCTTGCTGCAGGTTTCCAACTGGTGTTCCCAGATAACAATTAGATAGAGCAGAAGGAATTGGAGCTGACAGAGCTATTTGTTAGCTGCGGTGTTTTCGTAGCTGATCTGCCCGTATCAAAGCCCTGTGAATTATTTATTCTGTTGTTTATTTAAGGATACGTGACCCGGCAGTGACAGAGTGAAAAATGTCCCCTCAGTGCTGCACTGACATCCCCCTGCACCTCTGCTGTGCCCATTCCCTCCCTGGGCACCACAGCCCAGCTCACCCTGAGCTCCTGCAGCCCTCTGTGGCACCCACTGGAGTCAGGGATGTGCCCATTCCCTATCTGGACACCACCAGAGCTGCCAGCCCTGCTCACCCTGAGCTCCCCCAGACCTGTGTGGAACCCACTGGAGTCAGGGATGTGCCCATTCCCTATCTGGACACCACCAGAGCTGCCACCCCTGCTCACCCTGAGCTCCCCCAGACCTGTGTGGAACCCACTGGAATCAGGGATGTGCCCATTCCCAATCTGGGCACCACAGGAGCTGCCAGCCCTGCTCACCCCAAACACCTCCAGCCCCATGTGGCACATGCTGGAGTCAGGGATGTGCCCATTCCCTCCCTGGACACCACCAGAACTGCCAGCCCTCCTCATCCCCTGCTCCCTGTGGCACCCACTGGAGTCAGGGTTGTGCCCATTCCTTATCTGGGCACCCCTAGAACTGCCAGCCCTCCTCATCCCCTGCTCCCTGTGGCACCCACTGGAGTCAGGGATGTGCCCATTCCCTCCCTGGGCACCCCTAGAACTGCCAGCTCTGCTCACTCCAGCCTTGTGTGGCACCCACTGGAGTCAGGGTTGGGCCCATTCCCTCCCTGGGCACCACAGGAGCTGCCAGCCCTGCTCACCCCCTGCCCCCTGTGGCACCCACTGGACCCAAGGATGTGCAGATGAAGCTCAGCCCTCCCCGTTCTCAGTGTTTATGATTCCCCAGAGGGTCCCTGCAGGAGCCACCTCACCTTGTGTTTCCAGGTTTTCACAGAGCTCCGACTTGGCCTCTCCGTTGGGGCGGAATCCTCCCTTCTGAGAGAACTTGTTGGACATGGTGGCCGCTGTCACCACGGCCTTGAGGCTGCGCTTGCGCTTGGGGACGTTCTGCTCCGGGTGGAAGAGGATGATGTACACCTTGGGCATGTAGAGCATGCCCAGGGACACCGAGGCACTCAGACTCACCGAGATGGTGAGCGTCGTGGTCTGGATGTACATCTGCAAGACACAAGGCCACCAGCTGAGACCTGCCCCAAGCCCCTGGGCTCCACAAGGTGTCTTGGGCTGCAATAAAGGATGTGACCAGCAATGTGAATTCTGTCCCCATCTGTCACAGCCGGGTGGGGCAGTGCCCCTGATCTCCTGGCACACATTATCTGCTCATGGGCAGCTTTAAACCAGCTGGGGCAATCATCTTTATCTTTGCCACAGCCCATCCTCCCTCCAGGAGATATCTCCTGTTAATGGGCCATTGTTAAAAACTGGGAGTGGCAGTGATCTTTACCTTTCCCATGCCCCACCCTTCATCCAGGAGATATCACCTGTTAATGGGCCATTGTTAAAAACTGGGTGTGGCAGCGATTCTTATCTCTATGGGGATATCACCTGTTAATGGGCCAGCTTTAAACCAGCTGGGGCAATCATCTTTATCTTTCCACAGCCCATCCTCCCTCCAGGAGAGATCTCCTGTTCATGGCCATTGAGTCCAGGGCATGGCTGATAAAATTCCATCATCCCATGGGAGATGCTCCAGCCAGGGGAGGAGCCAAGCCTTTCCTACCCAGAGAAAAACTGACATTTGGAACACCAGAGCAGCCTTTGCCACTGGATTCCAGAGGAAAGCCAGACCTTTCCACATCATCCCTGCACTTTCAGAGGAAACTGCACCTTCTCCAGGAGCACTGCTCCAGCTGAGCCACATCTGCCACTGCAGGAGGATGCAGCCACCATGGAATGGGACTGTGCCAACACCCTGACTGACTGACGGGTGTCAGCTTGGATTCTGACTCTGGCAGGGTTTGGGATTGTTCTTTGTAATACTGTATTTCTATTTTAATTTTCCTAGTAAAGAATTCTTACTCCTAATTACCATATCTTTGCCTGAAAGCCCCTTAATTTCAAAATTATAATAATAATTTGGAGGGATGGGGTTTACATTCTCCATTTCAAAGAGAAGCTCCTGCCTTTATTGGCAGACACCTGTCCTTCAAACCAGGACAAAAGGGAAAGGAGGAAATGGGGAAATGAGGGAAAGTTGGGGTTAAATGAATGCAGTGGGGAGGCAGTTCTGGAGTGTTGGCAGTGCTGGGTGTTCAACGTGAGGTTTGATGCTCCACCAGCCTCAGGGCAGGAGCTGCAAGGCTGGTGCTGGGCACAGCAACACCTGATCCCATGGCACACCCCACTGCCCTTCTGCCTTCAACAGGTAATTCCCATTCCCCAGCTGACTCCTGGGCTCTTGTCATGTAAGTCACATATTACACACCGACGCTGCCTTTTTGCAGTCAAAACTAATTTCACGCTCACTGTCCAGGACTAACAGTGACAGATGTTTTGCAAAATGAAAGCCCATTAATCTGACTGTAGAATAATCCATTTTTCTATGGAGAGCAGTTGGCAGGCTCCTCTCAAGCCGGGGCATCTGAAGCAGGTGGCAAGTGGAGGCAGAGACCCCCTCCCCTCTGCCCATCCCACCTCTTGGGGAGGCTGGGAGGGCAAGTCCCTGCTCCGTGGGCATCCCTGCTCTGCCAGCACCTGGCTCCTTCCTCTCCAGCATCCCCTTCTCCAGCAGGCTCTGGGGATGAGCAGGGAGGGGGCTCTGGCTCTCCAGATGCCTTTGCATGCCCCTGTGTGCAGGTCAAGGCTTAGAAGGAGCCTTAAAGCAGTTCCTGAACTCCACCTGTGACTCAGTGTCCAGGGATCCCCCTGCAGGTGTTTCCCAGGTGGGATTTCATGTCCTGTGAGGAGGCAGCACCTGCAGGAGCCAGGGAGGCCTGGGAGCTGCAACAGCAGCCAGAGGAGGGATCCCCATGTCCCCAGGGGCACACATTTCACCTGAGGGTTTCTCAAGTGAAAAGATGATGGAGAGCACACTCTGAGGCAGAGGCTCTGCACAGATCCCAGAAGTGAGAGCTGGTGGGTCACAGCTGCTCCAGGACCCCCCCAGGACCCACAGGTCCCACTGTGACCCCACAAAGTCAAGCAGCACCTGGCCCAGAAGGGAAAATGCCACCAAGCTTGCTCTGAATCAACTGAAAAACTTTGGTTTGTCCCCAGAATAAAACCTCCTGCTGTCACACGCGCCGGTTTGTTTGTTCCACCTTCTCTCTCTAGGCAGTTTTTGGAAATAAAAATGTCATTTCATCAAGCAAAGTCAAAACACATCTCTGTGCCAGAATATGTGCACTTTTTTATTTCTTTCTTTTTTTTTTTTTTTTTTTTTTTTTCCCCACTCCAACTCTCCAGACTCTGCCATGGGTGTCCTGGACTGGCCAGGAATGAGGGAAACACCCAGACCCCAACTCCAGGCACCCCAAGCCCTGCCTGGGGAGCAGCACAGCGTGACCCCGTGGGGCTCAGCTGAGCTCAGCACCTCTCCTCTGCCTGCCTTCCCTTGCCAATCCAGCCATTTCCATATTTTGTGCCTCTGCAGAGAGTCCCCCCTCCCTGTACCTTGGGGCTCGGGGGCGTTTCGGCGAGGAGGGAGAGAGCAGCTGAGCTGAGCTGAGCTGAGCTGAGCTCAGACACCTCCATGTGTGCTCCCCCTCACTCCCAGACCAATTCTCCCAGTGCTGAGACTCCACTGGCACCAGCCCCAGCTCCCCACCCCACTCTCTGCCTCCTGCAGCATTTTTGGGTCTCACAGGGCCCCTGTGGCAGCTTTTCCCCCAGGGTGTGTTTGCAGAAAACGTTTCCTGCCCCCTCCAGCCTCCACAGCCATGTCTCGCCCCAGCAAACCCCTCACCAGCTCAGACAGGAATATTTTTAGCCTGGAGACTCCACACAGCCTTGGAGCTCTGCTCACTTAACCTTCTGCCACTGCAAAAAAAAATGACCATTTCTCACAGTTTCACTTCCTACTCTCTTAATTGGCTTCCAGCCCAGGACTCTGCTTTGCCCCTCTGCTAACGACACTGGAGCTTCCTCCAGAGCCCTGGGAGGTGTGAGCTCTGCTTATTGAGGAACTTCCAGCTCCTGCTGCCTCATGGGCTGGATCAAAGAGCACAGCCAGCCCTGGCTCAGGGCCATGACGCTGAGGGACAGCAGTTACCCAAAATGACCCCACACCACCCCAAACCCAGCGCTCTGCTCGGCTTTGCCCAGGCTTGGGTGAGCTCATCCTGCCCAAGGGAGCAGCCCTGTCCAGGCATTACATTTCTGCATCAGTGGGAAGCTGCTCCCACTCTAAATCCATGCCTGGCTCTGCCACAAGGGGTTTTGCACCGTGGTGGGTGCTGGGGAAGGGCAAACCCGCCCAGCGCTCCAAACACCACTGGACAGCCCCTCTCACTCCTTCCCTCTCCCTTTTTTCCCTGGCTAAAAGCAAATGTGATAAACAGAGAAGCAGACAATGACTCCACTGTTCTGCTGCCACCTTATCAGTGCAGGAAATTGTCTCTTTCTTTAGATCCTCTGTTATTGCTATTTCTGTAATCCGCCGGGATCGGCGGGGATAACAGGTTCTTTTCAGAAAAGGCTTGGGGGACTTGTTACAATAATGTGCCACCTCCATGCAAAGTTGTGGGCACGAGGCAAAGCAAATAGAAGTAGAAATGGGGATTTTCATCCAACTCCTCCAGAGCACGAGGCAGCCTTGGCTGTGGCCCTGCAGCCCCAGCTGGGGTCAGGGCAGCAGTGCCAGGGGCTCACGGGTGTGGGTTTGCCCTGTGGCATCCTCAGGACTTCAGAAACAGCCCAGACAATGCTCCTGAATTTTTTTTTCCCAAGGGTTCAGACTCTCCACAGAGCACAAGAGGCCTCAGTGCCAGCAGCAGTGGGGTGAAGGTGGTGGGATCCTTCCCCACAGTGAGCCAGGGGTTCCCTGTGGGTGATACCAATGCCAGTGCTCCCAGCTGTCACCCCAAGGACACACTCAGAGTCACATTCTCCATACAGGCTGTGCAACAGTTCCTTTTCAACCTTCTTCTCCCCAGGACTGCAAACCAGCTAAAGCACTGAGGGATCCCAAATCATCTGCTCCCTCCAGCCTCATTTGAGCACATCCATCATCCTTCAGCTGTGGCTCAGGGACACTCAAAACCCCATTCCCACAGCCAGGGGACACTCAGAGCCCATTCTTATGACTTGGGGACACTCAGAGCCCATTCCCATGGCTTGGGGACACTCAGAGCCCATTCCCACAGCCTGGGGACACTCAGAGCCCAGTCCCACAGCTTGGGGACACTCAGAGCCCAGTCCCACATCAGCAGAGCAGATCTCCAAGCTGGAATCCCAAAGCCCCTCCGGAGTTGGCTCAGCAGGCTCGAGGCAGGGCTGGGCTGTGAGACAGAGCTCTGCGTCCGAGGGGAGCTGGGAACATCACTTTTTCCGCCTCTAATCAGCTTGTTAGCAGCCTAATAACAGAGCAGGCCTGTGCATTACAACCCCCAACGAGAGGCAGAGCCTATTGTGGAGCTGCTGGCTGACAGGCAGCGTTCAGCAGCCCTAAATTATCCCGTGACAAGCTGCAGTGAAGAGGTGAGCAACCTTGTGCATAATCTACAATCATTATCATTTCCATCTTTATTACCCACAGTATGCCAAGCACATTAAGGAGGCTTTCAGGGAGCTTTTGTTTTGCAATAATTTCTTAAAAAACCTGCTTTCTTGTTAGTATCTCCCCTGCCATCTCATCAAAATGGAAATGCTGCAAAAGGCTCCATTTGTTTCCTTTAATTCTCCTTCACACTTCCAGCCAGAGAAGGCCTGGTGGGACTTTTTGGTTGAGCCAAGGTCAGGGGTGGCTGGGCAGACTCAGCCTCCTCCAGGGATGGATGCTCTGAGAAGAGAAGCTCCAGGACATGACAAACTCAGGTGTCCACAGCAAAAGCTCCCTCAGCAAACCTTTGCAAGAGGTGTGTCCTAAAGCCACGGTGTCAGCAGCATGGGGACACCTCAGGGGATCCAGAGAGGGGTTTGGGTGCTGGGACACCCCAGGGATCTCCAGCAGCTCCAAGGTTTGTTCATCCCAGCAGTGCTGGGCTGGCAGGCGGGAGCTGTTTGTGTTTGACAGAAATGCAATGATTCCTGTTTTGGCTGGCAGGCAAAGGGATTTGAGTCTCATTCATGAGATTTTTATTCTTTGTTCTTAATCCCTCACACTTGAGCACAGAGCCTCATCCAGGCTGGCCTCGGTCCCATGGGAACTCTGCACTGGGAATGGGGGCTGGCTGGGCAGCACCAGGTCCCTTTCTGTGCAGAAATGGTGCCCACGACACCAGGGATTGCCCTGGGGGCTCATCCCTCCCCAGCCCACACAGCAGCAGCCTGGACCTGCCATCCACGAGGGGCAGTGAGGCCAACAGAACATGGAAAACTTCCCACCCTGTTGGGAAGGATAAGAATCGACAGGAAGGTCTCATAGATATGTATGTATAACAGAAAGATCTTTGAATGTAGAATTTGAAGAAGGTATAGAAATGATAGCAAGTTTTGATGGAGAAGAAAAGAATTGCTGAGTCAGTCTTACTGGGTAACTAAGAAGGCAAAGAGCAAATGAGTTGGAAGGGCCTTTTATGACTTAGAGCAAAGGATAAATCCACCTCAAACAAAAGATGTTTTTACCAAGCAAAAAGATTTTCACAGACAAACAAAAATGCCATGTTGCAAGTACAGAAAAGATCTCAGAATTTTCCACTGCAAGAAAATTGAAAAACAACTTCTAGCTTAAACTGTAACGTACTAATTTTTTGTAATTGGAAAGTAGTAACATGAATATGGTAATGTTAGTAGGTATGATAGGCTATAGGTAATAGAAAGGTATTGATAGGCTGTCATGTTTTAAGATGCTCTGTAATGAAAATAATTTAATTCACTGTAACCAGAACTAGAGGAAGCTTTCAGAGCCCACAGCTGTGGCTGACAGGCTGTGGGCTTGGCTCTTGTCACCCATGACCCGTGAATAGCTGCATCATTTGGGTACAATAAACAGCATTTTAAAGAGCCACCTGGAGTTCCAAATCCCTCATTTTAGGCTCTTACACCACCCCAGTCCCCAAGCAAGGGGACCCCAGGGACACCACCCCAGGGCAAGGCCTCTCTCCTCCTCCCTTACCTTTTCCGCCGACTGCGACGTCCCAAAAAATATCGGGATGAAAGCTAACCACACAATGCAAGTGGTGTACATGGTGAACCCAATGGGCTTGGCTTCGTTAAAGGTCTCCGGGACCCCGCGGGTCTTAATGGCGTACACAGTGCAGGTGACCATGAGGAGCATGCTGTACCCGAGCAAACAGATGAGGGACAGGTCCGAAATGTCACATTTGAGGATGCCCCGGGCAAAGTGGGGGTTTGTAGTCCGCTGGTCCTCGTAGTCAATGACAGAGTGGGACGGGTCCACGATGAACCAGATGCAGACGCCGACGAGCTGCAGGGAGATGAGGCTGAAGGTGATGACCAGCTGCGAGGCGGGGCTGATGAAGCGCGGGGCGCTCACCGACTTCTTGCCCTGCTCGAAGATGCGGTAGATGCGGTTGGTCTTGGTGAGCAGCGCGGCGTAGCTGATGCTCATGCCCAGCCCCAGGAAGATGCGGCGCAGCGAGCAGGTGCTCAGGTCGGGCTCGGCGATCATCAGGAAGGTGGTGGCGTAGCACAGGAAGATGCCCGTGAGCAGCACGTAGCTGAGCTCCCGCCCCGACGCCTTGACGATGGGCGTGTCGTTGTAGCGCACGAAGGTGACCACCACGAACAGCGTGGCGATGATGCCCACGATGGCGATGAACACGGGCACCACGGCCCAGGGCGAGCTCCACTCCAGCTTGATGATGGGGATGGGCGTGCAGCTGGTGTGGTTCTCGTTGGGCCGCTCGTTGAAGTGGCAGCGCTTGCAGTGGAACTCGTCCAGCTGGTACTGGTAGCCGTCGCAGCGCTCGCAGTGCCAGCAGCACGGGATGCCCTTCACCAGCTTCTTCCTCTCACCTGGCTTGCAGGGCAGGCTGCAGATGGAGCTGGGCTGCTGGCTCCCACCCCCTGGCCACAGCATGTTCTCCACCTGCGGGGCAGATGGCACCAGCCATGCTGAGGGCACACCTGGGCACGGGGAGTGCCCTGTCCTGCCTTGTTTGGATCTGGACCCTCAACCCATCAGCACATCCCACAAAGGGTCCCAGGGCAAGCTGGCATGGGGACAGGGAGGTGGTGGAGCTTTCCATTGGTCTTTGGGAAGATTCAACACCAGGAACCCAAAATGAAGTCCCGCCTTCCCTAAGGAAACTCCATGTGCTCTGTTCTGGCTCCTGGCTCCTGTCCAGAGTCTCTAGGGTGTGGTCACACATGCTGAAGCACAAGGGGACACCTTCCCCTCTGCCCCTGCCACCTTTGGCTGCCTGCCTTTGCACCCAGGGGCTCCCAGACTCTGTGTGGTGAGAAGAGAAACCTGCAGGACCTTCCCCTTGGACCACACCCTTACCTTGAGGTGCAGGTGGTCTGTCCACTGCCCGATGACTTTGTACTCGGGGGTGGAGTTCCTGATCTGGTACTGGTAGATGTCGTAACGCCCTGGAGCATCTCCGTTCTCATTGAATGTCACAGGAGTCCCAGCAATGCCTGCAGGAAAGGGGGGATCAGCACCCACAGCACCCCCAGCAACCCCCACCCTCCTGATGGTCTCCAAGGGGCTCTGGCTTGATGCTCCCCCCTCACTGCTTCTTTTAAGAAAGGGGCAAAAGCAGCTTTAGAAGTTAAATCAAGTGAATTCTAGAGATAAACACTAATGAAAGCGAGGAAGAGAAGAATCAAGCGAGAGGGGAAAATAAATAAAAGAGATGCTGTGGAGGAGATCAGAGGGTGGAGATAAATAGAAATAATAAGGGTACCAGACAGAAAATGTTTATTAAGGAGAGAGGGCAGAGGAAAAGATGGGCTTCCAGAGGAGATCTGAGGCAGACAAGGGCAGAGCAGCGGGAGGCAATGGGTCCTGAGCCAGCTGGGAGGGAGGAACTGCCAGGGGGAGAGGTTGGGCAGGACAGCAGGTGAGGGCAGGGTGAGGGCAGGGAAGGGTGAGGGCAGGACAGGGTGAAGGCAGGGCAGCAGGTGAGGGCAGGATGAGGGCAGGATTGCTGCTGGATTTACACTCCATAGGCTCTCAGGAGATGTGGAAGCTCAGACCTCATCACCAGCTGATCCACTGCCCTCCCTCCACGCTGCATTCACTGTACAGCAGCTGCCAAATGGCACCACAAACAAACTGTGGGTGCTGCTGTGTGACCCACGCTGGGGACAACCAGGGCACAGCACACCTGAGGAGTTCCCAGCACACCTGAGAAGTTGACATTTCGGATGTACTTGAGCAGCTCCACGCCATCCACCGGGTCCATGCGGGGGCACAGCCCCACCTTGCCGGGGCACAGGTTCTTGTGCATGTTGTGCAGGGCGTGTCCCATGGCGTAGACGGCGTCGATGACAAACTGCACCTTCCCCTCCTGCTCGTATGAGGAGTCCTGGCCGATCCTCTCCCGGTCTGTGGGGACAGGGGAAGGGGGTTCCACCTCCTGTGTCCCAGCCGTCCCCCCTCAGGATGTGTCTGTTGCAAATGAGCCCAGCCGGGGCTGGAGGAGCTGGAAATTCCAACCTTGTTGCCAAAACTGCACACCCAGGGGACACACAGCCAAGGAACATTCCCTGGGGAGCACCCAGGCGTCCTCCCCATCAGGTGGTTCTGAAAATGTGGGTGCTGGCACCCTGCTGTGCTTCAGGAGCCCTTGGGATGTCACATCCCTGTGCCATCCTGAACTCCCAGGTCCCCCACAGGATGAGAGCTGGGCTGTAAACGACATCTCACCCTCACCCCTGAGTGTTTCATCCCTCTTTCATCTCCTGGGAGTTTCCACCAGCTCAGGCTCCACCAGGAGTGTCAAGGACTGCCCAGGCAGCATCCATCACTGCCTGCCTGTCCCTCATCTCATTGCCAAAGCCTCCTGTCACCCTGCTCCCCTCGTCACCCTCCTGCCTTGCTGACCCCACAGCCTCCCCGGCTGGCAGGATCCTGCAAGGATCCGGCAATTACCAGTGACAGCTGCCTTCCCCCCTGTCATAAGTGCCCTTAATGGGACCACAGACATGTTTATCCCTTAGCAGAAGACACCGATTAACGCAGCACGCTGTTAATTACAGCTCAGAGAGCATCTCCCAAGGGGCCCCAGCCTCTGCCCCTCCATCCCTGCCCTGAGGCACGGCCGGGCATCCTGCCAGGTCTCCAAAGCCAAGGAGGGTTTGTCAGGGAGCCGAGGGCACCACCTCCCTCCTCTGGAGAGGCTGCACATCCTAGAAAGCCACGCCAGGATGCCCAAAATGAACTCCAGCTCCACCAGGCAGGGACGCGCCCTGCTGCGAGGTGGGGTTCAGAGGTGGGGTTCACACCTGATCCCTTCCTTCCCCACTTTGGGGGATGGGATGAAGCTCCAGTGAGAGGGAGCAGCACTGGAGGTCCCCGTGCTGGGACCTGTGCCACTGACATGACACTAAAGTGAATTGATAATGAACTGACCGACAGGAAAAGATGATATCGGGGAGGTGAATTCATAGCCCATCCTTCAAAGTTATAAAAACACTTTTGGAACGTGGAGATTACTCATGCAAAGCCCTGCAGGTGATCCCTCCTTCCACATTATTGACAGGAGCCATTAATCTTCCCCCTCAACTTCAGGCCCTTCCCCATATTCATCTCCAAAGGCACAGACAGGCCACTCTGTCTTGTCAAGATAATTATCCATTAAAAGAGGAGCTGTAATAGACTGTCCAGGGGAGCTGAGC
The DNA here is from genome assembly GCA_030060385.1 of Muscicapa striata striata. Taxonomy (NCBI): domain Eukaryota; kingdom Metazoa; phylum Chordata; class Aves; order Passeriformes; family Muscicapidae; genus Muscicapa; species Muscicapa striata. The sequence continues at coordinate 1,812,232 of JAREIS010000223.1, read as the reverse complement.
CCGTGGGGATGTCACAGCCCTGCCACCATCCACAGCACTGTTCCACCCAGGGGACTCACAGGACCAGGGCTGGTCCCTTACAGCTCCTCAGCTCCCCTCACCCACCTCCGTCCTGCTCACATCCCAAAATCCAACCTGCCACAACAGCACAGGCTGTGGAGGCTGGATTTGCATCCCTGTGCCAAGGCTGAGCAGTGCAGATAAGGAGACATCCCTGGGGCTGTCCCTCTGTCTGTCAGCACCTTGCCCCAGCCCCAGCTGCTTTTTTCCAGACAGGAATTAGGCAGGTGCACAGAGGGGCAATGTGGAGCAGACAGGCAAGGCTTGTTCCCAACCTGGAGACAATAAATCTCTGCCAAGCTCCAATAGATGAGGGCCACGGAAGGGAGGTGACCTGCTGATTATAATAGCAGGGTCGTGCATCGTTCTACAGAGCTGGTAATTAATTTTCAAGAGCGTGACGAGGCTCGGCAGCCCCCTCGGAGGAGGGACGCAGCTCATCCCCAGCGGCGGATGAGACGGGATTAGAATCAATTCCCAGCACACCACTGGTCCTGGCTTTTGGCAGGAGTTAATCAAAATTGCTCCCAGCACATCCATGGGGAGCTGGGGATGGAGAATCTCCAAATCTTGTGGGTGCTGGTGGCAGCACCCAGCACGCCTCACTGTGTTTTTGGGCTGGGTGAGCCCAGCTGGGAGCAGGGACGGTCCCTCCACAAACATCTGATGGGTGTTAGGGTTGGTCTCAGGGCTAACACAGGCAGCACCATCAGGAATTCCATCAGCTCAGCCCTCACCTTCCTCCCAGCCCTTCCATCCAGGAATGGGAGCCAGGAGCTGTCTGGTTCAGGGTGGGATCCCCTGGTTTGGTTTTGGGGTGGAATAAACAAGCCAAGCTGGCATTTCTTGGGCATGTTGGGCTCTACCCAAACCTGAGGAAAACAGCCCCAAACTGGGCATTTGCATCAGCCCTGCAAGGCAGGAGCTCGTGGATCTGCAGGGGCAGGAGATTTGCTTCAGCAGGCGTTAGTTCCCTGCTCTATCTGCCAAGCAATCACACGGGAGATGGTTTATTTGCTGACAAATTCCGATGATTTAGAGACAGCTCCTAGGACATTTGCCACGTCGTAGTTTCAGCTGCTTCCACTGACACCTTAGCCCTGAAATATCACCTGTTTAAAAGCTACATCACAGTGGAGATGAGGAGATCAGCACTCACAGAGCCTGCTCATGCATCTCCTGGTGCTGAGGGTTCTGTGATGCTCTGGGGAAGGATGAGAAGCTCTTGGCTACCCAAAATCATGGCCACTGGCCAGTTTTCTGGTGTGCCCTTGCTGCTTGCCCAGCTCTCACCCACCCAGATCAGCAGCTGAATATCTGGGGAATGCCTGCAAGGACAGGGATGTGGAAGCACCATCCCAATCACCAGCTGAGCCTTTGGGGAATGCCTGCAAGGACAGGGATGTGGGATCACCATCCCAATCACCAGCTGAACATCTGGGGAATGCCTGCAAGGACAGGGATGTGGGATCACCATCCCAATCACCAGCTGAACATCTGGGGCCTGCAATGTGGGATCATCTCACCAGCTGAACATCTGGGGAATGCCTGCAAGGACAGGGATGTGGGATCACCATCCTGCTCATCCTCAGTGCTGGAAGCAGGGGGAAAAACAAAACTTTCACAATCCAACTTCACAGGCACAGCCAGGTCCCTCTGTCTGACTGATGGCTTCAAAAGACATCCCTCCCAAGGGGACCAAGGGATGTGCCACTGTCCCCAAGTCCTGCCACGTTGCAGCCCGCGAGCCACGGCGCTGTCATCTGTCTTCAGCCGGTGCCAGGCAGGCAGTAAATCTCTCCCATCTCTCAGTAAACATGTCACCTCCCCGAGCCTCCAACCATCACCTGACAGCAGCGCTGTCAGCAAGACAGATCCCCGGCTGCCTTGTTTACTGCACTCGTCCCTAAAGCCTCTTTTGGCTGGAAATGACTCAAAATGCACAGTGGGGCTTGGGGAAGGAGTTAGGAACTTGAAACTGAGCTCTGACAGGATCCCCACCAGGAGAAGAGCTCCATGCTCACAACCAGAACTGCACCCCCCATGAGCTCCCACCCTCCCACAGCAGCCCCCCAGCTCTTACTGGTGCATTTCTTGATGCTGCTGCCCTTCCTCAGCGCGTGCCGGCTCAGCTTGCAGTGGAAATTCTCCTCCCAGAACTCGGCGAACCAGATATTCCTGCGGTTGTTGTCCAGGGTCCTGCTGGAGAAGTAGCGGTCGAAACCTGCCCAGGGAGAAAGTGGACAGAGAGGATAAATCCCAAGGATGACACAGAGATGGATCACACATTCCCAAATTCCCCAGGCAGAGGGGAAGGGAGCTGTTGTGAGCGATGGGGACGCAGAGTGTGGCGGGATTGTGTCCAAAGTGCCACTTGGGCAGAGATGTGAGTGGAAAATCCACTCAGGGAAGATCCTCTGCACAGCAGAGACTTTCTGGGACTTTGAGAGCAACAGGAAACCCTCTCTGGGTACATTGGTGATAAAGGGAGAGTACAAGGCACGTGGAAAATGAGGTGATTGGTGGGGAAATCAGGAGCTCTTTAAGGTCCCTTCCAACCCAAACCATTCTGTGATGCCACAATGGTTTCACAGCCAAAACCTGCAGTTAAGGAGGGCAAGCTCAGGGGCCCGTGGAGCACAGCCCATACCTCTGACTGAGACCCTCTTGGGCAGGATGGTGACAGAGCCTTCAGCCACCTCCTCCAGGTGCAGGACCGGGGCAATTTTGGAGCCCCAGCTGTCCGAGCCCATCCAGATGAAGTGCCCCGTCTGGTTCGCCCTCTTGGCTGCCTCCAGCACCCTTCTGTGGAAAGAAGCAGCAGAGGCTGGGCCACCAACTCCTTGTCTGGGCCACCAACTCCTTGTCTAGCCCCAGGGAAGTGGGGATGCTGGCACAGTGCTGGTGGCATCTCCTGCTGCAGGCACAACCCAGTGTACATGGACACAACAAAACCCAATGGTGCCACTCAGCTCCCACACCCTCTGTCCTCCCAGCCCGGGCACACAGGCTGCTTCTCCTGCTTCATTTGCATATTTGCTGACTGGTAATTGAATTTCCCCTTAATTACCCAACATTAAGAAAGAAAAAAAAAAAAAAAAAAAGAATCAGGTTATGCCGCAGCAGGCAGGAAAAGCAGCAGCGTGGAGAGCACGTGCTCCCAGCATGGCCAGCCCTGGGAGAGGAGCAGCCAGTGCCCAGCATGGAGCTAAACTGGGTTCTGCTGGGCTCAACTGGGGTCTGCTGGGTTAAACTGGTCTCTCCTGGGCTAAACTGGGCTCTCCTGGGTTAAACTTGGCTCTGCTGGGCTCAGCTGGGCAGCTGAGCAGCAGCTGGGAGCAGGAGATGCCATCGGTCCTGCTGAGCATCCCTGCAGGTGTCAGACACTCAGACACGCCTGTGCACTCCCCCAGTGCCAGCCAGGTCAGAAACTCGGTGGGAGGATGGGAATGGAGTGTTCCTGGATGTGACCCTCCAGGCTCTGTCCCCTCAGGGCTCCTGTGGGTCCCCAGCCATGTGGGAGTGGGGCCCAGGGCAGTTCCATCTCCCTGTGCAGAGCTGAGGCAGGTTGTGACTCACCCCCCGAGTCAGAGCTGATCATTTCAAGTCCAGATGGTGTTTAAAATGTGAAATAAAGGAAAAAAACCCACAGAAATCCAGCAGAGAGTGCAGACGAGATGGGAAGAGGCAGGCCTGCAGTGGGAGCTGTGCAGGCTGCTCTGTGCTCATGCCAGGGCTTTGGGATGCTCATCCCTGGGCTCTGGGCACATCCCACCCCAGGACAGTCACAGCCCCTGTCCCACTCTGTGACAGCAGCACCTCCAGCTGCCCCTGGCCCCTGTTCAGGGGCAGGATCTCCCCAGGGCAAACCCAGGACATTCCTGTGGGATCAGTGATTTACACCCAAACTGAGCCAGGCAAGAATTCCAGCTACAACCTCCCCAGTCTGTCCTTCCCATCTCCCAGGCTCCACAATCCAGGGTCAGGATCATGGAGAGCCCCACTGCTGGGCTAAAGGAGGCTACAGAACCCCACTGCCCAGGGCTGCAACCCCATTTGGATGGATAAATTCCAGAGCCCTGATAACAGGAGCTGCCATTTATCCTGCAAGGTAAATCCCTTTTCCCTCTCACCCCCACCCGATGTCGGCTCCACAGACATTTCTATTAAGGCAGGAAAAAAGAAACTGGGAGAGTTTGCACATCTGATGTAAACTGATTTAAACTTGCAGTTTACCCACATTTACATAATGTTTGCTGATTAATAAATTAGACACTTAGGAAATCAGGGGTAGCTCCGTGTGAATCATTCTGCTCCATAAACAACAGAGCTGCAGCCGCCGCTTCGCCTGCAGAGCAGCTCATCACCCTCAAGTGCAGCCACAGCCCTGGCCCTGCTGGGCACAAAGTGATGGGGAGGTCCCCAAAAGGTCCCTGAAACGTCCCCAAGATCTGTTCCTCTGCCATGCTGGGGCTGGGGCTGCTCTGCAGAGCACAACCAGCACCTGGGTCCTGCCCTGGCCAGTTTGGAGCAGCCCCTGCACTGTGTGCAGCAGCAGCTCGTGGTATCCAGGTCTTCCAAAACCAATGGGAAGGGGGATTTTCCCCTCTTGGGCTCTGTGTGGCTGTGGTTGGATGGCAGCCACTTGCCAGGTGGCCACTCTGAGTGGGTCCCTACTGCAGACATTCCCTGCCACGCCATGCAGTGCATCCTCTCCCCACTGCAGACATATCCCAGTGTGTCCCAGTGCAACCCAGTGCATCACAGTGCAAGCCAGTGCACCCCAGGGCATCCCAGGGCATCCCAGTGCATCCCAGTGCAACCCAGTGCATCCCTGTGCATCCCTGTGCATCCCAGTGCACCCCAGTGCATCCCAGTGCATCCCAGTGCATCCCAATGCAACCCAGTGCATCCCAGTGCAACCCAGTGCATCCCTGTGCATCCCAGTGCACCCCAGTGCATCCCAGTGCATCCCAGTGCATCCCAATGCAACCCAGTGCATCCCAGTGCAACCCAGTGCATCCCTGTGCATCCCAGTGCAACCCAGTGCAACCCAGTGCATCCCAGTGCATCCCTGTGCATCCCAGTGCATCCCAGTGCATCCCAGTGCATCCCAGTGCAACCCAGTGCATCCCAATGCAATCCAGCGCATCCCAGTGCATCCCAGTGCAACCCAGTCCATCCCAGTGCACCCCAGTGCACCCCTCCCAGCCAGGCCAGCCCTGCACACCTGATATCGTCCTCGTTGGCGAAGATGATGACGGCGCGGGCGTGGGAGGTCTCCAGCAGCCGGCGGATGATCTTGTCAAACTCCCCCGGCTTGGGCTCCCTGGGGATCTTCACGGACTGGGCCACGCAGACCCCGCCTGTGGCAGAGAGAGCCCTGGCACTCAGACACCCCACGAGTCCCCGGCCCCTGGGGATGGCCCCTCTCACAGGGCTCCTCAGCCCAGACCTCCTGGTCACCACCCAGCCCCCCAGGACATGTCCCCTATGTTCCCCTCTCTTTATCCTTCCTCTCTCAGGTCACTGCTTTCACCCCTCCTCTTCCAGCTCAGCCCTTCTGCACCACATTCCCTCCCACCCTGCAGCTCCTTTCTGCCTCCCACCCACTCCTCTGGTACCTGTCACCTTCAGCCACCACCACATCACAATCCAAATGTCCCCAGGACAGACACATGGTCCCATCCTGGCAGCTCAGTCAGGATTTTCCAGCCAGTTCCAAGCACCAGCCCCTCCCCAGCCCAGGATTTGCAGAGTTCTGCACACAGAATGGTCAAACCCTGGCAAAACCATCCCATGGGAAGAGCAGCCAGGCCCTGCAGAAGAGTTTATTCCCATCCCTATAGCACTGGCTGAGTTCCAGCCCAGCTTTCCAAGGAGCCATTGCAAAAGCAGGTAATTAAAATTAAAACACACAATTGGAAGATCAATTGGAAGAGCCCCCACACTTCACGGCTGGGCTCCCAAACTCCAGCTCCAAAATGCCAGAGCCCTCCTGCTCCTGCATTTCTGCAGATGCCAATAAAGAGAGAGTTGGAGAGAAAATTAAACATTGTGGGACCTTCTGGATGTAATTGATGGTCGCAATTTGCATAGTAAATGACATGGCTGATGCCTCCTGCCACTAACAGATCACAGCTCAAGCAAAGGTCAGCATAATTACCACCCAGGGCTGGGAGAGACTCCCAGAGCACAGCCCTGGAGAGGAGCAGGACAGGACAGGGTGGAGACAGGCTCCAGGAGACTTCACTCCCTACCTGGGGCTACAGAAAAAATTGGAAAAATTTGGCCCCTTGCAGCCAAAACCCAAGAGCAGGGTGATGTGCTGGGTGCTGAGCAGGCAGGGAGGGCTGCAGGGATCAGGCACAGCATCCCCACCCCAAACTCACTGGCTGAGGCTTTCCAGGGGTGTTTTTGGGGTTTATTTTCCTGTGGTAAGAAATTGGGCCAATTTGCTGTTTGTTTCCCATATGGGGAGCCAGATGGATGGAGAGGAGGGAGTTGGATAAACAGACAGATCAGCCAGGCGAGGCGGGCAGCAGCGGCAGCGCCAGCAGGGCAGGAATGTCCCAGCCTGGGGACACTTGCCCTGGTCACCACCGAGCCCCCAGCCAGGCCAGGGTGTCACAGCACACCGCCAGGGGCCACCATGCAGCTTAATTACAGTTTCCATGGCAATCAATGGAGAAAATCCAACAAAAGCAGCAGTTTGCAAACACTGAGGGCTTCCAAAAGCCCCGGCAGGGCCAGGCGGGAGCGCGCACCGAGTGGCAGCTGGGGGCTGGCACGGGCACACACCTGAGTGCCACCAGGCACTCGAGCTGGGGAACAGCTCCCTGCACACGTGGCTGAGGAGATGGGCCCATAAATAACCAAGAAAAGAGGTTAAATCGATGGCAGCTCAGAAACGACCATGATGTTACTCAGCTGCTTCGTTAAATCAAACTAACGAGGAACGCGGCTCCTCCAGGTGACAGCCTGCAGGGCCAGGGAGCCCCTGGTTCCCACAGCAGATGCTGGCAATGGTTTTATCTTCTTAATTAATGAAAACATAATCGAGTAAGTCCAGGGTGTCAGGGGGGCAGGGGCTGTGTGCTTTGGGGAGCTGTGTCTCAAACCTGCATTATTCACACCCCCAGCACCACAGGCGGACAGGATTTGCCAAGTGATGCTCCCACTGTCTTCGCACAAAAATCCCTTTAGTCAAAACACTCCTCTAAAGCCAGAAATCAAAGTGAGGAGGTGGCAGTGATGGGGAGGAGGCCACCACTCTCTCTGTTCCAGTAGGATGGCACAGCACTGCTCCCTGACTTGGGACAAGGTGTGACTGGGAGAAGGCAGCAGGTGAAGCGTGGGGACCCCTCTCCTCCTCCCTCAGCTTGGAAAAGGACCAAAGAAGAGCAGGAATATTTGGGATGGGAGGAACATCCCACAGGCACTGCTGGAGGCAGTTGGGGGCCAGGCAGTGGGGGGATGCTCAGAGGAGATCCCGCACATTTCATCACTGGTGGCACAGGACACAGGGCACCTGTGGCAAAAACCAGCCAAGAAAACCCAGCCAGGAAAACCCAGCCTGAGCCCCCTTCCAGCACCATCCTCAGGCTCGTGGCCGTATCCCCCCCATCCCACTGGGGTCTCGCCTGCCCTGGCATGGCCACAGCCCCAGGGACTCTCCTGTTGTCAGACACGGGTCAGGGTTTAATCTCCACCATTATGGCTCAGTGGGAATGCAGCCACTCCAGCTTCCCCTCTTGATTGCTGTTGCTTAATTAGCTCTTGGCTCAGGGGGTTCCACCAGGGCTCCTGCAGAGCTGGCCAAGCTTGCAGCAAGCAGGGACTGGGGAAGGGGTAAAGAAGTCCCTGGCCCGGAACTCATGGTGTCACTTCAAAGCCTTGAGGAAACAACTGATTATAGGAGATCAGGGACAGAGATCTGTGCGTGGTAAGAGTGAAATGCTGCAGTCAAAGCTCCTGCCTCAAGATTTGGGAGTGGCTTTTTGGGGGCGACCTCCTGGTGCAGCCACCGCGAGTAATGAACCCGGCTGGAACCAGAAGGAGACAGCCAGGGATGTCACATGGGGATGAGCAAACGCATCACAAATATACATCAGGCTCCTAACTAAAAATATGGAAAACTTAGTGAAGGATGAAACAACAGAGGGGATGAAAACAGCAGCAAAATTGATCCAGGTACACAACTCAGGAGTCCTGCGTTGGGCTGGGAATATTCCCCTCTGCACAGACACAAGGTGTGCCACACACCAGCGCTGTCACACAGACATCCACCCCAGGCCTCATCCCCAAGAGCTTGGAGACAGCAGAGACCTCAATGATGCAGAGCCAAAGGGTGCTGGGTGGGTCTGCCCGACCACCAAAATGATGCCACAGGTCAGGGGTGTGGGGAAATGCTGGACAGAGAGGCTGGGACACCTCGGTGTGCAGTGGAAATCCAGCTGACAGCCACTGCCAGTGCAGGATGCTCTGGGGGAGTAGGGTGGATTTTGGGAGCAGAATGCACTTAAAACACTTAAAAATGGCTGAAGAAAACACATCCTTTGCAGACTGAACATCTCTGCAATGCTAAAAACCAAACAGCAAATAAGGACTCTCCAGCCACCAGTGCAGCCACCAGCAACCTCCAGGGGCCAACAGCATCATCGCCAGAGCGACTGCAAATATGGATAAAGATAAAAAGATAAATGAATAAAGATGTAACAGCCACCCAGGTCAGTCTGTCGTGGTAGCCCAGGGCCAGCCCCAGCTGCAAGAACAGCCCATCTCCAGGGCGAGTTTCCTCCCTGCATCGCTGTCGGAGGTCGCTTTGTGCCTCAAGCAGAACCGTTTTCCACTGCGCTGGAAGCTCCAACGTGAGGCTCTGCTAAAAATTGAAACTGAAGGTCAAGTTGATAATGCATCAGAAAGCAAACAGCTTGAGTGCGAGCTGCTAACGACAGCAATGAGCATTATTGCCTGATGGAAATAAAACCCGACTCTGAAGGCTCAGGCTTGGCATGAGAAATGAAGCGGAGCGCTGTGGGGAGGAGAGCGGGAGCTGCTCGCCCTGAGCCGGGCGGGTGAGGAACCCTTGGGGGCCTGGGGATGGGACTGAGACTGTTCCAGCCTGTTCCCCCAGCATAAACACCCCCACAGGGGATCTCCAGCCAGCCAGTCCCTGGCACAGGCCAGATCCTCACTCAGCTCACAGCCCTGTCTGTCCCTCTGATGGGCTGGAGGCGCCTGAAAGCAGCGACAGATCTGCAGGATCCTTCAGGCTGCTGGAGAAATGCAGCTGAGAGCCAGGAATATCCCACAGAGGGCACAGATCCTTCACCCTTTCCCAATGGATCTGTGCTTGTGGCAAGGTGTTTGGTGCCAGCAGAGCCCTTTGCTCAGGGGAAGACAGAGAGGTGAAGTGGGCAGAGCCTGGCTCTTCCTCCAGCCTGGCATTGCCACCATAGGTGGAATGGCTGGGGAGGGTTTAAATAAATAAAATAAAGAAAAAAAATTGAAAAACATGTTTTTGCTGCAGCCTCACCATTATTGATGATTGTGGCTCTACTTCCGTGGGCAAAGCAGTGTGGGTGACACCCCACACTAGCTCCCAAGGGAGATGCTCCAGGGAGCAGCTCAGAGCCCACTGGGGCCCCACACAGACAGTTCCAACAAATCTAAATCTCCATCCTGCAGTGTGTCAGGGGCACAGCATCACCACAGGCTGCCCTCACACTGCAGGCACCGTGGAAATCTGCTTTTCAATAACTAAATTATCACTAATGCACATAATCGCCGGGTTATGTGGATACCCAAATTACAGGAGTGCCGCAGCCCCGGATTAACACGGGGCCGTTTGGCTCTGTGTGCTCTCCTTTACTCTGCAATTACCTTGTCAGATCGTTAACATCTGGTTAGAGGAGCTCCTGGTAACCACAGGTATCTCCAGGAAAAACAGCTCATGCCACAGCAGGACCACCAGCCACAACCACCACTCCTTACTGGTGGTTAGTGCAGGAGGAGCATGGGTTTGAATCGTGATCCCAGGGGGATGCACCCATGGATGGGGCAGCAGAGAATCCCCCAGCCCCTCCCCAAACATGCCAGGCACTGTTACACACCCCCAGCACAGCCCCTTTGCAGCTCCACACCCCCCTGCAGCCACCCCTCAGAGCATCCCCACGCGCTGCTCCTTGCGAAGCCACAGCCCCGTGAAAAATATTCTGCTTTTCGAGTGAAAATCCTGAAGAGCAGCTCCCAGGTTGGATCCCCAGATGGATTTCTCTGCATACTAAAAGTACAGTCAGCTCCCGTGCCAGGGCACACGCGTGAGAGACAGAATTAAGGCTGCTCCTATTTATAGGGCTTTGATTAGGAGCTCATCACCTCCAAGTTTTTATTCCCTTTATCCATTTATAAGGCCATAACGCAGTTTGACTGGCTCCAGATAGGCCGGTGTCCCACCGACTTTGCCAGAACCTAATGTGCCATTCAGACACACTTAAGCCTGTAATAAGCAGCAGCCTGTGCCCTGCAGGGGTTTAACTGTCTCCAAAAACACCCTTTAGCTCCTGTCCCACCCCGTGCTGGGGGGCTGAGGTGATGCCAGAGCCAGGAGTGACCCCAGTGCTGTGCCAGCCCCTCCATGGGGTGCGGAGCAGCTGAGTTTGTGGCAGCAGCACCCACAGCAGCGATTCCCTCACCCATCCTGGGGTTGATTTCGGGTCCCCACAAGCTCCTGTGCTGCTCCCAAGGCTGCTAATCCCCCCTAAGCATCCCAGAGCTCCCATCAGCAAAACGCTTTCTGCCTCCAGACAAATCCTCCCAAAGAGTTTTGCTGAGCACGGACTTTCAGCCTGTCCAAAGCCCATAGACAAATTAAAGCACCTGCCCTGGGGGATAATTCCACTAAAATTGGGTGCAGCTCGTGATGGTGCCAACTTGATTTTCTATTAAAACCTGGGTGTATTTGTAAAAGTCTTGTCTTCTGGAAGGCGTTCAGTGCTGTGGCTCAGAGAGGGAGGGGTGAGACCAGCTGGGGAGCAGGGAATGGGATCTTGAGATGCTTCCCAAAAGCAGCCTGCCCTGCAGAGTTTTAAATTGGAGACCAGGAGTGCTGGTCCCAAGCCTTGCTAGAAAACTTGGATCTTTGTTTGGGCAGTCCCAAAACCTGCACTGCACCGGAGCCATCCCCCAAACCACACCATCCGTCACCTCATCCACACCCCAGCTCAGCCCAAGGAGTCCAAGCAGACACTTCCCTCCACCCCATCCTTTTCTCCTCCTTTCTCAGAGAAATCCACTCACCATCCTCCCTGGACTTCTGGATGAAGGCCTCCACCCCGCTTTCACCATAGCTGCCCTCGGAGGCCAAGGTGGAGACGTAATTCCACTTGAGGGCTTTGACAATGTCCACCATGGCCTGGGCCTGGTAGGTGTCCGAGGGGACGACGCGGGAGAAGAAGTCGTAGCGGCTGTTGTCGCTCAGGTCCGGCGCCGTGGAGGCATAGCTGATCTGGGGGATCTGGGGTGCAGCAGGGAAAGGCACAGGATCAGGGCAAGGAGGGGATGGTCTCCACCCCACAGCCATGGCCACGCTCCCAAATCCCTGCTCTGGGGCAGAGGGAAGGGAGGATGAGCACGGGGTAAGGGGGGCATGTGCCGCTATCAGGGGACATTGGAGTTTGGGGGCCACCTGCAGCTCAGGAACACCCAGCAGGACCCAAAAATGGTCCTGCAGAGAGAAGCCAAAGAAAAAAACATAATTCTGTCCTGGCCAGCACTGCCAGGGTCTCCCTTTGGCTTCCTCCCCAGGAAGGACAAATCCAACCCATCCTGCCCCCCTCCCCCCCAGCCCTAAATAAGCCCCTTAAATTAACCAGAGCCCTGCACCTCTCCCAGCACATTGGAATGATTTAGCACCACAGGATCAGGCAATGTTTAACACTTACACAGCACTTTCCATCTCCAAAACGCACCACACATTCTCATTTATCTTGAAGATGGAAAAGGCTTATTAAATTATCAAGCCCAGGTTCTCCCCAGCAGCTGTGGGAATCCGAGTTGGTGCAATAAGCCCCAGCCACCTTGCTGGGAGCTGCATCCCAGGGATCAGATGTGCACCAGGGCCACCCCACGGACCCTCCTGGGTGTCCCAGCCCTCCTGGCCCCACTCCATCCTCCTCCAGTCCTGCATCTCCAGCTCCTCCTTTGTTTCTCTGTGATTTCCCCTCTCCCACTCCTGCCTCTCTCTATTAAATGCGATTCTGGTGTTATAAACCCACGACTGCACCTGAATGCTAAAAGGCCCCTGGAAAGGAGCAGGCACCCTTCTACCTGCCTGTGAAACAGGAGATGAAAAAAGGGAGAGATGGAGCAGGAGTGGGAGAGGGAGAGGAAGGAATCTTTATCAAGGCACAAACAGGATTACTCCCCATGACAATCTGCTTTGTGCTCCGTTCCGAGGGGCTCTGATCTGCTCGTTGGGGATCTCTGGCTGGAGCCTGGTGCATGAGACTCCATTAAAATTCTGCTCAGCAGGTGAGAGGCTCGCCTGGCAATCTCTCATCCTGGGGGGAGCAGGGGGGCTGCTCCCTGCCCAGCCCCTGCTCTTCCCTGCCAAACCTGCAGGATGGCCACAGGCAGCAGCAGTGCCCATGTCAAAGGCAATTTGGGAGCAGGGGTGCTCCCAAAATGACCCCAAAATGATTTCCCCCCTACCAAGAGTTTTGGTTCAGCCTCTTCTGCAGGGCACTGGTGTTGGAGAGTTCCCAGCTATTCCTCATGCCACCACCATCCCATCCAAGCTCCAGCATCTTGGGATTAAACCCTGGCCTGCCCATCCTGCTCCAGCCTCAGCTGGAAAACAAAGCCCAGAAAATACCTGTTGATCCTCAGGCTACGGGCTGGAAGCTGTATTTTAATAAACAAAAGGAAAGGGTTTTTTTGTCTCACTCCTCTGCCTTGGATGAAAGTGGAAATAAAATACCAGTTCCCAAATGACCATTTCATAGGTTTCTTCTGCCTCTTCCCCCCTCTGCCTTTTTGATAGCCCAACTCCTGGCACCAGCTATTCTCTCAGATAAAAGACAAAAGTCCTTTTAGGTACATAAAAGCAAAATGCAGGCAGGGAATTCAAGGTTCTTAGAAAGAAGGATGCAGTGGGAAGAGGGAGCTGGAAACATCTCTCAGCTGCAAAGTTGGGCACTGGTGGTCTCTTGTCTGGCTCATCTCCAGCCTGGGACAAACACTGTGTTGAGAAAATGAGTAGCTCTCCTGCACCCCAATAGTTTCTTGTCCCACCAAAAGCGGGGAGTGATCCCAGGGCAGAAGATAAAACCTTCCTTGTCTTGTTTTGAATCAAAGACCATCACCCAGAAGCACTCCAAGCCTGAAGAAATGTTCCTTGGGGTAAGAGAGAGGTGGGAGCCAGGGTTGGGGGTGTCATCCTGCTCCCCCTGGGTCAATGGACTGGTGTGGCTCACTTCAGGTGCTCTGGGAAAGCTGCATTTGGTACCTTTCATCATCACCCATCATTAACGTGCCTCAGGAGCTGCTGTGGTGTTTTCTCCACCAGCAGGAGACAGAATCCACCCCCCCACCCCACTACTGGGAAGAATTAGGCAAAGGTGGAGATTTCAGCACATCCCAGCACAGGCTTAAACCATTGATGCCAACATCAGCCTGAGCAGGGAAGAAAGAAGAACCAAAAACCAACCAAAAACCAACCAAAAACCCCCAAACAACTGCAGAGCCAGAGCTGGGCACACTGGTCAGGAGCACCCCATGAGCAAGGGCTCCTGCACCAACCCCCCAATGCCAGAAACAGGGTCAGGAGCAGCTAATTCCCTCCCCATAATTATTAATTTCATGCATATCTTATGCAAACCCCTGGTTCGCCGACAAGACGGAATTGATTTAATTAGAATTTCCATCATGGAGCCATTTGGATGGCAGCTTTTAATTAGGGAGAGCGTTAAGCACCGCAGGGGCTGGAGCAGAGAGGGGCTGAGCAGGGCTGCTCGAACTCAGCATTGGGATGGAAGGAGCTGCAGCCCCATCCCTGGGCACAGGGTCAGGCCCAGGATCCTGCCCTCAGCATCTCCCTGGAGAGGGAAAAAGCAGAAAAAAACTCCAGGAAGCACAGCAGAACACAGAATGCTGTCTCTGATCTCTGCCATCATCTGTCCCATCCCACTCCTCCTCAACAAGCTGTGCCCAGGGACCCCTCACAGCTCGGGGCAGCCCAGGGAAGCCTCGATTTGTTTCAATAAGTGAAGAGCAAGGAACTGAAGTGGCAGCAGAGGGTGATTAATCAGAGCATCCCCAGCCTGCTGCCACCTTCCTGCTCGGTGAAGGTGATTTACCTGCTGGGTGTGAAAGCGTGTCCTGAATCGCTCCACCCCACTGCCCCCACAGCCTTGGGGGGCCCCAGCACGAGCCAGGAGGGGCTCAGCACTCACAGGGGGGCTCAGGACCACCATGGGGGGCTCAGCACTGCCAGGGGGGGCTCAGCACTGCCATGGGGGGGGCTCAGCACTGCCAGGGGGAAATCAGTACTCACAGGGGGCTCAGCATTGCAATGGGGGCTCAGCACTCACAGGGGGGCTCAGGACCACCATGGGGGTCAGCAGTGACATGGGGGCTTCAGCATTGCCAGGGGGGGCTCAGCACTCACAGGGGGGCTCAGGACCGCCATGGGGGGCTCAGCACTGCCAGGGGGAAATCAGCACTGCAATGGGGGGGGCTCAGCACTGTCAGGGAGGGATCAGCACTGCAAAGGGGGGCTCAGCACTGCCAGGGGGCTCAGCACTGCCAGGGGGAAATCAGCACTCACAGGGGGGGCTCAGCACTCACAGGGGGTCTCAGCATTGCAGTGGGGGGGCTCAGCACTCACAGGGGGATCAGCACTGCCAGGGGGGGATCAGCACTGCAATGGGGGGGGCTCAGCACTGCCAGGGGGCTCAGCACTGCCAGGGGGGGCCTCAGCACTCACAGGAGGGATCAGCACTGCCAGGGGGGGCTCAGCACTGTCGGGGGGGCTCAGCACTGCCAGGAGGGGCTCAGCACTGCCAGGAGGGCTCAGCACTGTCAGGGAGGCTCAGCACTGCCAGGAGGGGCTCAGCACTGTCAGGGGGGCTCAGCACTGTCAGGGGGGGCTCAGCACTGCCAGGAGGGGATCAGCACTGCCAGGGGGGGCTCAGCACTCACAGGAGGGATCAGCACTGCCAGGAGGGGTCAGCACTGTCAGGGGGCTCAGCACTGCCAGGAGGGCTCAGCACTGTCAGGGGGCTCAGCACTGCCAAGGGGGGCTCAGAGCCAGGGGCTGCCCCAGCCCAGCTCTGTCCCTGCCAGCCCCAGGCAGTGCAGCCTCGTGTGCCTGCAGATGCAGCTGCAGCGCGGGCAGCGCCGTCCTCAGGTGAATTATTCATGTTGTACAACAGCCCTGAGCTGCAGAGAGCGGCTGCCACGGAGGAAAAAATCACCTCAAAGTGCCTGGCACGTGTCAAACCCAGCCTCTGGCTGCTCACCCTGCGCTGAGTGCTCCACCTTAGCACAGCTCTTTTTGGGTGGGAATAAAAAAACACACCTCAGATCCCAAAGCAGCTTTTAGGGGATCCCATTTGGAGGAGGGATCCTGGTTTCCTTGGCACCATCACTGCTGTGGTGGGTAGAGCTGGGGCTGGAGAGGCAGCAGCAAGGGGTGGGAAGGAGCTGGAACGTGCCAGAGCGCTCTGGCAGTGACGCCACAGAGATGCTATCACACGGGTTTGGGGAAAGGATTTTCTGCAGGCAGAGCGACGAGGAGTGATGAAAGCAGCTTGGACAGAGGATGCCGCATCTGCAAGTTGTTCCACTGATGTACAGCTTTAATTAGGAGGCGGCAGCTAACGAAGGACCCGTTATTTATTTATGTAGTGCAGGAGCAACAAAAGCCCCGGCAGGGAGGAACAAGGCTGGCCTAGCGGGGAGGGCTGGGGGCTGTGCAGGGGATGGAGCAGGGATGGAGCACAGGAGGGAGTGTGGGATGGTACAAGGGGACCACAGCAGGGACAGCAGCATTTTGAGGCAGGAACAGCCACCTGCAGGGCATTCATGGTCACAGGAGAGAAGTTGGAAATGGGGGGGCTGCTGTGCCCCGCTCCCAGCCAGGGCTCTGCAGGACTTGTGCAGACTCCTCGCCTTGGTGGACTTTAATTCATTCCATGCTGCTCGCTGGATATGCTGGAGCCCTCCCAGATGTTCTGGAGCCTTTCCAGCTGTGCTGAGAACCACTTGAGCACTTCAGAAACCAGAGGGTACTTGGAACACCCCACGGGGGGGGTCCCCTGCCCCAGCTCCCAGCACTTTGCGCCAGCATCGCCGTGCTGGGGCAGCACCGAGGGGGACAGGAGTGACACAGCAGCACAGGAGCAGAGCCAGTGCCGTGCCCCAGGGGATGGGCAGAGGCAGCTGCCTGTGCCCAAGGCAGCCAGTGCTTTGCTGAACCTCGGAGCAGAGTCACCCACGCTTAAAGGTCAGTGGCGGCGCGAAATGGAAGTCGCCTGATTCTCATTTTAAGCATGTCCCTGCCATAAAAGCAGTGTTCGAATAACAAAGAGCAGCAGAAGCACTCAGGTCGTGGCAGGGGGAAAAGCTTCCAGAGCCCCCAAACCCCCAGTCCCTGCCTGCTGCAGGAATGGCTGTGGCCAGATGGGTGGCATGGGATTCCAAATCCCATGGGAACGGTGTCCCTGTGCTGGGAGCACTGAGGAGGGCACCAACCCCCACACTGGGATTCACTGCTGCCCAGGAAACGCTGAGATTTTCATTATTCTCCTCTCCCGAAGGGTTTTGAGGTCTCCATCCTCTACCTGCTCATCCCCCCCACTTGCATTTCTTCCCTTCCCCGTTGGGCCGGGATCAGCTCTGGATTAAAGCTTCTGGGGCTCAGGATGCACCAGCAGCAGCACCAGAGCCTGGCTGCTCAACTGGGCAGAGTTGCCCAACGACTAAAACTGGAGGAGAAGCGTGAGGGGAAAAAAAGAAAGAACCTAGAAAGACTTCACTTGCCCCCAACTATTCTGACTGTCACTCTCCTGCCTCCTTCCACACTGCCAGCATCCCTCCTCCTCTCCAGAGCAAGTATTCAATCTTTTTTGTCTTGGCAAATAGCTTTTAAGTTCCTCCCACTCCCTCTAATTTATATTATTTTAATTATTGAATAGCCCTCTCACTCATCGCCTGGAACATTAACACATTTTTAAAAAAAAGGGGACCCAGAAAAATCAAACTCCATCAGCGATCTGGTTTTTCCTCTTCACTAACAGCTTCCAGCCCTCCCAGGAGGGGACCCAGCTCTCAGCACGCTGGGCTGGCAGAGGAAGAGGAGGGGGAAGAGAGAGGGGGAAACAGCACCAATCCTGAAGAACACAGGGGTTTCAGGGTGCTGGGAGAAGGCCAAGATGGGATGGGGTCCCCATTGCCACTGGGGGTGCAGAATATTTGCATTTCTCCCTCATTTCTGCAGAAGAACCCTTGTTCACACACACTGCAGCCCAGGGACGTGGCTGTGGATAAATAAATGTACAACGAGGAGAAGAATTATCAACTCCTCAGCATTCCTGCGGCTGGCACAGAGCAGGAGGGAGAGCCCTACTCATCCCACCACAGCCTGAGCACCCCTGGGGCTGGGGCACAGCACAAGTGTCCCCAGCCTGGCTGATGTCCCCAGGCCAGAGCAGAGCTGTCCCCTGCCATTGGCCATCGTGGCCTCCAGCCCTGTGGCCACTCTGGCTCAGGTGGCATTTACATTTTGGGCATTCCCCAGATCCAGCACTAAACCCACCCTCAGTCCTCCTCCCATCCAGCCCCCATCATGGGGTGGGAGCACCAGCACCACAAAGCCGGGGGAGATGAGACAAAAATCCTGCTCCGAGTGTCGTCACTGCAGGGGGATGGAGGAAGGGATCCCCGGGGACCTGGGGGAGGCAGGAGAAGCATTTTAACAACGCTGTGGAGGATGAAACCAGCGGAGAAACGCCACCAAAGCACCTGCAGCGCGTTTTGCCGAGGGTTTCTCCTCACCTGGCCCAGCCCTACCTTGAAGAGCCGCAGGATGTTGGCCACCATGATGGACACGGAGCTGCCCGAGGCGCCGATGACGCCGACCACCCGCTCGGGCTTGGTGATGATGGGGGGCCCCCCGCTGACGCAGCGCACCTCGGTGCTGTCCTTCTCGATGAGCGCCTGCACGAAGGTCAGCGACTGCTCCAGGGCGTGCGTGTCCCGCGAGCACGTGTCCAGGATGCGCGCGCCCAGCGTGATGTTGGGCAGCAGCTCGGGGTCGTTGTTGATGCGGTCCAGGGCGAAGAGCATGGCCTCCAGGCGATGGATGCCCTTCTCCTTCTTCAGCTCCCCGCAGGCTTTGCCCTCGGCGCCGCGGCCGTGCACGGGGAAGAGCCCCCCGAGCGTGATGTCGCCGTCGATGCGGATGGAGTTCATGTGCGGGTAGCCCTGGCCTTTGGGCTTGGCAGCACCCCCGGGCGCCCACCCCCAGCCGCAGGCACTCAGGAGGAGGCAGAAGGACAAACGCTCCATGCAAAAGTGAGCCCCGCTCATCGCCAAGGCCGTGCTGGGGCAGAGCTCGGGCCGGGAAGGCGGCGCTCAGGGGGCCGGGCCGGGCCGGGAGGGCGGCATGGCTGTGCGGGGATCCCGCTCCGGCACCGTCAGCGGCGCCCGGCGGGGCTGCCGGCCCCGGGGGAGCAGCGGGAGGGCGGGATGCAGGACGGGGCCGGGGTCTGCATGGCTACACCAGGGAGGAGAGGCAGCAGCAGAGACACGAGCCCACGCAAAGCTTCGGGTGCTTCCTCCGGAGACCTTGGAGGGACAGGGGAAAAGGGGAGAGAGAAAATTAGGCAGGAGCAGGAAGAGGACATCGGCTATTCCAGCTTTCATCAGGGAACTGGGGGAAATTAGCACCGGGGATTATTGCAAAAAGTAGATTTGGGATTCACTGGGTCTTTGATTCACACCAGGGGATTTGGCTTAGCCCAAATTGCATCCAGGCAGAGGGGCTGGTCAGGGCCTCGAGGACACTGTGCCCTGCAGAGCAGGACAGGACAGCACAGAGGGGGCCCTGAGACCCTGTCCCCACCTGTCCCTTCTTAAGGGAACTGTGGGGGTGGGACAAGTCCCAAGACAGCGCTCAGAGTGGGGCAAACCCCACACACACCCCCCAGCCCTGGTTCCTGCCTATCCTAAAACACCCCTACTTTTTCCCCAACGGGTTTTTCAGTCACCTTCCACAAGCCCACTTGTCTTGAGCCCCACAAACTGAGGTCTGCATCCTCAGCTGGAGTCAGGCACTGCCAAAACCCGAGTCACAACCCAAAGCACTGCGCTCCCGCCGCTCTCCCTTCAGGCCACTAATTCCTGAACCAGCAGCTGCTTCCGTTATCGACAGCTTCCAGCAGCAGATATCGACAGCACCTGAGCTGCCCCCGGCCCAGCACACAGCCCCTGCCTCAGTTTCCCCCGAGGCAGGTTCCCCCTCCTGCCCATCCCCACCGTCTCCCGGCAGCCGCTGATGGATGCTGAGGGCAGCGCATGATTAATGCAGGCACCAAAAGCAGCGCGGAGCCGAGCAGGGAAATGCATTCCCCCGGCAGGACGGGCAGCAACAGTGAGACCGAGGAAACAGCTTAAATTAATCTCAGCTCAAGCCCAGAGCTGGCACCCAAGCCCACGGCTGCCGGACAGAACCTCGCCAGCCCCGAGGGTGCTCCCACTCCGCTGCCATCCCAGCCAGGAGGACCCTGGCTTCAACTCACCTCCATGAATTATGCACCTCCCCGCCCGCCGCAGCGCCTGAAGGCCCATCTCCAAAGCG
This sequence comes from Muscicapa striata striata, assembly GCA_030060385.1. NCBI lineage: Eukaryota > Metazoa > Chordata > Aves > Passeriformes > Muscicapidae > Muscicapa > Muscicapa striata. Next base: position 1,792,308 of record JAREIS010000223.1, on the reverse strand, counting down.
ATTCTGACAGCCGGGGCTTTTAAGGAACCAGAATTACCCGGTGCCCAGCTCTGTGCTTCCAAAGGCAGGAGGTTGGGAATGCTGCAGCAAAACCCCCGCCCCAGCCTGCAGGAGAGCCCCTTGGGGATGAGGGACAGGGATCAGCCCTCTGCATGGACCTGTCCTCTCTGCAAGGACCTCCCCACACCTCACCAGTGGGCACGGAGCAGGGGAATGTGGCCCCTGGCACGGCCTGGGAGCGGGTCAGGCTCTGCCCGTGCTGGGAGGAGGAGGAGGATGGGGAGATGAAGGGGTGCTCAGACACCACAGCTGCCTTCACAGCCCCGCACCAGCCAAAAGCAGGTCACCTCTCCCACCCTCAATCCTGGAGCTGCAACATTTCTGCCCATCAAAGGTGGGATGCTCACACCATGGAGCCGCTCCCAGGAAAACCCTCAGAGCCCACGGCAGCTCCCGCTGAGCTGGCAGTGCCCCCAGAGCCCACTGCCTTTCCCTTTCTTCTTTTAAGCTTTTTCCCTCTCTGTTCTCTCCCCTTTGTGGCTCCTTTGATCATATAATCTGAACGAACTGAAGGTAAAAATATCACGGCAGGCAAGAAGAAAGCGCAAATAATGGGGAGAGGAGGAGGGAACTGGTTGGGAACCCTCACAGAATCATTGGGGGAGATGGAGCTGCAGTTACCCACTGAGCCCCTGCTGCAAACGGCCCAGGAAGGGGTGACAGATGAGCACCCCAACCCCTCCACCTGCCCCCAGCAACCCCTCAGCCACACACAAGTCACTGCTTCCACACAGCCCAGACCGTGGTTCCACCATGCCTGAGCCTCCCCAAAGCAGCTGTTCCACCAGGGGCACATCTGGAGGGAGATGCACATCTGGAAGGCACCTGCCTACAGCAGGTGCTCGTGGAGCAGGGAACTCCCTTATCCCCACACTCCTGGCAGCTAAGGGCCATAGCTGCCCTCCTGCCCCATTTGCACAGCCCCTGCCTCACCTGCACGACCCCTGTCCCACCTGCACGGCTCCTGTCCCACCTGCACGGCTCCTGTCCCACCTGCACGACCCCTGTCCCACCTGCACGGCTCCTGTCTCACCTGCACGGCCCCTGTCCCACCTGCACAGCTCCTGTCCCACCTGTACGACCCCTGTCCCACCTGCACGACCCCTGCCCCACCTGCACGGCCCCTGTCCCACCTGCACGACCCCTGCCCCACCTGCACGGCTCCTGTCCCACCTGCACGACCCCTGTCCCACCTGCACGACCCCTGCCCCACCTGCACGGCCCCTGTCCCACCTGCACGGCTCCTGTCCCACCTGCACGGCTCCTGTCCCACCTGCACGGCCCCTGTCCCACCTGCACGACCCCTGCCCCACCTGCCCGGCTCCACAGGGGCATCCTGAGAGTGGGAATAACAGGGTGAGATCATCACTCAGCGTGGTGCTTACCCCAGCCCCGAAGGAAGGAGCAATTCTGCTTTCTCCTCCTTGCACCAGCACAGCATCGCTGAGGACGGAGCCTCCCCATCGCCCTCATCCCGGCTGTGCCGCAGCCCGATCGGGATCCGGGAGGGGGCACAAGCACCAACCAAACCGAGACCTCCAGAGCCCGGCCTTGGGTCGTGCCCTGCCCGAGCCAGGCTGGGCTGAGCAGCGCCAGGGCAGAGGGAGCCGGGGCTGGGCGCTGCTGCCCCGGGACAGGCAGAGTCCTGCGGGTCCCGGCGCTCCGGACACGGGGCCAGGCAGCGCGGTGGCATCCTGCCCCCCTCTAGTGGTGGCCATCGGGCTACCGGCATCGCTAGCCACGGAGGGCCCTGGAAGGAACAGGAGCGGGCTCAGCTGGGCAGGAGAGCCCCCCTTGGGGCGACCTGGTCTAGTGGAAGGGGTCCGTGCGCATTTCAAGGGCTGGAACCGCAGGAGCGTTAAGGTCCCTTCCAACCCGAACCATTCTGTGATTCCATGAAATCAAACTGGTTAAAAATTCCCCCACATCACAGAGATGTCCTGCTCCAAAACCCTCTCCAGTGCCTGGAGGAGCAACCAGCCACCCCAGGCATCACCTCTGTGGCTCCTTCCCACACCCCTCCTGCACGTCCCCACAAGCACCACCCGGGCTGGACTGGGTGGGACACTCCGGACAGACCCCACTCCCCAGAGCTCTGCCTGCAGCACATCCATCATCTCCCAGTTCAGAGCCAGGGCATTTTCTGGAGCTCGTTAAACCCAGCAGAAGCTGAGCTGGTTACAGAGCCCAGGAGATGCAGCAAAAATCAGCCAAGAGCACAGAACACTCACCTGCACGTCCCCATCCCCAGCTGCCAAAGGAAGCTCCACCAGCACCAGAGACTCCAGCCCAGCCCTGGCACTGGGAGGGCTGTGCCAGCTTAAGTCACACTGGCTCCTACCAGCTCCACAGCATCTTTTAGAAAATCAAGGCTATTTCTTTCCCCACCTGCTCTTCCTCCAGCAAGCAGGGCCAGCCAGCAGGCAGCACAATATCCCAATTAGTGTACACTCACTCTTCCCGCTCACAAGCAGCTACAGGGTACTTTGCTTGGCTCCTGGTCGTCTTAATTGCAAAAGCTCCATGAAGTAGAGCAGAATTGAGATGTGGACAGAAGGAGGGGACATCAGGTTAAGTTTTTTTCCCTTCAGGCAAAAACTTAAGCATTCAGGTCCAGTACCCTGGTGTTCGCTGGGAGAAGCAAGGCCACGGCTCAGCAGGCAGCTGTGAGCAGAGACCCCGGATTGTGCCATCCAAACGCCCCCAGTGAGCTCCAAAATGCAGCCCCTGCCCCAGCAACCCCTCGATCGATGCATAAACCAACACCACAATGCTGAAACAAGCCCGAGCCCATCACCAAAGTGTCCTCTCCACTACCAGGTCCTGCCAGCACCCGGCTCAGAGCCCCACGGTGGGGAAAAGCTGGGTACAACCACCCACCTCAGTGCCCCGGAGCATCTCCTGAAGGATGCTGAAATCCAAACAAAAGTGCTCCCGTAGGGTGCAGATGAGATCCAGGGAATATTTATCACACCATACTTATATATGCCCTTAACTGCAGCAAACCCTCTCCTTCCGCCTCCCTCCCGCTGCCAAGCAGGTCAGGGCTAATCCCTCACTTTGAAGGATGGGATGGCGCGGCGGAGGGGGGAAGGCGAGCAGGATGCAGCCCCGGAGCAAGCGGACAGAGAAGAGCGGCTCACCTTGCGGGCGGGCGGCGCAGAGCTCCAGCGGGAGCGGCTGGAAGGGAGGGAAGGAGCCGCCGCTCGTCCCCGCTCCTGCCACGTGCAGCAGAATCCCGCAATTAATTTTTTATCGCCATCTGCAATTTGGGACGGTGCTGGCTCCGAGCGAGAGCGCGGCCTGACTGCCCGTGCCCGGCAGTGCCCGCGGCGGTGCGCGTTGTCCCCGCTCCCCATCGCACCTACGCCCCGACACTGCGGTCTGGCAGTGCCAGCCCCTGCCCACACCCCCCCGGCGATGACTCCAGAGCCCCCCATCCTGAGCCAGGCTCGGTGCGGGGCCATCCAGGGAACTGCAGGGAGGAAAACCTTCCCTGAGATGCAGCGCCCGGGAGGAAGAGCCGGTGCCCGCAGCGGGCGCGAGGCTGGGGAGGGCGGCGGGCGCGGGTTCACGTATGTTATAATTAGGACCTGCCACTTCTTGAAGCCGTTGCCTTTCTGGGAAGAGCTGAAGGGGGTGGCTGAGCTGACAAATCCATCCTCCTCCTGCCTGATGCCAAAGTTGAAGCACGTGATGCTCTTTTTTGGGGGAGCCGTTAGGCTCCTCCGCAGGGCGATGCTGGCCCCTGGCATGTGGGGCCAGGCCATGGCTCCACTCGAGCTTGGGTTCCAACGGGAAAATCGCCCTGAGGCTGCTCCGACACCCCTAACCCAGAGCCCGATGCTGTCCTCAGAAAGGCTTTTGCCCCCAGGCTGGGGCAGCTGGAGCCACCTCTGCCCCCATGGGGACCCTCTGCCATCACAGAGAAGGACCTCCCTCACCAGGGCCCCTAGCACTGCCCCTCCAGCTCGCCCAGGTTGCCCAAAATGCGGCGGGATCCCTGCACATCCCACCGGACCGAGCCTCCCGGCGCAGAGCTGGCAGGTCACAGGGAAAAGGGTCCTGTCCCAGCTGTCCCCCCTCCACAGCCTTGCCCAGCACATCCTCCGGCTCTTCCCCCGCTGCCTGGTGCGGATAAACGCCACTTACAGGGCGCAAAGGCAGCGAAGGAAACGAGCTCCTGCTTTTGGCAGTTCCCGTGGTGTTCTCCTCGCTGCATTCAACAGATCAGCTCCTCTCCTTCCCTCCATCCTTCCGTCCCTCCCCGAGCCCTGCCCGGGGCACACGGCCACTGCCGGTGGCTCCTGCGGTGACCGCCAGCCCTGCCTGGTGCCACCCCCGCCGAGCCCCGAGCCACAGGTCACCTGCAGCGCGATGGCGATGGCAAAGGCAGTGACTCACCCGCAGCCTCTCCGTCGCAGCCGCCGCCGAAGGCAGCGGGCATCCCCCAGCGCCGGAGCAGCCCACGGAAAATCACCCGGCTGGCAGAGCACGGCAAACTCATCACACCGAGGGGAGGAGGAGGAGGAGGAGGAGGGGCTGGCGGGGCTGCACCCCGGCAGGCAGTGGGAGAGTTCTCCGGTTTTTTCTCACGGCTGCCAACTTCCCCAGCGGCTCCCGACGCCTCAGATCCGCTCGCCCGGATCGCGCCAAGGAGCGGGAGAACGCTCCGGAGAGGAAACGGAGCCCGTGCTGGAGCGGGGCTCTGCCCGGCCCTGGGCTGCCCCCGAGGGGTGGCTCCGGCACCGGGGAAGGGTCGAGTCCCCCACAGCCCCTCCGAGCCGGCAGGGGAAGCGCCTTCAGCCCTTCTCCGCTCTCCTGTCCCCCCTGCCCTGCCCTGCGGCGGCTCTGCGGCGAGGCGAGGGCATCCCCCGCCGGCCGCTCGGCCACGGTCACGGCCACCCGCCCCTGCCCCGACCCCTGCCAGCCCCCTCCGGCCGGACCAGCCCCCCAGCTCCCCTCCCGGAGCCCTCGCCGGGCAGTGGGCACCTCTGGGGACAAAGGTGGCAGGTTGGGGACCAGGGCAAGGGGTGCCCTCCGTGCCGCTGGCGGAGGGGAGCAGCGGGGCGAGGAGGGGGCAGCACTCCGCAGTCCCCAACAATGAATAAATAATGCAATGAGTGCGAGAGGGGGGGAGCGCTGGGGGCTCCGGGCTGCAGCCCCCGCTGTCGCAGCCCCCCCAACTCAAAGATAAGAAGGAAAGGCGGAAAATTCGCCGGAGCTTTGTGAAGGGGGGGAGCGGCGAGGCTGCAGGGAGGGGGAGCGGGGCGCACTCCGGCCCCGGGGAAGGTGCGGGGGCACCGGGGGTCCCGGGGATGCTCCCCCCGCTCCGCCCGCACTTACCCGCGGGCAGTGCCAAGTTGGCGGCGCCGCCGGCCCCGTCTCCGCCCGGTGCCCGGTGCCGCGATCCGCCCCAAGCCCGGGGGCGCGGGCAGCCCGGGGGCCCTGCGGCGAGCGGCGGGGGCGGCCCCGGCCCCCAGCCCCGGCCCGGCCCCGAGCCGAGCGAGCCGCAGCCGGGCGGGACCCGCCGCGCTCCGCGCACCGCAGCCGCGGCGAGGAGGAGGAGGAGGAGGAGAGGAAGAGGTGGAGAAGGGGGAGGAGGAGGGGGAAAAGGAGGAGGAGGAGAGCCGGGGCCGGGGAAGTTTTGCATGAAGAGGAGCTGGGAAGCCCGCCGCCGGCTTTGCCAGCCTCTTAAAGCACTAGGGCAGCGCGGGGACCCCCGCTCCGGCGGACCCTCGGCTCCTGGCGGAAGGGGTCCCCGCCAGGCTGCTGAGGGTCTCCGGCTCCCTGCAGTGACAGCCATCCTCAAATTGCCTTTCCCAGGTGGGAGCAGCTCCCGCAAGCAGCGGCGAGGAAGGACGCTCGTCACCCCAAGCCGTTGCCCTTCTCTTCTCCCTCCCACCACGCGCTGCCAGCCCCCCGCCCCGCGGAGCTCGGCTCCTGCCTCGCCTGCTTTCCCCATCAATCCCCCCCCCGGGCCCCGCGGCTCGAGGAGCCCGTCGTGCTGTGTCGATTCATTAATCCAGAGAAAACACAACCCCCCGGTAATGGCCATTGACACGTTAACTGCCGCGATCCATCACGGTAATGACACGGTGGTGATTGCTCGGTCACCGGAGCAATTAGGGCACACCCTGGCGCTCACCTGCGGGCACGCCGGGGCTGCCAGGGCTCCCAGCCCCTCCTGGGGGGACCCATCCGCGCAAACGAAGGGGTCTGGCTGTGGGGAGGGCTCTGTGCCCCCTCCCAGCACCAAAGAGCCAAGCACGGACCACAGACACACAATTCCAGCCTCACCTTCCCTAAGGGGTGACTTGTGCTGCTCGTTTGTAACAGCGAAGTCCCAGCCCTGGTGAGGGTCAGCCGGGGCCCTGGTGCACTGGTTACCCTTGGGAAAGGTTCCTTTCCACCCAAATCCTGGTTAGGAGGCTGGAGAGAGCAGATTTTGCAGAAGCACTGGGGATTGCCCAGCCCCAGCTCAGTGCCCCGGCTGGGCCTTTGAGAGAGCTGCAGCCTCCCCAGTACGTCCTGAAAAGCTGCCCAGCCACCCTCCTGCCACTGGAACATTCCCGTGGATCCAGGTGTCACAGGATGCTGCCCAGAGCGTGGCTCCTGCAGAGTGACCAGGCTGTTGCAGGGATTTCGTTTACAGCAACTACAAGAGGGGTTGTGGTGTTTGTTGTTCCTCTGCTCTAGTGGGGCAGAGCAGGGGGGCACAGCCTCACCACCCCCCATGTGAACAGCCTCAGCTGATGCCAGGAATTGAAGCAAAGGAAATCTGCACTGTGGTCGATGGGGGAGGGACATAAAGACCAAGCCCCTGGGAGGACAGGACCCCCTGCCTGCCCCAAGCCAGGGCTGAAGGGGCTCCAGACACCACCAGGCACAAATCCCTTGCCAAAAGTAGCTTTTAGAGGCACCCTAAGGTCAAGGTCCCTGCTCCAAATCTGGTGAAGCCCTCAGCTCCTGGGGATTTCTAAGACACGTCTTTGCCTTCAAGGAGAAACAAGGGTGTTCTGCTCACAGCCTGGGTCCCAGGTCCCAAAGAATCCCTGGGGGAAGGTGTTTGGGATAAATTATGGAGAATTTTGGCTGAAGCACCACCTGAGCTGCTCCAGCAGTCAGGTCAATCAGGAGTGTCTCACTGCTGCCCTGGCTCCAGTGGAAAATCATAATCCCAAAGTCTCGGGAACCTGAATCCCAGGGACTGCAGGATGCTCTGCCCACCATGGCTGAGCTGAAAGTGCCTCTCCTCTCCTCTCCAAGCCTCAGGGCTGCACGTCTCCCCTTCTCACACCCCTCTGCCAGCCATCAGCCAGAACCCAAAATACCAGCACAGCGCTCGTGTCACCACTGGGAACGTCAGAGCCCAATTAACATTTGGAAATCCAGCTGAGACACAACGGGAAAGGGCACGGCGTGGTGAGAGGATGGTGGGTAGGATGGGAGACACCCCAGTGATTCCAGGGGTGCAGCCCATGTGTGGGGTTACCCCCAGAGCAGCTCTGCAAACCCCACAAAGGTCACCACGAGGGCTCCTGCTCAGTGCCTGGGTCAGAGCTGATCAAATCCTCCAGGAGAGTTCGATGCCATCAGCAAATGGACACGGAGAAGGCTGCCAGGATCGATATCCCCTCGGCAGGCACAGAGCCAGAGGAGCTGAGCCAGTTCCTGTCCTGAGGGCAGGGCTGGGGCCACAGCCCGAGCCGGTTCCCAGCTCAGAGTTCCTGTTCACCCAGGGTGCCCCAGCACCTCCAGGGCCCCCCAGGTTCAATATTTGGGTTGTATATAATGAGAGTGGTGCAATCTGATGGATCAAAGGCAGGGGGATCTAGACCTCATCATTCCCCATCCTTTCTGTCTAGGTTTTCCAAAAAACCCCTTAATTTTGATATTTGAGGTCCATCTCAAAACCACCCTCCATCAGGACCCAGATGCAGGGGTTCAATATTTGGGTTGTATGTAACAAGAGTGGTGCAATCTGATGGATCAAAGGCAGGGGGATCTAGAGCTCATCATTCCCCATCCTTTCCCTGAACTCACAGGATCCATGCAGGAGGCTCTGGGTGCCCTGAGCTATCCCCAGGCAGGCACAGCTCCAGGCTCCCAACTCCAGCCTCCCACTGCCCTGGCCCCTGGCCAGCTGGGAAGGTCACAGTGTCCACTGCTGAGGCCACCCAGCGCCATCCAGGAGACACAACTGCTTGCAATTGGATTTTTTTTTTTTTTTTTTTTTTTTTTTTTAATATAGGAAAACTTGAAACCGCATCTTATGGACTGGACATTCCGGCTCAGCTCTGCAAAAGGGTTTTGAATAATTTATGGCTGAGCCACCACCTCCTCCTTCCTCCTCATGGGTCACTCCTGTCAAAGAGATGGAGGCTCAGGAATCACACCCGGCCCTTTTCATCTGGGGGCTGCAATTGCCTTGGGTGTGGATTCAATTCCCTCCTGGATAGAAGGGTGCGGAAAATAAATCTTTAATTCAAAGTGAAATATTAATAGAACCGTAATTAGCTGTAATATCTACACAATTAAAAAGCAGGAGGCCTGGCAGGAGCTATTTTCATGTGTATTTAAAGAAAAACAAGTTTGCAGGGTAAGGGGTGGGGGTGGCTGGGGATGCTTTTCTGGTGTTCCAATTGTCTGAGGGACAAGCAGCAGCACAGGGACATGGGTCCTGCAGGAAGAAATAAAAGGACAGGTTGGGAGAAAAGAAAAGAGCAGAAGAAGGATTTGAGGAGAAAAATAAAGAAACAGTGATGACGCTTTTGTCCTGCTCCTCCGGGATTTTGCAGCAAAGGGAAGATTTTCACTGATGTCAGGCAGAGCCGTGGCAATAGGACAGGGATGGGAAAAGTCTCTGTGGAAGTTGGCAGGGAATGAGCGGGGTGACCCTGGCTCAGCCCCCACAAACTTTTTCCAGCAGGAATTGCAGGAGCTGCTTGCAAAAAGCCATCAGCTCACACTGAGCTGGGCAGTTACCAAAGGGACAAACAAAACTGCACAACAGAACCAGCAGAATAATTCAGCTTGGCCCCTCCAAAGCCACCTAAATAATAGGACAAGGAGGTTAAAAAAAAAAAAAAAAAAAAAAAACAGCCTTGGATTTCTTTCCCAAAGAAAGAGACTCCCACACACCCCAGCACATGAACGTGGGTAATAGATCTGGATGTTTGGAGAGCAGGAAGGCACTGCCTGTGCTCGCATGGGCTTGACATTCACACATCGGGTCCGTGCCTCTCTCGAGGAGTGGGGATAATGGGATGCCGAATGTCAGACCACTTAAATATATATAAAACTCATTATACACCTCATGACTAACAGATCTTGATGGGAAAAGTTGCATTTTAAAGAAACACTGGGGAAAAAAAGAAAAAAAGAAAAAGCCCATCCGGGCTCGCGGGGAGGAATTAGCAATGAATGAGGGATGATTCGGCTGCAGGCTGCGAGTGATGACAACTCCTCCTCCTCCTCCTGGTGAGGAAGGCTCCTGCAGCTGTGCCAGCTCCTGGCAGCCCTTCACCCACTTTGGGGGGTGCCAAGCTCCCACCAGAGGCTTTCTGCAGCCCAGGGTCCTGCCATCCCACATCCCGCAGCTGAGGTGGGACCCCCAGAGAAACCCCAGGTGATATGACAGGACCAGCCCTGCCTCTCAGAGGCCACCAAGGGGGACATTTCTTGCACTTCTGGGCTTTTCCCCCGCGGCAGAACGAGGGGATGGAGCCCACTGGGGAGCTGCCGTGGAGGCAGTGCCTCTCTCCTGCCAAACCTCCTCTTGCAGCCTCAGAGCCTTTCTCAGGGGGTTATTCCTCTTTCTTGGGTGTACCCAGCCTAAAAATTCCCCTCTGCACCTCACTGCTGCCACGACACGAGGACAAAGGACCCGTGCCTGGCTATGGCCACTCGTGCAGCCCGAAGTCGGCAGCGCTGTCGCTCTTCTCCTCTACAACAGTTCCACCTAATGGACAGAGAGAGCTGCTGAGCCACCAGCCCAGGGCAGGGCGACTGGGAACATCCCCCGAGCAGAGGCCAGCACAGCTCAGCACAGACAGGGACCCTGCCAGCCTCAGCCCCCAGTGAAAGAGAAGCTTTGTTTGCCCCTGCACCAACCCTTGAGGTGGTTCCAGCATCTCCAAAAACCGGGGAGTTTTGTCAGCTCCACGCTCAGGGCCGTGTCCTGCCTCCCTCCTGCAGTGCTGGGAAGGAGCAGAGGATTTGGGAGCCTTGGAGCCCAGCCCTGCACCCCTCTCTGCTGCTGACAGGAAAACCAGGGCTGCTGCAGGGTGTGCCCTCCAGTCTGATCCACTCAGTGCAACTGGTGAACTGGTCCCATCCCAGTTAGGAGCTGTTGCTTTATAGAAAAGGAAGAAAGGGCTCAGGCCCAGGGACGTGCTGAGTGGCCAGAGGTTATTTTGGGCAGTGATTACTCCAGATTTGGGATTTAAACAATACAGAAATGTGAAAAGCTGAGGCACAATGTTCTCCTGGAAATCCCTCATCCTGCACCATCAGCAGATTTTTGTGCTGATGCTTCAGAGAGAGCAGGACCTGCCCCCAAACCAGCACCCTCAGAGGCACCGGGGTCCCAGTGGTGCCACCCTGCTTCCATGGACCAACCTTCCTGTTCTCCCACCAATTCTGGGAGAATTTAAAGCCAGAGATGTCCCCCATCCCCAGTGCAACATCCCAAAGGCACAGCCCTGTACCTCAAACACAGCACTGGGAAAGGAAAGAGGGACAAACAGCTCTGTCTGTGTTTCCATTTGGGTGCTGGAGGGGATTTTTATCCACCCACAGGGATCGTGAGCAGCTGGAAATGTTTTCTTTAAATCTCAAAAGAAAAAGAAAAGAAAAAAAAAAAAAAAAGAAGAGAATAGGGAAGGAGAGAGAACATTTGGTGGTAAAATTAACTGTGACGGCCAGGCAGCACACACTCCCTCTGCACCCACAGGACAATTAGAGGAAAATCTTTACACATTAACTAACACGAAAGGCAGGGATGGCATGGAAGACAACCCCCTCGTTTTTCCCAACCAGCCCTGCTGCAGAGCAAGGTGACAGCAGCACCTGGGATGCAGGACACGGGCAGGGCACAGGGCAGAAGGGACAGGAGGGCAGCAGTGAGGGACGGGCACTGGAAAGCTGTGGGATGCTGGGTGGGCCCAGCACCAAGCACCAGCATCTCAAGCACCCATAAGGAGATGGGGAAAGGCAGGGAAGGGCTCCATTCTTTACTTTTCCCCTCCAGGTGCCCAGGGAAGCTGCTGTACCCCACTCACACACCTCCAGCCCAGCAGCAGAGCACCCATCCCACATCCAACCCCGTGCCAAAACTGCCCCACTCACTCTGTGTGCACCAACCTGCTCTGCCGAGAAAACAAACTGCCCCAAACTGGGATGGATTTGCACCAGAGGCTCCTCCAGCACGCCCTGATTGCTGCTGTGGTGGGGAGTGAGGGGCACACCTTGCCCAGCACCCAGGGAAAGGAACTCGAGGTAAAACCCCACGGTGCCAGCGCAGCCTCCAGCTCGGAGCCGACCCCAGCGAGCAGCACCCGTCTTCTCCTCCCAACTTTTCCATAATTCATGCAACAACCTCCTGAAAGAAATATCCTCCTCGGATATAAAATATTCATGGCCTCATCCTTGCAAGGAAACACTGTCTTCCTTGGAGTGCAACCAAGCAGCCGAGGCCAGCACGGATTTGCCTTTGCAGGAGTAATTATGTTGGTCATTGATCGGGTGCCGCAGTGAGGGGCTGTGCTGGGAGGGGCCCCACACACAGTGCCGGTGTGACCCCCCTCCCTGTGCCAGAAAATGGCTTTTGGAAAAGTCACTGAAGGGTTTGGGAGAGGGAGGAAGGATCCTGCACTGTGCAGCAGCATCCCAAGAGGTTCCCCATGCTCGTGGCTGCATCTTTGCGCCAGCAAAGTCGTCCCAGGAGGGAGCAGCTCCTCCAGCAGCACCCTGGCTCCCATCCAGATCCATCCCAGCCACACCCACCATCCCTCACACACCATGGAGGTGTGCACCTGCCAGCAGCCACCCCCCAAATCCCTCCAGTCCTCCCAGCTCCTTTCTGCTCCCAGTTTGGATGCTGTCAATCCATTCAGAGCTCTTTCCTGTTTCCCTGGTTTTGCAGAGCTCAGCAGAGGTTCCAGCCCCATTTCACTGCACAATATTCAAAATCTTTATTCTTTTTTTTTTTTTCCTTGCTTTTTCTCTGTCCCACAACTCCCCAAGCCCCAGGCAAAGGGTTCCAGAGGTTCCCCTGTCCAACAAATCCCCGTCCCTTGGGACAAGGGGGAGATGGAAGTGAGTGCATCGCTCAGCTTCAAGGGGGCTCAGCGGTGGGGAAGGAGAGGAGGGGCTGTGGGTGCCAGGGGGGCAGAGCACCCCAACAGTTCTCTGGGAGATGATGCTTGAGGGGAGGGGGACTCACAAGGAATGTGTAGTGAAACACAACGTGGAGCAACCTGTGCAGCCAGGATCGTGGCCAGCCTTGGCCAGGGCCAGGTCCCGCAGGAGCTGCCAGCCCCGGGGACCCCCGGCTGCCGCAGACCCCAGCCCACACTCGTGCGCCGGGCTCGGCTCCCAGAGCCGGGCTCGGCACCGCCAGGAAGGCCAGCACTGCCTTCCCGTGGAAGCCGCGCTCACTGCAGCCGAGCCGCGGAACGGAGCCGGCACGGGGGAGCCCATGGGGAAAAGGTGTTTGGAGCAATCGCTGTCCTAAAGTGGGGACTGTCCCCTCCTGCCCCACGTGCAAAGGTGTGGCACAGCCTGAGCAAGCAGCTCCTGTGCATCAGCCTGCCATCACCTCGTGCAGCAGGTGAAACACCCCACAACCCCCTCAGGCCCTTCCCTAAACCCCAGGGCAGATCCCTGCTCCAGCCGATGCACCCCAAATCTCTTCCACGGGTGCTGGGGAGCAGGGACTCTCCAAGGAGCCGCATCCTTCTATTTAAGGGCGACATGTGGGTGCCGGGTTGGGCTCGTTCGGGGGTGTTCTCTCCCACCCCGCAGGGACTCTGGGACCGCTCGTCAGGGATGGGAACAGCGCTGTCCTCCCCCAGCTCCGAGTCACGGGGAGCCGCCCCCCAGCCGTGTCGTGACGCTCCCCTCGAGGGGAGCCACGCGTGCGGCTCCGCTCCTTCCCACGGACCAGCAGTTGCCAAGGGAGCCGTTCCGCGGGCCCGGAGCTGGTTGGGAAGGTGGGTGACAGCCTGGCAAACTCCCACCCCGCTGCTCTCCCGATGGGTGGGGGTACCGGGGTACCAGGAACATCCTGCCCCCTCAAACCTTGGTGATAAAGGTGATTTTCCTGGGCTGTGGGGATAACCACAGCCTGCTCCCCCCATCGTGGGTTTGGGGGCACGGAGGGCTGGGGTGCTCAGCCCCTGAGCCCCTCGGTGCCCCCACAGCCGCCCTGCCAGTCTGTCCCTGCCATTTGAAAGATGAGCCCCGGGCAGAGCCGGGCCAGGCACCGAGTAACCGGAGCCGGCACGGAGCGGTGACCCCCGGCCCGTTATAGCCGGCCCTAATCCCGGCCGGGCTCGGTGTCACATTCACCGGGAACGGGAGAGCCGCACCGCAGGGACAGGGACACGCCACGTGCCTGGGGGTCCCCACAGGGACAAACCCGCTGTCCCTGAGCCCGGAGGTCCGGGGACAAAGGGAGCAGCACGTGGAGGGCTCGGCCTTGAGCCGGGTCACCAGCACCCCCCGAGTGTCCCTCCCAGGGGACCAAGCACCTCCCCGCGGGCACTGCCAGGGGGAGAGACGGGAACTCAGCCCTGGCCGGCCCCACTTTGTCCCCAGCACCGTCCTGCTGCCGGTGAGGGATGCTGGGACCCATCCAGGGACGGCGGGGGGAGGATGCGGAGCCCTCCCTCCATCCCGCTCCACAGCCGCAGCCTCTCCCCGTTAGGTGGCAGCAGGAAACCGCGGCTTTTCCAGCCTAAATTATTCCATAATTCTCTGATTCTGGCTACGTGGGAGAGCGTTCCCTGCAGGAAAACCTGCCGCTTCCATCCCAGGACGCTCCATCCCGCCCTGGCTGCCGCCTCGGGTCATTCACTGGCCATTAGGTGAATGACCGCCCTGACCCATCTTCTCCCAAAGCCTGGGGTCAAACCCCCAGTCCATGGAGGGGACACGAGCAGGGCTGCTCCCGCTCATTCCCTTTCACCAGAAGCCAGCTTGGCCCCATTCCCCGTCCCGTCACCTCCGGCATCGCCTCCCGTTCCCGTTCCCCCGCCTCTGTGTCACCCCGGGCCCCCCGTGCCTCCGGAGCCGGGGCTGTGCCAGCGGCTGAGTCACCCCGGTGACCAGCACCTGAGTCACGGGGACGAGGGAAGTCCCCGGGTGCTCGATGCTTTTCCAACCGGAGCTGAGTAAACGGGGAATTGTCAAGGAATTTGGCTGGGAAAAAGAAAAAAAAAAAATAAAATAAAATTAAAAAGTGTTTTCTTGGAGACCCAATAAGGAGCAGCCTCTCTGGTGCATCCCCTTTGCCACAGTGAACCCACAGCTGGCCAGGGAGTGGGGGGCTCATTTCCTATCATACGGAGAGATTCCAGGGCATGGAGGAGCTAGGAAATGCTGGGAAAAGCAGGAAAAACCCCCTGTCCCTTGCACCGCGTGTCCTCCAGCGCCTTGCAGTGCATCCCCTCACCCCTCCTTGGATGCTGCCGGCAGCCACCACCTCCATCGCTGCCCTGTTCGGATTTGATGTGCAATAAAATACCTTGATTAAAAAAATACCAGGCGGCCAGACTCCCCTGCGAGCCCGCCAGAAAGCGCGCGATTAATGACCCTCCATTCCCCTCCACCGCGTCCCCGTTAATGATTTACAGCGGCTCCTCCCCGGCCTGTCCCCTCCCTCCCTCCCCCCCGGCACCCCCAGGCCAGAGCAGGGGGGAAGGGGCTCCAGGGATCTCCCGCAGGGATTTTCTCACATTCCCTGCGTGGGGACACCAGAGGTGAGGAAGTTGCCACCACCCCCAGCCATGGGTCAGTCGCATCCTTGCACAGAGGGGACGCACATGGCTCCGTTCCTGGTGTTTCCCCGATTCCTGCCGGGCGGGAGGGACCCCGGCCGGGCTGGCAGCCTCCCCCCACCCAGCTGAGCCCCAGCGCGCTCGGTGCACATGTGCCCAAGTGTGGGGAGGGGGGGCCGGGAACGGGGCCAGCGCTGCCCCCCGCCGCAGCCCCAGGCTTTGTGCTCCCGGCAGGCAGCCCCGAGGAGGTTTCATGTTACTGGGAAACTGGGATGGCGGGATGTTCCCGGGGCAGCCCCGCAGACAAAAGGCCATTGTGCAGCGGCGCAGCGATGGCTGCAGCCCCAGAGCATCCCGCTCCCTGCCAGAGCCAGCAGCCACCCCAGCCCCAGGAGGTGGCACAGCCGGTGGCCGAGGAGCACAGGGGGCCCGAGCGGCTCCCCAAAACTCGTGGGATGCTCCAGCATGGAGTGCCCATGCCAGAACACCCCAAACACGGCCCCTCACCCATCCCCACCCCGCCAAAATGCATCCTCTCCATCCCAGTGGCACTAAACCAGACCCTGCTGGCACCGAGCAGGGACATGTCCCCGCAGGTCAGGACGTGCAGGTGAGGGGTGGCTGAGCCTGAGCCGCTTTCCAGCCCCACCGGCTGATCCTGCTCGCCCTGCGGCCGCCATGGATCAGCCTGTGCTGTCTCGGGATCATCAGGGTACAGGGAGTTATTTATGTGCATTTCCCTGTGCGGGGGCTGTGCTTATTGCAGCCCCAAGCACTCGGGAGCAGGGAGCACCTCCAAATCCTTCTGCCTCTTCCCGCCACCAAATTATCTGAATCCGCAGCTCCCAGTCGGGGGATCCAGCCCCCGCCACGCCCCATTAACCGCTGTTCCAGAGGGTTCTGGAGGTGACAAACACACCCGTTGTAATTAGCCAGGTGGCCCTTCCAACCTCCCAACAACCTGAGCTGACTCAGAGGATCGGGTTTCCCCTTTCCCAGGGAAATTAGCAGGAATTAGGCGCCCAAATCCCAAACGCAGCTTTTCGGGGCTCGGTGGCAGTGCCAGGAGGCAGGGCAGGGCAAGATAAGATAAGTGCCACTCAGGGCCACCCTCTGGTCCCCCATGTCCCCGCTGGATGCTTTTCGGGACAGCCGATCAGCACCTGCGGTTCCGAGGAGCCCACGGAGCTGGGGGTGATTTCAAGCACCTTTTTTTTAAGGGCACTTTCCAGAGGTGCAGCTTTTCCCAAGCACTGAGCACCCGTTTCTCCACCAGGTCTTCTCCCGGGCTTGAAATCGGCTGAATAAATCGAGATACGAGATAATTCATGCGTGCACGGCCCATTTGCAGCTCGTACACCCCACGGCCCTGGCCTGGGGCTGCGTCCTGCAAACCCCGGGCTCAAATCGGCAGCGCTAAGCCTGTGAGTTATCAGGTGATTTAGGAATTTGTCCCCAGAATGGGGCTGCAAGAAAACGCTGCCCTGGTGAGAGCTCAATCTGCTCCAGGGGTGAGAAGGAGGAAGCAGCCATTTAATCAAATTAACAGGCCTGTTTTGGGGTAGGTCCGGAGCTGTTTGGCCACATGGGGCTTCATCAATGGGGCCATCAGGGAAACAAAGCCGGGAGGGGAAACAAAGGGCACGTCCCTGTCCCTGTCCTCCCGCGCCATGGCCGGGCAGCCCTGTGAGCCCCCGGGCCGGGACATCCCTGCTCGCATCCCGATCCCGGGGGGCTCCCGGCCCGTCCGGAGCCCGGGACACCGGGGCTGCACCCGGCAGCGAGCCCGGCACGGCACGGGCTGCTCGGCCGTGCCCCGCGTCGGGCTCAGCTGCCGTGGGGGGATAATAAATCATTTGTTTCCCTCTTTCCAGCCATTTTCAGCTTCTTCTCTGCCTGCAGAACTCAACCGCGGGATGGGGGAGCTTGCCCAGTCCTGTTCCCAAACCCACTCGGCCGCGAGCTGTAAATCAGGAGGCAAAGTGAAGAAACAAAAGTGAAAATGTTCTTCCCTGGGCTCTGCTCCAGCCCAGTTTTTCCCCTGTTCTTCCCTCCGTGCACGTGGCTGCGTGCCTGTACCTGGCTCCTAGGCCATCTCCCCACCTCTCTCTAGTTCTGGGGCAGCAGCACAGCTCTATTTTTCGTTAAAGATCAAGTGGTTACCCCACGGGTGAACCCAGCGTGAGTAGGCTCTGGTGTGGGCTCAGAGAGCCAAAACTTGGAGGGATTAAAGCAGAGCAGCCCCGGCCGTTTGCAGGACTCAGGCTGCTGCCATTCACCGGCACTGCACAGTAAATAACGAGGGATATTAATAACAACGAGCCTCTGCCAGGACACAAACCAAGTTCCTTGTTGGGCTCACGGCAAAGGGGAAGCCTGAGAAGCAGTGTTGTGGTAAAAGGCACATGCAAACTCAGGCAGGACTGTCTGCAGGTGGAGAAACGCTAATTTTAGGGGGGAAAAAAAATACTTGGGGTCTGCAAACAGCCCAGACTTGAGGCCCTGGGATGGGGGAGGCCCACCCAGGAGCTGCATGGGTGCAGGCAGGGTGGTGCCTGCACTTCCTGCAGGTGTTTGGGAACAGAAACTCTCTTGCAGGAGGGTTCTTCCCCCTCTTTGCTTTCATTTTTTAACCGTCAGAAAGGGACATTGCTCCGACTGTGTTTTAGGCAGGGGAATTTGCAGGGGATTTGAAAAATCCAAATAACAATTAGCAGAAACAAGTGCCCCAAGCCTGGCTGGGTTTGGTTTGTTTTGCATCACAAACCTTCCCTGCCAGAGCAGTTTTGCACAGGCAGATGTTGATATTTTCACATTTCCTCTTTTTAAAGGTCCTTTTTAAAAATTTTATTTTAATAAAAACTTGCATGAAACTTAAATCCAGCAATCTGAAATTCAGATCCTCACTTCAGAGTTCAACCCTTAGAGTCAGGATGGTCAAAAGCACCTAAATCAGAGTTTCTGTTCAATTTCTGATTGTTGTTTTCACAGTTGGCAGAAACTTCGCGCAGTGGGATCCTGAGCTCTGGATTTCCTGGTATCCCATCAAGGAAAACAACTGCAAGACCCCAAATGCTCAACATGTTTTAGAAACACTGCCCTGACACAGTGGAGCCTGGGTTTTGGGGTACCTCACCCGAGAGCTGATCTCAGCTGATTCCAGACCGACCCAAACCACTTCCAAACCAACGAGAGGAATTCTGAACAAAGCTTTTTACTGCAGACTGAGCCCAGCATCTCCTTAAAGCCCAGGAGAGCCTCAGGGCCTCTCACAAGTCCCCCCAAACCCCACTGTGCCGAGCAGGACCTGTCCCCAAACCCCACTGTTCTGAGCAGGATCAGCTCCCCAAACTCCACTGTGTTGAGCAGGACCTGTCCCCAAACCTCACTGTGCTGAGCAGGACCTGTCCCCCCAAATCCCACTGTGTTGAGCACTACCAGCTCCCCAAACCCCACTGCACCAAGCAGGACCTGCTCCCACAGCCTCCTCTTTCAGCAGTGGGGCAGCAGTAAAACATAAAATTAATATCACAGCACAATCCAGGCAGCCCTGGGAGCCCCAGGGAGGGAGCCCCCACTGCTGGTGCCTCCAGATGGGGACCAGAAGCTTTTTTTTGTTGTTGTTGGGGGCTGACCTGGCGAGGAGGCAGCAAACAGCAGCAAAGTGCCGTGGCCATGAGCACATGGCCCGTGACTGCCCGCACGGGGTGGGGGGGAACACCAACCCAAAGCACAGAGAGGGGAGAACCGCGAGTGTTTCCATGGGGGGGGGGTGGTGGTCACCAATGTGGGGTCACCCAGCCGAAAGCACCGCCAGAGCGGGAGCACGAGGGAGTTTCGATCCTCCTGGGGGAGGCTCCATGTGGCTGCAGGGAGCCGGGGCGGGCAGGGCAGGGCAGGGCAGGGCGGGCAGCCGCCGCAGCGCTTTGAACGGCCCTATCGCTCCCGGCCGCGCCGCCCCGCGCCGCCCCCGCCGTGATGCGGCCCCGGCTCCGCCTCCCCCGCTCCGCCGGCGCTGGGAGCTCCCTTCGCCTGTTTGCCCTTATTTAATTTCGAGTGTGATTTTGCTATTTTTAGCAGCTGGATCCCCTCCAGTAAGGCTAGGAGCTCGCTCCGGTTTTTTCCCCCTCTTCCCCCCTTTCCCCCTCATTTTTTTTTTTCCCCCTCGTTCTCTGCAAATGATTTTGACCCAGCTTCCTTCCTCCTGGAGCAATTTTTTTCTCTCTCTCTCTCTTTATTATTTATATAAATACGCGGGGCCTGGCGGGGCCGGGGATGCGGGGCTGAGCCGCAGCCTCTCTCTTCTCCTTGCAGATCCGCAGTCGCCGCGGGCGGGGGGTCCCTTCGCTCCGCAACACAGACCCGCCGGGAAAAACAAAACCATCGAACCGCCCCCAAAACCCCACCGCGAACAGCCGGCTCCGGGATCAAGCTGCCTGTGAGTGCCACCTTCCTCTTCCTTCTGCGGCGGGGGGCGCGGGGGCCCGGGGCTCTGCTTCCCCCGGCCGCATGCGGGGCGCGATCGGCCCCGGCGTGTCGGGCTTTGCAGGGCTGCGTGCTGCTGGCGGTGCTGGGCTTTATTATTGGTATTAATTATTGTTAATTTCAGGGTGATGCACCTGGCGGAGGGGGACGGGCGGGGGTCGCTGGTGGCACCGCCGAGCGACTTTGCTGCACTCACTGGGTTTGCGGGGGATGCAAACGCCCCGCAGCGAGCCCAGGGGCCCGCACGGCCCCGGGACAGCCCGCGGGGCCGGGGCCGTGCAAGGTGCGTGGGGCCGCGGCCGGTGCACGGGCGTGGGAGCGGGACGGGCCTTGGGCCCGGGCCCGGGGCCGGTGCGAGGCCGAGCCCGGCTCACGGGGAACGCGCACACGCGGCTCTCGGGGCGAAGTTGCGGTGCTGGGGCTCAGCCGCCCCCCCGATGGTGCCCCCGCACCCCGCCAGCCCCGCATCCCGCCAGCAGCGCGGGCTCCACGAGGGGTTTTATTACCCACCTCCCCCCCCACCCCAAGGACAGGGGCTTCACAAAGCCCTGATGGTGCCCTTCCTGCCTCTTTTCTTTCTCCTCCACCTCCCTCCTTCCTTTCCTTTATCACTTCCTTTTATTATGCATCCCAGGAAGGAAGGGGGGGACTTTCTTCAATGGCAGCCCCGGGGTGGGGTTCAGAGCAGCCCCACGGCGGGTCTCTGCTAAGGAGGAGCCCGCACATCCCTCCTGGCCCGCACCCCTGCCCAACAGGCTCTTCAACTTCTGCTCCACGATTCCTTCCCCTCCTCCTTCCCCATCCCTCTGCCAGGAGGTGCGGCTGGGATCCTTCTCCAGCTGCCATCAGGCTGGATTTTCTGGGCGTGAAGAGATTTTATACATATATATATATGTATATATATGTGTATATATATATAACTAAAAAAAAAAAAAAAAATCTAAGCCCCCGCCTGTCTCCCCGCTTCTCCTGGGCCAGTTTGTTTAATCTAAGAGTAGGTGGTAGGAGCGGGGGATTTATGGGGTTATCGGCACGGAGCAGCATAAGCCAGCGCAGGCGGCTGGGAAGGCAGGAGCAGGCCCAGGAGCAGCCGGGAGCGCGGTTCCGAGGGGACAGGCTGGGTTTGTGCAGCCCAGAGGTGGCTGCTGAGAGCAGCCCAGCTCAGGCTTGGAGCAGAGGGAGCCATGGGGCTGGGGGAGGAGAGCCCGGCGGCCCGGCCTCCGTAGGGATGGAGAGGGGAGGAGGTTTCCTTCCCCAGCTCCATCAATCGAGAGGCAGATGTGGCCCCTCCACCTCCAAACCGTGCAGAGATGTGGTTTTTTTTTTCCCCCCCTCCCCGGCCGCGGGGAGCCGGGCAGCCGCTGCCCGCGTCCCCCCACTGATTCCTCCCTGCCTGGAAAGGTTTCTCCCTCAGCTGCTTCCTCTCCTCCATGGCAACCCAGCTGCTCCCTCCCTCTCTCCCTCCATGGCTCCGATGCGTGTGAGCAGGGCCAGGGCTGCTCCCGCCATGTGCCCAGCCTTGTCCCGGGGGCTGGCAGGTGCCGGGGGCACTGCGGGGAGCTGGGGCTGCTCTCGGCAACGGGGGCTTGGCTGGGAAGGTGCTGGGATGGCAGAGAAGCATCCCCCATTTGCAGCATCCTCCTCCCAACCCCCTCTGCCAGAGAGGGGCTCCTTGAGTCCCCCCATCTCTGCATCCCCACATCTCTGAGGTGCTGGAGGGGTGGGATGAGGAGGGAGGGAGGGATGGGTGGGAGGTGCACGTGCTTTCCACAGCACCAACAACTTTGCAGCAGCAGGAGCTGCTTTTGGTGGGGGGTGGAGGCATCCCCATCCCATGGAGGGTCCCCTTGGCATTCCCAGCTGAGCTGCTGTGGGGTCTGGTCCCTCCTCCAGGGAGGCCATGCTGAGCCCATCTGTTTCCAGCTGCAGGAGGGGGCATGCAGCAGCTCGAGGCTGCTCTGACAGAAATTGACTTATAAAGAGACAAAACCCTGTCCCAGCCCGACCAGCAGCCGGCCCTTTGCTGGCCTAAATCTAAACCATACTTCTTTTTTTTCCCCTAAGAGACTCCTTGATGGGCTCTGGGATGCTGTGAGTAATATTTTCGGGGTGTTTACACTACGGCATGGTTTCTGTCTCCCAAAAAAAAAAAAAAAAAAAAAAAAAAAAAAAAAAAAAGACTCCGAGGGTGGTTTTTGTTGTTGTTGTTCTGCACTCATGAGTCACTTCCAGAGGGGAGCAGGAGCTGACGCCTGTTTTTTGAAAAGGCTCAGAGGTCTGAGTGTGGCTCCTCAGGCTGCATGTCCTGCCCACACCCTCCCCAGTGAGGCTCAGTGTCCCAGGGGGCTCAGCACCCTCTGTCCTCACAGCCCCACTATCCCAGGTGCTCCAACACCATCAAATCTGGACCAGTTCCTCAAAACTGAGCATTATATCCCAGAGGTAAAAGGGTGCCTCCATCAGCACACACAGACTGGGCACACAGCCTCAGATCTGCCTCTGTTCCTGCTGGGAAGCCTCACATCCCCACTCTGGGCAGGTGTCCCCAGCATGGACATGGTCACCTGGCCCTGTGTGGGGTCACCAGCAAGCAGCAGGGCTGTGGCAGCAATCCTGCTCCTTGCCACCCTGGGTCCATCCTCCCAGCTCCTGGGCTGGCAGACGGGCATGGAGCCGCCCCCACAGCTCTGGAAAAGCAGGTTTTCCCTGTGCCCCTGGCAAGCAGCGAGGTGGAGAGGGGAAGATGGAGCCTTTTCCTTTGTGGGATTGCTCCAAGAGCCAGGGAGAGCTGCCCAGACCTTTGGGACATGCACAGGGGAGGTGACAGCCCAGTGCCCCCAGGTCAGAGTGCCTGTCCCTAACCCCAGCTCAGTAGCAGGGGCAGGAGTGCAGCAGCCACCCTGGGTGGGGAGCAGTGCTGTGAGACCCTGAGCCCCACTCCAAGGCCTTGGCACTGCCCTGGGGACAGCCAAGGTCCCCAGTGCCACCACTCATCCTGTCTCAACTCATGGGTGCCAGCAGCACAGATGGGATTTCAGATTAAATCTGGAGCCACTCTCCTCTTTTTGAGGAAAGAGGCCAGGCCCTGCAGGATGAAGCTGCTGCTCCCCAAATGCCTGAGGGGACCCCAGGAGCTGGCTGGGCCTGCAGGGTGGCCATGCCATGGGCTTGGGGCGCTGCCCTGCAGTCCCCCAAAATGCAGCCAATGCATTCTGCTCCCCAGCCAGTGCCAGGAGCATGCAGGGTACAGTGCCAGTACACCCAGGGTAAGGGCTGGGGGATGTCTTGGCTGGCATGGTGAGCCAGAGCCGTGGCTGACTGACCTTCCTCCTTCCTGGGACAGACAATGAGTGAATCCAGCGCCAAATCCAGCCAGCCCCTGGCCTCCAAAGGGGAAAAGACGTGTCGGAGAAGAGGGGCCGAGGGCGGCCTAGGAAGAAGCCGCAGGTACGTGGGGTCCCCTGTGAGAAAGGAGGGACTGGGCACCCCTAGGGCCAGCAGGAAACCCCCCCTCACCCACACCCCTAGCCTGGGGACACCCCCAGTGCAGCCCTGCTACCCCTTTGGGCAGCACCTCCCCAGTACTCAGCAGCAGGACCCTCCTGGGGGGCTCCAGAGCCTCCCCAGAGCTCCTGGCCCTGGCTGGGGGCTCTGCTGCCCCTCCCCAGGCCCTGCTGAACTGCCTTTGCAGACAGGCTAATTAAAGCCCCATTAGCAAAAGCTGCTCAGAGAGATAAGATGCTGCTGGAGCCTTTATAGTTCCAAACCCCGCTCAGCCCCCCCACCCCAAGGCAGGTGGGGTTTGTGCACATCGTTTTCCTGCAGAAAAGGTGATTTGTGGCTTCCTGGGCTGCAGCAGTGAGCAGGGTCTGGGCTGATCCATGTGAGCTGAGTGGGTGATGCTGGGGGTGGAAAAGGTCACGTATTCCCAGCTGAAGGACACACAGGAGCCTGTGCCTGGTGTCTGAGCACCAACCCCAGTGTGACCAGTGCTCCCAGTAGCACATGGAAGAGCATCTCTGCCCTGGCAGGGTCTGCTGGGGACAACAGGGCTCCCAGGCTGGAGCATCCTGGGGTGCACTGGAAGCCACTCTGGGCATGCAACCCCCTCTGTTCTCCCTCCAGCAGGAGCCCAGCGAGGCCCCGACCCCCAAGAGACCCCGTGGACGGCCGAAGGGCAGTAAAAACAAGGCCACCACAAAGGGCAGGGTAGGTACCCAGGGATGGGGCTGCTCCAGCTGGGTGCTGGTACCACAGCTCTGGTTTGAGCTCAGTCATGGACAATTCAGGGCAGATCTGCCTTGGAGGTGGGGATGGGGGGGGGGGGGGGGGGAATGTGGCCCAGGGAGGGTGGGGGAGCTGGGGGCTGTGTGTCAGCAGCAGGACACCCGAGCTAAACCTGTTTGCAAAGGAGGCGACTCAACATCCTGCACCCACCTCGTGACTCACGGGGCATCCCGGGGCTGGGGGGGCTCGGGGGGCTGGCAGCAGCACCCCAGGAGATGCCACTGGGGTGATGAATCTGGCAGCCACGGGTGGGAGGAAGGAGAACACCGCCCACCCTGCCAGCATCCTGGGGACAGCCTGATCAAAATGCCTTTTTTTGTTGTCCTGGCTCAGAAAGCTGCAGTCACACCAGGGAGGAAACCTCGAGGGCGACCCAAAAAATCGGTGAGTGGGCTTTTCCCTTCCCCATCCAGCCTGGCAGGGTGCTGGGTGCTTTGGGGGCACAGCAGCTCCCCAGAGAGCCCCATGAATGCAGGGTGGATGCTGTTGGATTGGGGGAGCTCAGAGCAGTTGAGCGAGTAGGACACGGCACTGGGTGGGCTCTGAACTTCCTTGGGCTGGGGGTTTGAGGAATCCTGGCCCCCTCCATCTCCCCATGGGCCCAAGAGCAGTGTTGGGTGGCTGGTCCTGCCCTGGGGACATGCTGGCACACGCCTGCCCAGGTCCCTGCACAGCATTCCTGCAGCCCGCGGGTGCAGCCACCCCCTCCTTCCCTGAGCCTTCCCTCCTCCAGTCCCTTTTCTCTCCTTTCCCCCTCGGTTCGCAGCTTAGGCTGCTGCCAGGTACCCGGGCAGTTCCATCTCCCTTCCCTGCCTGTCCCAGATTTTGCTCTTTTCCCACTAAAATTCCTTTCAGAGCCGAGGGTTTGGGACCAGCTGCAAACCCGAGGTGGCATCCTGGTGTCTCCTGTGCCGGTGTCACAGTGCCAGGAGCTGTTCGGGGACCCCGGGGTGGGCAGGGGTGTGGGAGGAGCCTGTCCCGGGCCGGGACACGCTGTCCCACTCTGGCAGGCGTGGTGGCGTTTTTGTGAATGAAGCGGGAGGAAGCGGGGGCCGCTGTGACTCAGGCTCACTCAGCCCTGAGTCACCGCCGCGTGCGGGGTCACGGCCGCCCACCCCGGCCTGGGGGCTGGACGGGGACACCCGGGACTGGACAGGGACAGCCGCGGCTGCCACCAACCCCCGGTGGCCACTGGGAACTGTGGTCCCACACTCCGAGGTGTTGTGCACCCAGGGGTTGTGATCTCCTCTCCTGACTGTGAGCCCACCCTGGGGGGTTTCTCACCTGGGATTTAAGCTCTAAACTGAAGTTAGGGCCAGTCCTTTAATCCAGGAGGGTGCTGTGCCTCAGTTTCCCTCGTTGCTCAAGGGGTGTGATGATTCTGGCCAGCCCTTTGTGCAGTGGGGCTGCACTCCCTGACACCCCCGGCCACACTGCTTTGCCTTGCAGCAGCAGGACGAGGAGGAGGTGAACATTTCCCAGGAGTCATCCGAGGAGGAGCAGTGACACCTCCCGAACCGGCGCTACCTCATCGCCCGACGGCCCCGCAGCGGCCGGGGGAGAGGGACGGGGAGAGACCCACCGTGCCGCCCTGGCTTCCTCCTCCTCCTCCCTCCTCCGCTCCCTCCTCACCCTCAGACAACGGCAGCACTGGAAAATGGCCCAACCCGGGCGGCCCCCACAGCCCCCGCCCGGGGGGGGCACCCGCCCCAGCTCCCCCTCCCCAGCCCTGGGCTTCGGGGCAGCCCCACTGGAAAGGGGGATCACGGCAGAGAGCTGGGGCTGGCACCCCCCACCTTCGCTGCCCCCCATGCAGTGATCTCACCCCGCCAAGGTGGGTGCTGGCTGCGCCCCCCCAGCACTGGGGCCTCTGCAGGGAAGAGACAGGGGGGGCAGTGAAGGTGAGACCCCCCCCAAATGCATTAGACCTTTGCTCTGGCCCTGCTGCGACCCTGGGCAGCCCCTTTGTCCCCCCAGTCCTGGGTGACTGCACTGTGTGTGGGAGCAGCTCCCGCAGCGCTGCCAGGGCCCGGTGCCCATCCCTGGGGTGCCCATCCCCGGGGGTGCCAGTCCCCAGGGGCGCCCAAGCACCCCTTTCCTCATAGGTTCTGGTATATATATATTTTTTTGTTGAGTACTTTTTTTCCTTTCATTCACAACTACCTCTGGATATTTAAGTTCCACTCTCTGAACTCACAGATGTGCTGCTGCGCTGCTGGGGCACCGTGGGCTCGGTGGTTCCTGTTTTCGGGGTGTTGCTGGGGGCTGTGGGGTATTTTTTTTTCTCCCCTTTTTTTTGGGCTCCATTTTTCT
The DNA here is from genome assembly GCA_030060385.1 of Muscicapa striata striata. Classification (NCBI taxonomy): domain Eukaryota; kingdom Metazoa; phylum Chordata; class Aves; order Passeriformes; family Muscicapidae; genus Muscicapa; species Muscicapa striata. The sequence goes on along the minus strand of JAREIS010000223.1, from coordinate 1,766,158 downwards.
TTTTTTTTTTAAAAAAAAGTCGTTATTTTGAGGTCTAGTTCGCTCTGCTGCTTCAAGGGATCGAGGCTGGCAGGGCAGAGGTGTGGGGGGACCATGGGATGCTCCCCCTGCCCCTCTGCCCCGGCACGACGGCTGCAGCGGGACCGGAGGTCGGTGCCGGGCGGCCCCGGCGGGAGAGAATCGGGGTTTGGTTTGGGTTTCTTTTTTGGTTCACTGTTAACGACCTTTTGGGTTCCTATTTGCAGTTACTTGAATAAAACATTTTATGGATGTTTGTGTCGCCTCTGTCCTCGGCTGGGTGGGGCACGGGTGGCACCTCCTAGGGCATCTCCACAGGGACATCGTGCTGGTGGCAGCCACCAGCCACCCACGGGGATGAACTGCCGATGGAAACACAAACAGGCACAGCCTTTCTGCCCCCAAAATCCCACCCAAGGCCGGGAACCCCCAGCCCCACACCGAGCCTCGGGGCCAAGGCAGAGACATGTTTATTTACCCCACTTCCCCCAGGCATCCCGTGCCAGCAGAGCCTGCTGCTCCCTGCCACTGCCCCAGCCCCTGTGGGCCCTCCCGGCGCTTCCCAAGGGGCTGCTGGAGCAGTTCAAGCAAAAAAGAAAAAGGCAATATCAGGCACTGAGGTGGGAGATGTCCTGGTCAGTGCTCAGAGGTGGGAGCAGTGGCTGTGGCATCGTGGCACCACCGTGGGCACATCCTGCCCGTTTTGGCTGATGGTACCAGTGCTGACACCGTCCTCCCTTGCCTCCCGTGGGCAGGATCCGGTTCTTGTGCTCCAGGCAGCGTCAGGCTCTCCAGTCCCGGCGCGGGGGCCAAGGGGGAGAAGGTGCCCCCCAGCCGGGCACCACCTGCAACAGAGGGACACACCTGCAGCCCAGGGCAGCGTGGTGGGTGGGGAAGGCACTGCCCACGCAGCCCAACCCTCCCAAAAAACCTCTGGATTACACCCAAAGCCCGACTCCCACGAGGTTGGACTCAGCCTTCCTGGAGGTCCTTCCCAACCTCAATGATCCCACGATTCCCACAGCTCCCTCGGGACAGGCGCCTCACTTGCTGCTGCTTCAATTTTTCATGGAAAAAAAAAAAAAAAAAAAAACAGGATAAACGCCAATTCCCACCACAGCCACCCACCTGAGCCTCCTCAGCCTCCACCAGCAGCTCCTGCTCCGACTCGGGCGGCTCCTCCGCCGGGTCGTAGCTGTACATGGGCAGCAGCCGGTGCCGCAGCCGGTCGGACCTGCCGGGGGTCAGCGGTGAGCGGTGACCCCGCAGCCCCCCCCGGCCCCCAGCGCCGCGGCCCCGCTCACCTGCGCTTCTTCTTGACGTACATCACCTGCGGGGAAAGGATCAGCAGCGCGGGGCTGGGCGCTGGGCTCGCTGCCCCCCAGTGCCCCCCGCCCGCCCGCCCACTCACCGCGGCCAGGAGGGCGCCGAGGAGGGTGAGGAGGAGGAAGGGCCCCAGCACGGAGCCCACCAGCGAGTCCCCCGCCGCGCCCGGGGCCGTGGGGGCCGTGGCGTTGCTCATGGCCCAGCGCCGGCTCCTGCCCGCATGGGGGGGACGCGCCCGGCCAGCCCCACGGACGGGAGCTCTGCAAGCCACAGCCGGCCTTGGGAGTGACCCACCGGCCTTGGGAGTGACCCTCACCCCGGGAATTCACCACCCGGGAACGATCCCCCACCCCAGGAATTCACCGCCCGGGAATGATCCCCACACCCGAGGAATTCACCGCCCGGGAATGATCCCCCACCTCGGGAATTCACCACCCCGAATGATCCCCCCAACCCAGCAGTGACCCCACCACTCAGGAATGACCCCCACCCCAGGAATTCACTACCCAGGAATGATCTCCCCACCCCAGGAATTCACCACCCGGGAATGACCAGCGCACAGGTAATAACCCACCTCCCGCCCGCTAATAATCAATTACCCACTAATGATCCCCCGCTCGGTATCACCCCGTGGCGGGGTCACCCCGCACTCCCCTCCCCGCAGAGCTGGGGCTGGGGGGGGATCCGCCTCCACCTGCGGGAGGTTCCCCCGCACTGGGCTCTGCCCGGGACACCCCCAGATCCCCGATCCCTACTCCAATTCCCTCCTTTCCTCCTCGTTCGGGTTCGGGATGCCCCGGGCTCCCCCCTTCCCTTCCCCTCCCCTCCCCCCCCACTCCGGGGATCCCCGCGCGCGCGCCCCGCCCCGCCCCGCCCACCTGCGCGCGCCGCCCGCGCCGGGAACCCGCGCGGCGCGTGACGGGCAAGGGGAGGGCCGAACGCGCGCGCGGGAAAGGGGCGGGGTGAGGGGAAGGGGCGGGGCTGGGGAAGGGGCGGTGGCGGCGCGCGGCCGGCAGGGGGCAGCAAAGACCGGGCGGGGGGGCGGGAAAACGCGTGAGGGGAGCGGAGGGAGCCGGGTAAGGAAAGGCGGGGAAAAGGGAAAAATAGATGGGGAAACGGGCAAAGAGAGGCGGGGAAAATGGGGAATCGGGCAAGGAGAGACGGGGAAAATGGGAAAATGGGGAATCGGGCAAGGAGAGACGGGGAAAATGGGGAATCGGGCAAGGAGAGACGGGGCAAATGGGAAAATGGGGAACCGGGCAAGGAGAGACGGGGAAAATGGGGAACAGGGGAAAGAGAGCCAGGGAAAATGGGAAAACCGGGAACAGGGTAAGGAAGGCCAGGGAAAATGGAAAAATAAATGGAAAAATGGGGAACTGGGTAAAGAGAGACTGGGAAAATGGAAAATTGGGGAAGAGGGCAAAGAGAGCCAGGGAAAATGGGAAAATGGGGAACAGAGTAAGGAAAGCCAGGGAGAATGGGAAAATGGGGAACAGTAAAGAAAGCCAGGGAAAATGGGAAAATTGGGGAACAGGGCAGAGACAGGGAAAATAGAAAAATGAGGAACAGGGCAGAGAGACAGGAAAAATGGAAACATGGGAAAACGGGACAGGGAGGAAGGGGAAAATGGGGAAAAAAGGACGTAAAGGCCTCTGGGAGCAGGGGGAGAGTGGAGGGGTGGACAGAGAGATGGAGGGAGGGATGGGAGAGTTGCACATCTGGCAGGTGAGTGCACAGCTGGGGTGTGGGTGGGAGAAAGATGGATGGATGGATGATGGATGGATGGATGGATGGATGGATGGATGGATGGATGATGGATGGATGATGGATGGATGATGGATGGATGGATGGATGGATGGATGGATGGATGGATGGATGGATGGTGATGTAGGTGTGATGAGACCAACCCGCAGGGCTGGGTTCAGGGTCATCCACACTGGGGGCAGCTGTGGGTCCCTGGCCAGGGGCTCCTGCTGTGGCCGCACCCCTGGGGGCTGCAGGCAGGGCCTGTGATGGTGACAGCAGTGTCACCCCCAGGGGTGGCAGCGCCCCAGCCCTGATCCCGCCACAGGGCTAATCCGCTTTGCCCGCAGGGAGCAGATGGTCCTGCTAAGTGGGTCAGGCAGGAGCGGGGGACACCAGGGAGCGCTGGGCCCCACTGCACTTCCAACAGCTACAGAAAACAATCATCAAGTGGCATGAGGTGAAAGAGGAGCCTGGACATGGCAGAGCTGGGGGGGGACAGCCCCTGGAGTGGCAGCAGGACAGGGCTTGGTCACTGCAGAGCAACCAGAGCCTCCTGAGCTGGGGGGAAAGAACAGCGACAGGCTGGGGTGAACTTGCCCATGGCACAGTCAGTTGTACTCTGGACTCTGCCTGCACCTCTGCCTGTGCCTCTGCCTGGACCTTGCCTGCACTGCTGACTGTGCCCTGCCCACATATCTGCCTGTATCTTTGCCCATATCTCTGCCTGTATCTCTGCCTGCACCCTGTCTGCACTGCTGCCTGCACCTCCACCTGTCGTGCTCCCTGCAGTGCTGCCTGCACCTCTGCCTGCACCCCCTGGCTGCAGAGCTCCCTGCATCCCTGCCTGCACCTCTGCCTCGCCCTTGCCTGCACTGCTGCCTGTGCCCTGCCTGTACCCTGCCTGCAGTGCTCCCTGCACCCTGCCCATATCGCTGCCTAAACCACTGCCAGTCCCTTCACTGCTGCCCTCAGCTCCTGCCCAGCCCATGCAGGGCATTTTCCCCTCTCCAGACCAGAAAAGGGCACCAGTGTCCCGAGAGGGGCCAACACCTGCTGTTCCCAGTGTCCCACTGTCCCCAGGGGTCCTGCTGGCCCCACCAGCCCACGCTGACCCCGCTCTCCCCAGCAGTGGCACTGGTCTCCCTGTCTGTGCTGACTCCCCCTGCCCCAGAGCCCCTTCCCAAACCAGCCCCAGCCCCTGTTCACCACGGCAATGGGGGAACCACAGAGTGGGACAGGACCCCCCAGCTCAGCACTGACACCCCGGGGGCCTTCCATGCTGCCACCATCCAGCGCTGCCCATCCCCTCCCCTGAACCCTGCTGTGCCACGGCTAAAAATAAACCCGTCCATTTCTAGGAAAGCTCCTTGGAGAGCATGAGCGAGTGGGAGCACATGGCCGGGAGGAGCATGCGTGCTCCAGGGGCAGCAGCAGCTTGGGAGGAGACCGGGGGACACAAAACCCCTCCGCATGCCCAGAGCCAGCCCAGGACACCTGCACCATCCCCACATCCCATTTTTTTTCCCAATCCACTGCTTCCCAGAGCATCCAGATGCGGGAAAAGGGGAGCTAAAGCTGGGGCAGCACAGGACCTGCTCATCCTTGGAGAAATCTCCCCCTTGCTTGCCTTGGGGTGGGGAAGGATGTTGGGGAAGCTAAGACAGCATCGCCACCCATCCCGGGGACAAGGCACCTTCGTGATGGGGTGTAAGAGGCGTCAGCCAGGGGGGAAAGCTGGAATAGGAACACAGGCTATTTATTCCTGCCCCAAACCCCGCTGTGAGACATCAGCCCCCTCCCCTGCGCTGCTTGTCCCCCAGCACATAATTGGGGACAGCTTTGCTGAGCCGCTAAGCTCCCGTTTAAGCAGCTGAGCGCAAGTGGCCGGATTTCCAGCCAGCGCATCCCTCCGGCTGCTCATCCGCCCAGAAATGCCGGGCTGGGGGCCGGCTGTCCCCGCGGGGGCGCGGCCGCCCCGGCTCTGCCTCTGCTCGCCCGCTCAGGCATTAACGCCGCCGTCAGCACGGATTAATTCTGCCCTGGGCTCCGCGCCGCAGCTGCAACACGAGGCTGTGGAGTACCAGCCCCCGTGTTTTCAGCAGGAGGAGCCCGGTCACATCCAGATCTCAAAGGGAATTTGCAGAGGAACGCTTAGGGATGGGTCTCTACACCAGGACACGTTTGCTGAGCTCACCTTTCTGTGGCCGGGGCTCTCTGTGCAGGCTCCACCCGGCCTCTCCCACAGCTGTTCCCTGGGGAAGGGTTTTGTGAGAGGTGGGAGCACGTTCAGAGGCTCCAGGAGGCTCTCTCCTTAAAATACCCCTTTCTATTGCGGGGTGCATGCCCCATCAGGGAGCCCATCTCAACACCAGGCTGTTGGTGACATCCCTGCAGCTGTGACTGTCCCCAAGCCACTGCAGGGAGGGTTTTCTCCTCGGGTGACACTGTTGCCCGATTTCTGAGTTCACATATGCAGAGAACAGCACTGGGATGGAGAGACCAGGCAGGAAGCAGAGCCATGTGAAATACTGGTGTGTTTTATTGTTGGCACTAGATTACAGCCCACACTCTCAGCAAACTGGCATCCACCAATTTAATTTTTTCAATTTTTCACTCTTTTAAAGACAGCAATGGCCTCCCTCTCACACAAACTCGACAGGAGAAAACTCTCGTGACAGGACCCTGCTGCACCACCCAGCTTCACACACAGAGAGCCCTCCAGCCTTTGTGGAGACACTGTAAATGAAAGGTCAGACTCATGTAGGGATGTCCTACACCTGCCAGTCAAGACTGAGCAGGAGCAGAACACCTGCATTATCCAGAATGAGACAGAGCCCCAAAGGAAACAGAACGTGTTTTCTACTTCACGTGTGGGACTTTGAACAAAGGTGTTGAAAGAATGAGTCAGTAAAAAAGAGAAAATCATCCATTGCAATGCTCCATTTCCAAAGGGCCTTTGCAGTTGCAAAGTGTTTCTGCAAACTATGTAATTTATTGTAACCCTCCCATGTGAAGTTCACCAGGAGATTAGAACCAGCAAATGCTGGAGTGAGGAACAGAGATCTGCAGCCAGGAAAATAAACCCAAACAGATTATGGGAATTACAAGTACAAAACCATCTTGAATTCACAGAGAGTTGAGTATTTCACTCGCAACTCATTGAAAATCACTGAAAACACCAGGCCTCTTTTAATCCTAATAAATCAGCAAGTTTGTTCTCTACATCAGTTTTCCTTCTGCAAACTTGCTGACACATCCCTGTGAAAGACAAGGTGGCAGGAGCAGCACAAGAACCTCCATGAGACATCCTAGGTGACCCCCACAACAACCCAACTGACCTCATGACAACCCAACTGACCCCACCATGGCATGGAGGACAACACCCAGGGATCCCTCACCATCAGCCCCCACTCCAGGCCTGGACATTTGGATGCCTTGGATCAGTATCTGGAAGGGTTCAGAACCTTCCAGAAGTCAGTGCCTGGGTCAGTCCCACCCTCAGTTGTGGGGATGAGGTCGAAGGCTCCAGCTCAGACACAAACCAGAGACAGTCAAAGCCTCACAGCCCTGACCAGCCATGGGAATTCCTTCTTTTGGGGAGGAATGAAGAAGCTTCAGGCAAACACACCCATGGACAGGAGGCTGACAATGGACCCTGGTCATTCATCCCTCAGCTGGGGTCTGGGGTCCCCTCCTCCTGATTTGGGGGCACTGCCAGGAGCCCCCCACATACACAGAGCTCATGGAAGGACTGAGCAGAAAATGCAGTGATCATTCCAGATTTTCTGATTTAATAAATATAAAACAGGACACACAAGAAATTCAACAATCACTCTCAGATCTCCCCAGGTTTCTGAGGCAATTCTAGAGCAAATTCATCAAGTATAACATCAAAATTCCCATCTTCCCACCAAAAAAAAAAAACCAAAAAATAACAAAAAAAACCAAAAAAAAAACAAAAAAACCAACAAAACAAAAAAAAACACCCCAAAACCTCTATGGACTAGCACCAAAGAGAGATTTATAAATCTCCTAAATACAACTTCAGTCCAGTTTCTTTTTCACGAGCTACACCTTAGTTATGTACAGACCCCTGACATAACCCTAGCACAGCACTCCAGGATCTCTGCAGCTGGATTAGTTTATTCCAAGGTCAGGAAAATGAGGATCACACCCTGTGTGTGTCAGGGGCTCAGGGAGCAGCTGAGGGACACCCAGCCATGAGGTCACCACGTCCCTGAAGGGCTGCAGCCACCTGCTGATGCCTTATTGAGCAGAATGCAGCCAGGAGGGAAAACCCAGCCTGGGAGTCACTGGATCAGCCAGAGGGAAAATCTCCTCACACTGCACCAGTCACTGCTTGGGGCAGGTTTGGCTGAAGATGCAGCTCTGATCCCACCCAAGCACCAGCCACAGGCTCCACTTGGGAGGGTAAAACCCCAAAGCAACCCCTCAGCAACCCCCAGTGCCTCCTGGATGCCCTGCACAGGGCTGGGTGCTGCTGTGGGACAACACAAACATGGCAGTTTGGGATAAAACAGAGAGAACAGGCAGGAAAACCTCCAGCTCTTGTACAAGGGGTACCCACTGGACCTGTGCAGCCTCCAGCCTCTGATCCCCACTCGCTGTGGAATGCTGAACACAGCTTCTGCATGGAAAAGCTGAGGCAAAGGCCCAAAGCCCCTGCTAGATCCGGGAAGGGAACTGAGGATTCCTGACATTCCCTACCCACATTTTTAGCCACTGAATACTTTGTGGCCGCACAAGGGAAAAAGCAACACTTGCAGATTCCAGTCCCTTTTCATTTTTCCCTTTACAGAGTTTGCTTTAAGGCACATTCCAGCTGAGGCTGAACGAGCTGCCTCGGTGCTCGGCAGGACAAAAGGGAAGAGCTCACAGCATCCATCTCCACAGGAACAGAGCTGGTGGGAATGCTGACACTGCTGCTCCTTCCAGCCCCCAACCCCAGCTCCCACCTTCCCCCCAGCACCAGGGGTTTGACAGCAGCAGGTTTGGGTGCTGGGGGTGAGGAACCCTGATGTGCAGCCCCCAGGCTCTGCCCCCTTCCACTATTCCCAGAACACACCCACCTGGCTAAGCTGGAAGCAAACCAACCTGAGGAGACTGTCACCATGTCCCCTCCCTGCTGTCACTGCCTCAGTCCTGGGGAGGTTTTACAGCCTGAAGTTTAATATGTTTTCAATTTGAAAAAAAAAATCTTTTTAGTTTGCACAGTGGCTGTTAACTCCACATCCAGGGAATGTTCTGCCTAATGCTGTACCTGGAGGGTGATTGCCAATGGCTCAGAATTCTCATTGTCAGGGCAGTTCTGAGCTGGGGTGTGCTGGCCCTGCTGACCACACAGAGCATGGAGAGCTTGGCCAGTGCTGCTGGGGAGTGGCAACACTGTCCTGACATAGGGGAGGCACAGCTGTGACACCAAGGTTCCAAAAAACCACTCAAACTACCTATCTCTGGGAAGCCACCAGAAGTACTTTAACATCACTGAATTAAAGATTTCAGGGAAAATGGAAAAATCCCTCCCTGCTTTCACTCTTCTCTCCCAGGAAAAGGCAGCACCTCCCAGGCCCAGCAGTGGCTCAGCCAGGCAGCACCAACCACCCAGCAGGGAAATCCCCCAATCCCCAGCTGGGGTTCACCACCCTGCACTGCAAAAGGCTTCCTCTCTCTGAAATGTGCCTTTGAGCAACCTCAGCGTGAGCAGAGCTACATCTGAAACCCAAACCCACCCAACAGCAACCACCTCAGTCTAGGGGCTGTGTGGTTCCTGCCACATCATTTCCAAGCTGCCAATAACCAAAGAACCAAAATCAACCAAAATCCCTTTTCCACCATAACAAATCCTTGTCTGGGAGAGACTCCCCAAAGCAAGAGCCACACAATTTCAGCCCTGCTGGGTTTCATTACTCAGCTCTCTCTGCAGAGGGATGTCCACCCACTTCACACATCATGTATGACCATCACAGTGGTTTGGGATCTGACAACTCCTGCTGGAAGGATTGAGCAGCACTCAGACACACAAGTACTCCAGGGGTGTCTTCCTTTTCTCCTGCTCCCATGCTGGAGTTACCAAACTGGTGCAGAATTCCCAGCCCCTTGCTGGTGTACCAAGAGTGGGGTGTCCTTGGCCAGAACCACAGGAATGCAAAGAGGCAAGGGAAGAAATGACCCCATTAGTGACATCACTGTGCCCCCAAGGAGCTGCAGAGGGACTCCCAGGGCCCCGAGGTGATGAAGAGCAGCAACTCCTCCTCACCTGCATCCTGCTCATACCCCAAAAACCAGCATTTGAGACCTGCCAGGGCAACTGCTGCACCTCACTGGCTGGCTGGGGACAGCCTCTGTTACACCCAGTGCCCTGGGAGCACAGCCAGGCTGAGAGCCAGCTAAGAACTGCTCCCATGGATGCTGAGACACAGGGTGATGCTCCACGTAAGGGTCAGGCCAGGTGAGGTAAGAATCCACTATGCAATGCTACCAGCTTGGAACAGCAGCAGTGTTAGCACAGCTGGGAGCTAAAAGCTTCAGCACAGGCTCATCCCCTGGGCTCAGGACAGTGGCCCCAGCAGTGAGATCACCATCAGGGCTGCAGAACCAGAGCCACCCTCCCCTGTGCCTCACACACACAGGGCATCGGTCAATCCCAAACCAGTTAACACCAGTTTAGATCAAACCACTCCAACTGCTGGGGATGCAGCTGTACCAGCTCTAGAGATAATCTCAGATGCTGAGGAAGATGGGAATTGTGTGGTGCAGGGAGAGGTTCAGGGAGCACAGGGCTCAGGCTTGGTCTGAAACCTGCATCTCTTCAATCTAGGCTATTCCTGCCCCAGGAGCCATTGCCAGTTACAAGGCATAACATCAGCCACTCCGTGGTAACAGCATCAATCCATGCCACATTAAAACACTTTCTTGGCACAATTTATTTTTTCTGACCCAAACAAATAAGCCATTAGCAAGTCATTAACAATATTCTACCCTAAATTGTCAGTTTAACAGCCCTGTAAAAACATTTTTAGTTTAAAAACAAAAGTGTGCATGCTGCTGATATTAAAACTGCAGTTACTCTTTCAGGAGTACCAGCTGTTTTGTTGCAAAGCATTTCCAACATACTAATCTGTACAGTAGAGACCAAGACTCGTTGAAGGCAGTAGATGGCTGTGTCAGGTGCCTCGCAGGGCACGGGGACAGCAACTCTGGGAATTTCTTGGACACTTCCAGACAGAATATTCAAGCCCTTTTAAGAGTTTGGTTCAGGCTGACCAGCACATAGTGAGAAAGGATTGTACATTCGTCTCTAAGTTGAAGTGAGCTGAACTGGTGTAATTTAGGCTCAATTCCAGACACTTGGGTTTGAGCTACTCCTTGAATAATGGGCTGTTCCTTACGCGTGGTTTTCCATGTCAGCGATCACTGGCACTGCTTTTGGCCTTGCTACTCCACACCGATGAAAGCAGGGAGAACAAGGAAAGGAACAGAGGAGGATCTTAAAATGAACAGCTTCTTGCCAAACCAGCAAGGATACCATTCCCCCTTGTCCCAGGCTCCATGGATATTTCTATCAGATTTTCATATTGTAAGCGCTTCTCAGGAAGAGAGAAAACTCCAGAACAGTGAGTGTTTATTAGAATATTTTTTGTTAAATAAAGAGCAGGAAAAAAAAAAAAAAAAAAAAAGTACTGCAGATTTAATTTCACATCTTGGCTCTGCTCTGACAAAGGAGAAGTTACTGAACTCAGCAACCACTTCTTGTCCCAAGCCAGGGATTAATTAATGCCCCTCCCAAAACTTGTACCTGTCCCAACCCACCCACCCCCAACCCCAACCCTTCCCATTTTATTTCCCAACTAGACAACACTGTTGGCAAATCAAGACAGCATGAAACTTACAGCAATAAAACAACAAACCCCCGTGTGAAGTGTGCCAACGCATCGGGGAGCTCTCCTGTGCTGCTCCCCCAGGAATGCTGCCTGCAGGAGGCAGCTGTACCTTTCAGGGAGGGCACACCTCGAGCACGCTCCACGCTGCGACCCCAAGTGCTGCAGAACCACAGGACAAGAGACTGAACACCTGAATTTCCCCCTCCCTTCTCTGCAGGGACGCGCGTGGTTCTGCGGTGAGCGCGATCCGACGCTGCAGCACAAAGCCCAAGTGTCCAGCTCAGCACGGCGTAAGGCATGTGGACAAGAGAGACGCGAGCAGGGAGCAGGGACAGCGTTGGTGAGCCACACTGCAGGCTGTCTGTCTGTCTGTCTGTCTGTCTGACCCCCTGCAGCCCCAGCTCCCACTGCAGCCGGAGCCATCCGGGCGCTGTGGCAGCTGCTCGGGCTGGCTGGTTTTGGCCAGCGGTTCCAGCCCAGCTCCAGTGCGGTTTCGCTCGGGTGGAAAGGCAGAAACGTTGGCAGGAGCTGTCGGAGAAGCCGCAGGGATGTCTGCAGGTGATCCCAACTCTGCCCTCAACTTCAAGTGTCACTGCACTAAATCAGGAGATACTGCATTGGGGAGTAAACTGGCCCAGCCACTAGCACTGTCACAGAATGTGTGTTTTTAAAAAACAGAACAAAAGGCAAACAGATTAATTATGAACCCTTCTTTTCAGAAGCAGATCAGGATTAAAAAAAAAAAAAATTCCCGCAAAATTAAAATGTTAGATTCTCCATCTAAAAAAAAAGTTTATACAGATGTGCTGCGAGTGATCCCCACACGGGTCTGAGCAGCACCTTACAGTACAGACTAAGACTTGAAAAGCTGATCTCACATTGGAAGTCTTTTACTTAAAAAAAAGAAAAAAAAAGTGGCTCTGGCTGGGGTGACACGAAGGGGACACTTGGGACACTTCAGAGCACAAGGCAGAGGCGGGACTGGCAGCCTCCAGGCCGTGGAGCGGAGTACTGGGGAAGGGGCACTTCATGCACAAAATGTATTTTACAAAATACAGATGCAAAAAAAAAAAAAAAAAAAAAAAAAAAAGTCAAAAAAAGCCAACGAAAAAAAATATCATCCCACCTTGCACTAAATCGCAGCACTCTGAACACTTGCTCTGCCCCAGGCGGCTGCCCATGCCTGGTGTGAGGGAGGAGGCATGGGAACAGGGAGGGGAGGGAAATCCAGGTCTCAGTCTGCTTTTGGGAATTGCTCTCGCAGGGACCTCGTCAGTCATCTGATGTCGGACACGGAGCTCTCGGAGTACGGCGTGCTCATCACCGGGGTGCCGTTGTTGGCCAGGCAGCCTTGCCTCAAGGTCTCAAAGTATGAGGCCTGCACTGGTTTATGATACTGCAGAACTTTTATGGCATCCTCTATCTTAAACCATTCCCTTTTCCTTCCTGGGGGCAAAGACAGAAATCAGTAGATGCAACAGAAGGATGTTCTCTGATCTCAAGGGCCTCCCCCTCCAACCCCACACTGGCAGCTCCCCATCCCCAGGGACAGGTTTTTTGTTTAGGGCAGTACATCCCCTGTCTTACATTTCTTAATTAAAAAAAACAACATTATTTTGCTATTTCTGTGATGTCTGTTCAAGCCAGATGCTCATTTTACAGCAACTCACAACACACACATCAAGCACCACCCAATTTCTATCAGTTTGCAAGTGGACTTTCAGTTTCCCGTGGACAGCTCTCAGCTCTTACTCTTTCCACAAAGAGCCTGAAGGGAGTCATGTTTCATTTGCTGCAGTGCAGTCACAAAGCTTGTGGCAACAACAGGTTCATTTCCACTTGAGAATCCAATTTAAACACAAAGATTTCATGGAAATGATTAAGCCACTCTGCCCACATGTATCTCCTCTAGTCTCAGACAGGACAGTTCTTCATGCTCTTTGCTTGGTACCTTCCAGTGCAAGAATTAAACACTAAACTGCTGCAGAGGCAGCTGGACACTTACTTGGCTTCTCCTGGGCCACAGAGGTGACAAAAGCATCAATTTCACCACAATTTTTTCCCCCAACAACCAAAGGACACACCACTGCAACTTTTCCCAATGACACTCACATAGACTCCAGGTCCCAGAGGGATGCTGAGCTGACTTGTGGTTTGTTCTCATCAGTTAATGCAGCATGCACCAAGCTTACCAATATTGACAGAGTCCTCCCAGTCCTCCAACACTTCGGTGACGATGAGTACGTAAACATAAGTCCTGTGCTTCCTGTCCCGGTTCTGGAAGGCAAAGGGGACAGAGTAACAACCAACCAACAGCAACAACAAACATTTTTAGGCAGGAAGGCACTGGGCCACTGCAAGATGCAAATTGCCCACCTTGGGTGCAGCCCTTCCCACAGCACAACTCATCCTTAGCTACTAAAAACTGTTGTGCCTTCAATCAGAAAGGTCTGAAAGTGTTAACAGGGACACCTAAAAGTATAGTTCCTCATCTGTGGAGCAGTGGTTTGTGGATGTGCTTACAAATTAGTCCTGCTGGGAAGGCTCTGACATATTTCACATGAGTTTGAAGGAGTCAGTGACAAAACAACAGCAAGAAGAGCTGTGTCTGGTACCTGCTGATTGTGCCAGCTGTGGCTGTGAGTGCTAAAAATGAAGGGGGGACCCCACTCCCCAGCTTTTGGCAACACCAAGAATATTCAGCCACACCAGTTATCACCAGTGATTGCACTGAAGTGCCCATTGCAAAGATCAGATTTGCTGAATGGGTGTGTTTTTATTTACCAGGGACTCTGAAGCTTGCACCAAACCAGCACCCCCTCACTCCACAACCCTGCAGAGCCATTGTTACTCCAAGATGATTTTTTGCAACAAAACTTCACAGTGCCCATGTCTGAAACTTACCTCAAAAATTCCCACTAATCTTCCTAACGTCCCTTTCACTCCAGCCTAGGGAAGTTCAAAGAGAAAAGAAACATGCTTTAACAACAGCTCAGTACGTGTTTCCTACTTGGTGTGCAGGACCAGCTCCTTTAGGACAGGAAGCAAACGCTCTAAAATTCTGCTTGTCTTAAACCAACACAGTCACAAGGCAAAAGACAGAAATGTATCCCAAGCACTCAGCAACCAAGCATTCCCAGGGTTGTTTTTTTTTTCTTGTTTTCTTACATTCGAACAATTTTGAATTCAATCTGGAGGAAGAAGAAATATTTGAGGAGTTACTCTGTGCATACCAATACACTCCTCGTGACCAGAATCAACTCTGCAGGTTATTACAGTCTGAGCATGGGGAGCATTGGCTTTGGGGTTTGGCAGTTTTACCCCTTCAAAATCAGAGTTTAAGGAAATAAAGTATATGTAGGACATTCACTTACACCCCAAGGGACGTGACAGCTCCCAGGTATTTCAGGGGTGTCCTGAATATAAACACAGAATGCTGTGATGTGATCCCAGCAGCAGGAACAAGAGGGCTTTGGATATAACACAAAGGGGAGATGCATGCTGTAATAAAGCTCTTGAATCAAGCAGAGACAAAAATGAAGAGATATAAGCAGCAGTTTTGTCTGTTTGAATACTACTGAGGATGTACCACTCCATCACATTTGGTGCCCTTTTGGTACCTCTCTGCTGGCTCCCTCCTCGCCCTCCTCAGCTCTCTGTGCAAAATCCCAGCCCACTCTCCTGCCCTTGCTTTATATTCCCTCTGTTTTATGACTGTAAATGGTTGGAACTCAAGTGCTACAGACAAGATGAGATCTTGCTCCATGATTTAACAGGTCTGAAGCAACCCACACAGCCTGGCACACGACCCAGCCACAACTGGGAGGTAGAGTCGGCTCCGTCTCCGGCAGCTGGAACACATCCCATGAACAGCCCAGGGAAATTGTGCCTCTTGTAGATGAGATACAGAGATCTGATTATGCCAGGCTTCTCTTTTTTTTTTTTTTTTTTTCAAGAAAGATGTTTGAGTCACACCAACACAATTCTCAGTAGGGCAAATTCTCTGCCCTACTGACCAGCTGCTGCACAGTCTTGTCCTGTCAGAAAGGAAGAACTTTCTTTAATGAGATGATTTTCCTGGTTAAGTTCCAGCCTACTGCATGAACAGGCACCAAACAATCCAGCCAGAACACACCTCACTCCTGCTTCCAAAGGGTGCTGATGTGGAACTGCCCCAGGAGCAAAGGCTTTGGAGCTCCCTCACTACAAGCAGACACGGAAATCTATAAATCCTTTTGGTAACGCACTCACTCAGCTCCACTTCTAGGAACTGAATCAACTGAAGCTTCTACTTCACTTTTGGACACAAGCTCTATTGTCTCACCAGTACTTGTGACATCCTGCTCAGCCCAGAGGTGCCTCACTGACTGTGACTCCAGGGCTATTTCTGGAGTGTGCAGCAGCTCCATGCAGGAGCTGCAATTCCATGCAGGAGCTGCAATTCCATGCAGGAGCAGCAGCTCCAGGGAGGAGCAGCAATTCTATGCAGGAGCAGCAATTCCATGGAGGAGCAACAATTCCATGGAGGAGCAACAATTCCATGGAGGAGCAGCAGCTCCATGCAGGAGCAGCACTTCCATGGAGGAGCAGCAGCTCCAAGGAGGAGCAGCACTTCCATGGAGGAGCAGCAGGTCCATGGAGGTCAGTGCCCACGTGCCCAGGACAGGCCAGGCAGAGCCTGCCTGACCTTTGAGGGTGAGCGATTCCACCTCCTGTGCCAACCCTGCTGACCTGTGCTCAGCCTTCTCAAGGCATCTGGAATGCAAATGCTTCAAATGCATTTCCCTCAAGGAACTCCTTCAGCACTGGGATTTATTTTTAGCTAAGCTGGGTTCAACAGGCAGCAGTAACACAGGGAGGAACTGGAGGCTCCCACCTTCACAACACATGGACATAAATGCAGTAACAGGTGAAGCATAATCAAATATTTCTGGAAAATAACTGCCTTAATCCAATGCTGCACTGGTTCCTGGAAAAGGTTGTTGAGTTTCTGCTTTCCCTACCTGTAGGCACTGAATCAGAAGCCAGGGATTTTGTTGTGATGGTTTAGTGAACTCTCAAGTCTGACTAGAAATAAATTTATCTCCTGGCAACTGGCCAACCTGGAGATGAAGGATGAATTCTGCTCAAGCAGCCTCCCAGGCAGTTTATCCCAGCTCCAGAACTGTGCTGGAAGTAGCAGAGGCAGGTGAGGAGCCCTTCCTTCTGTGCTGATAAAGAGAGATGATGGTAAAAACACTGTCTGCAAACTAGGATCCTCCTGCTCTGTCTTGCCTGGTCTCATTTGCCCAAAAATGCACAAAAAATGATGCAAAGACAAACATGTCTTGTAGAAAAATCATGTTGAATTATCATCAGACAACTGGAGAAAGCTCTAAGCTTTGCTTCACGCACGAACTTCTCCTGTGCAGTTGTAAATGGAGACATAAAGGAATGGTTTGGTTCAAAAAAACCACTGGGCTGATTTTATAAAGCAAAAGCCTGCAAAACACATCAGTCACTGCTCCTGGGGGCCAATGCCTCTCTCAGCTCATTTTCCAGGTAAAGTGGATTTTAAAGACAACATACAGGGCACCCAACACCAACAGGATTGTCATACACCTGTTTTTGATAGAGCACTAAACTCCCACACCAACAGGAGAGTTGGTCTCTGTACAATGGAACAAACAGGCATGCAAGTGGAATTCAGAGTCTCACACAAGTTTCTAACATAGAAATTGCCCAAGACACCTGAGAAAATCACCTACAGCTGTTACCACTACCAAGTCAAGCTTGGTAACCAGCAAGAGAACAGCCAGGCTGCTCTCTGGGCAAGCTCTTCATCTCCTCCTTTCATGTGGCCCATGAGCATTTTCTTGGAGGGTTAAAGCACAGTCCCAGGCTCACACAGGACTGCAGCAGGCTCTAAATCTTAATTTGCAGCAGATGACTCAGGAATTTTCTCCTCGGTAGTAAATGAATTGAGAATGCTGTGCCCTCCTGGGCCTGAACAGTGAGTGAGGCAGAGGCAGCACAATTGATTTTGTGCCACTCTAAGCACTGAAGTGCTGCAGTCCTGAGAGTACATGGAGAATCCTAGGAGGATCCCAAGAGGATGCTCCTGAACCCATGAGCAGGGGCAGGAGAGCACCAGCACTAACTGTTCCAGCTGCAGGTGTGGAAACAAAGCAAGGCAATCACACAACAGGAGAGGCACACTCAGGTTCAAGAGGACACACAGAGCTGGAAAAATGAGCTTTTTTTCCTGTTCTGCTGATCTAAATCAGTGTCCAGGGCCCAAAGGAGGAGGAAAAGGCAGCTCTGGCAAGAGCACACCAGCCACAGAGCCAGCTGCCTGCCCAGCACACACTTCAAACCCCACTGCTCCCAAAGGGGTGGGCTGGGAGCTCAGGACAAGAACAAAAACCCGGAGGAAATGAAGCTTTACTAGTTCTGCTGCTCATGGAACAACTTGTTTTAATAAAGAAAAATTACTGAAGACATCCAAGAACAGCAGGTTCAGGTTTCAAAGCTGAAAATAAGTTGAGGTCAGATGCAAAAAGCAGCCTGCAGCAACACCATCTGTTCCTCGGGACAGCTTTTATTTCCTTCCATCTGAGCTAAGGAAAATGTGGGTTGGAATTTCAGCTATTTTACTTTGCTCTATTAGGCTCAAAGCCTGCATCTACTACAGATTACTGCTGGGCAAGAGGACTGTTGTGGAACACCCAAATCTTTGCTCTAAGACCTGCACTAGTGAAGGTGCAAATCCCACCCAGGAGGGCTGTGGACACGTTTGAAGGATTCTGATTCCAGGACAGCTGGGCAAACTCTGCCATCTCTGAGAGGGTCAGACTCATTAATCTAATTCTGTACTGCATGGCACCTTTATTTGCTTCTACACTCGTGAAACAGAAATGAAATTTCATGTCAGAATGAAGAACTTTCAGATACTGCACTCATTTTTGTGAAGTCTGAGTACACAGGGTGAGGGACAATGACTTTGAGCCAGCATCTGCACTGGGTATGACCAGCTAGGAGGAGTTCAAGGCCATGATCTCATCATTCATCTCTGGGCCCTGCAGTACTTTAAAAAAAAAAATCTTCTTATTTTAGCACTGAAAGATACCAATATCTGTGTTCTAAATCACTAACAAAATACATGGAACAGGAAAGATTATCTATAAAGCATGTTTAGAAGAGGGGAAAAAAACGTTTCAGCAACCAGATCAAAGTACTGCCATGATGGACTGTTCTTGATATTGGCACCAATTGCCTGTTTGATCACAGATCAAGCACAGATTATCTGGCTTTTGACTCCCATGAAGAAAGCACAACCAACACTCCTGCAGTGTTATAAAACTGGACATTTACTAAGTATTTAAAGGTCAGGATGTGAAGAATGCTTTAAGTGAAAAATGAACTGGTGCTGAGGTTCACAGATGAGTGTGGAGGCTTTTTTCAAAGTCACTCTATAATAAGTTTAAGACATCTATTTCTAAACCATGATGTTCACCAGTTGCTCACACCAAAAAAACACCTTATTCCTAAGCAAAGAACACACTCCATGAGCACCAAGACCTGTTTGAAAAGGGCACACACCTTCCACAAGGGGAACTTTGGAACACACATGGAGTTCCCAGCTCTGTAAGACTGACTACAGCACTTCTCAGCAACCTGTCAAAAATAAAGAGAGTTTATTCTGAAGAGGCTGCTCTGACCCAGAGCTGCTGTGTGTCTGCTGTCACTCTGCACAAAGAGTGCCCAACAACTCCAGTCACTTCCAATTTCATACAGACAACAGCAAGCATGACAAGTGTTGGTACCTGTCTGCTTTAATACTTGTGCTGGTACAGACTAATATAGATAAGGACTACTTCAAACTAGGACAAGGACTTGAACTCAAACTGGGACAGAGGGATCATAGCCTTCACTCAGAATAATTTCATTTTTGGAACAGAAAGAGGGAAAAGTTAGGTAACTTTAGATGACAATTATTCCAGCAATAACATGGATAAATACAAACACATACACAGTGAATACAGAAGTTAAAATGTTCGTTGAGGGAAGCATGTTTCGAAAAAAAAAATGCACACCATGCAAAAGAGAATGAATTGAGAAGAGACAGCCTATTGTCATCCTCAAAAGCCACAAGCAACGGGAAGGGTCACAAGTTCTTCCAGCTCTTCCAGCTGGCTCTTATAAAAAATTGGAAAAGGCATGCCAAAGTCAAGGAAAGAAACCTCACACATTTCTCCTAGAGCTCTGAGCAGCATTGATTATTGACATGGGGGAAACTGGATTTTCCTTCTCCCATCTCAAGCAAAGAACTGGAACTGCTCAGCTAACCTGTGTCCCAGGAGAGAAGCAAAGACCTCAAAACTACTCAGAAAACTGACCCCAAAACAACTGGATTCACACGGAAGGGAGCCTCCTGAAACCCTTCCTGCCAAACCAACAGCACAAACTGGGAAGGTGTGTGCTCCTGGCTTTCCCAACACTCCTGCTGTGCTCCAACACCCCCCTGCAGGAAGCAAACAGCTCCTGGAACTCGAGGCAGGGGATGTGGGGATAGCTCAGTGCACACATCCTCAGCAGCAGCACATCAGCACAGCCCACCTGGGGAAGGCCTGGCAGCCCTAAAGCTCTGCCAGCACCACTGGGAGCCTGCAGGTGCTCATGTCAGACAGCTCTGTGTCAGCTCCTCCAGGGCTGGGGGTGCCTAGGTGAGCCAGGGGTGCTCAGGTGAACTGGAGGTGCCCAGGTGAGCTGGGAGTGCCCAAGTGACTGGAGACATCCAGGTGAACTGGGGGTGCCCAGGAGAGCAGGGGTGCCCAGGTGAGCCGGGGGTGCCCAGATGAGCTGGGGGTGCCCAGGTTAACAGGGGTGCCCAGGTAAGCTGGGGGTGCCCAGGTGAGCCACGAGTGCCCAGCCAAGCCAGGGGTGCCCAGATAAGCTGGGGGTGTCCACGTGAGCCACAAGTGCCCAGGTGAGCCAAGAGTGCCCAAGTGAGCTGGGAGTACCCAGGTGATTCCCGGGTGCCCAGGTGAGCCAGGGGGTGCCCAGCTGATTCCCAAATGCCCAATTGATTCCCAAATGCCCAGGTGATTCCCGGGTGCCCAGGTGATTCCCAGGTGCCCAGGTGACTCCCAAATGCCCAGGTGATTCCCGAATGCCCAGTTGATTCCCAAATACTCAGGTGATTCCCGAATGCCCAGGTGACTCCCAAATGCCCAGGTGATTCCCGAATGCCCAGGTGATTCCCGGGTGCCCAGGTAATTCCCGAATGCCCAGGTGATTCCTGGGTGTTTAGGTGAGCCAGGGGGTGCCCAGGTGATTCCCAGGTGCTCCAGGCACTCCCAGCCGCCGCCGTTCCGTGTCGGGAGCAGTGGGCAGAGGTGCCTCTCTGGGCAGAGCTCAGCCCTGCCAGGCTGCCAGGGCTTGAGTTACACTGGCAGCGGGCAGCGCTCCACGTGAGCAGGGAACACCAGCCGAGGAGCAGGATTATCTCAGCCAGCCCAAACCAGTTCCTGCACAGCCAGAGCCCTGCCAGGGCTCCCTTCCAGCAGCGCTGTCATGGAAAGAGCGCGGCTCTCCCAGGGCGCTGCAGGGAGTGCCCCTGCACATTTATTTTAAGGGTTGAGAGGCAAAGCTCTGCACCTCCTCAATGAACCCTGGACTTCTGTATCAAATCACTTCATTATTAATAATGCTTGGGCTGAAAAGCAGGAGTCTGCAGCTAAAAATATTTCTATTGTTCGGGTTACGCTCACTTTGGCTTGTGAAGTAGTTGAAAGGTTGCCGAGTTACTGGAAAAGCAAGAGCTGGGTTACAAGCTGGAAATAAAATTTGCAAGCAGCAATTCCCAGTATTAGAGAGACCTAAAGACACTTAAAAAATAAACTTTGACTGTATAATCTCTTTCTGATAAACTGCTAGATTATAAAAGCATTCAAAGAGAAACATGCAACTTGAGATCTGCCACATTTGGTTAGTCCAACAGTCTGAATATTCAGGATTTTGTTAGACAGCAGCAGGTACTTCCAAATAATTCAGGATACCAGACAATTCAAAAAAAGCTACAGGAGAAGCTTCCTCCCAAGTCCCATCAATTAGCTCTTGCTTTCTGTTCTGCACAGAGCCCAAAGATTTATGACCCTATCAAAAGCATTTTTAATCCTGCTTTATGTAACTGTGAACCTACTTGGCCATTCCATCTATAATCATGCAATCATTTCTGAACCTAAGCATCTCCCCAGTTGGTTAATATTCAGAAGCAAATTCTAAAAACATGTTTTACATACACTGCAGTCAACTGCCATTTGCTGCCTTTACACTTCTTAAAAAGAAAAAAATTGTTCTTCAACTTTAAGAGAAAAATGTGCCTTCTCCCTACAGCCCATTGATCTGTGTTTGATCTGCTGTTTGATCTTCTTCCTGAAACAGCTTCAAGCAAAAAAGAGAGAATTAACCAACCAACCCCTGCACAGTTTTGGAATTGCTACTGGTAACTTATGGCCAATTTCACTTATTCACATAAACCTCACTATGTATTCTAAACCAAAGCATACTTAGATCCCTATATTTGGAGTGCATTTAGTGGCTCCTAAAGGTTTATTTCTACCTAGACAGGTCCACAAAGGCACAGCTGAATTTTGAAGTTCTCCTACAGAGAAAATGAACCAGGGACTATATATACATTGAAGTGACTAGAGCTGAACTTTATTTCCAGTTAAAGGTATCAGGCAAGGACAAGTTCATTCCAACTGAGACGTTTAATTACATTCCCATGTTCTCTTTATTTAGGACTCTGCTTTTCTCCCACATGGGATGGGGCTATCACCAATGACCCTGTCTCCCCCTCCACCTCAAGGAAAGAAGGAAGAGTGGTGAAAACAACCCCGCAGAGGCCAGGCTGCCAGGGCAGGGTGAAGGCACTCACCTCCTCACAGACCTCGCGCACGGCGGCCACGCCGGGCTCCTCCTCGGGCTCCATGCCACCCCCGGGCACGATCCATCGGTCTGGATGGCGACTGCTGCTCACCAGCAGCACCTGGGGAGAGCAGAGCACAGCTGATGGGGCACCCCCAGGGCACAGACTGTCTTTGTGCCTCACACACCCCCAGACACACAGCCAAGGCAAGGCTTTGCCACTGCTCGCGTTTCCCTCGGCCCCACGCACACAGCCATGGAAATTCCAGCAGCACTGACACCGAGGCACTCCCACATTCTGTTACTTCAGCCACTGCCTCTCCCTGCTCTGATGCATTGTAGGAAAACTGTCCTTGCACACCAAAACACTCATTAGCACTGGACACAGCATCACTCACAGTGTGAGCTCACTGCAGAGTGCTCACAGCTCGGGATACACCTCAGGCAACAACAGAAATGCCCAGATGCTGCTCAGCACCTCCATCCTTTGCAGAAGTACCTCAGTTTAGTTATCCTGGTGCCTTTGGCCTTGCCTGTTCCTGCAGTTCTGTCACTAAAAACATGTACATGTCCACAAACTCCCACTGCACTATTTATGTGCAACTGCCTGAGCACAGATTCTCAGCCCCACTGTTTGTCACTTTAGCAGTAGGCACTGAGGAGTTCAGCTCTGCAGCCAGCTTTTGGTTTAGAGGTTGTTCAATGAGGTATAAGCAAAATAAAAGCCTATATTAAACATATTAAATTTAAAACCCCCTAGGAAAGGGCTGCACAGAAGGACACACTTCTGTGAATAAGAAAAATAGTTCAACCCTCTTCCCAGGAGGGATTTGCCATACACATGCTTTGTGGCAGGTCTTCTTGAAACAGTATTTTTTATTCCAGGGTAATTCTGCTCTGGAGAAGTTCAGGTTCTGACCTGCCACCTCCCAGCAAGACAAACTCTAACTAACACTCTCAACTGGCTACAGACTGTCCCAAAGAACAGTGAGACACTGTGCTTATTAAATCTACTTGCAATACATCCATGAGCAGAGATGGAAACTTAAAACAACACTAATACTGTTGTCCAGCTCTCTAAACAAAGCTCGTTCATTAGAGTCATCCTGCTGTACTTCATCATTTCACTGGCACAAAGCTCGCAGCCAAAGCGACTTGCTCCAGAAACTTTCCAACATACCAGTCCAATTAGGTTCCAGGCCAGCTGTAACAGTGTCAGACATTTGGGAGTTACACTGTGGAGACACTGAAATCCCAGGCTTTACTGGGGAAACAGTGATTTGCCAGTAGCATATGAAAAGATTTGCACTAATTACCCAAAGGAATCTACCTACAGAAGTCAAAATTAAACTTCCAAAACAAAAACAAGCACAAGATTTCCAGGGTTTTTCAATTGGTTTATCTTGAAAATTCTCATCTGCCAACAGACCAAACTCATACTGGAAATAAATAAAGTTGCATGAGCCATCTCAGTCCCATAAGTGGGATGGTGCCTGCCCCATCCTCTGGGCCAGGTGTGACAGAACGGAGTTTGCTTTACAGTGACATCCCAAGCGTTTGGCCCTCTCCAGGAGGAAAGCAGAATTCCTTTCCCCCAGGCATCCAATCCATGTAAAACACCACCAGAAAGCAATGCCTAAATAGGGAATGTAAACTTCATTCATCCTCAGAGCCCTTGGGACAGCAGCCAGTGCCTGCCAGGCCATCTCCAGCCACAGATTGCCACTGTGCCTCTTCCTAGCACAGTACTTGACTCCTACTCCATCCTCACTGGTCATCCAGAAGAGCTTGGACTCAAATTCCTGACTCCAGGTCAGTTGGTGATTCTGAGGACAAGGATGAAAGAGCAGGAACAGCCACTTCAAGTACACCTTTGCTGCCAGGTAAGGAAACACCAGCTCTGCCACTTCCCACTGCAATTCAGAGCTCCAGCTCAAGGAGGGGAAAAAACCCAGAAAAATACTAAAAACAGCTGCAGAATCAGATCTTTGAAACTCAGCACAGCACACCTCATACCCCTGAACTCCTGCCACCTTCCAGGCGTGAGAACAAGGATCTGCTATGGAACCCTGGACACAGACTGCTCCAGGAAACCTGCTCAGGCTGAGACAATGCCTCAGCAACACACCAGGAGGAACTTCTGGTGTAAACAATGGTTTGAGGCAAAGTAAATTAACTTCAGCTGCTCTGGCAGTTGAGCATTTTCTGAATATAATTAACATGAACAACCCTTGCTGGGAATGAAAAACCTGTCATTCTCACACTTTTATGTAATCAGACTATTTCCTGTTTAATAAAAAGGATATCCCATCAAGAGAGCGCAGGAAACAAGCCCTACAAGGTCATTCTTTTAAAACAACTTCAAACAGGATATTGCTACCAATGAGCTCTCCCAAGACAAAGGGGCTGAGTTCCAAATGAGGGGGAGACATTGCTGTGTTGGAAAAAAACCCCACACTTCCAACACCAGTCCTGGATCCTGATAGATGCAATGCATTCAGAAGGATCAAGGGAAAAGCTGTCATCATCCAAATCCCAAAAAGGTTTGGGTTGGAAGGGACATTGAAGCCCATCTCATTCCACCTCCTTCCACTTTCCAGTAAACCAGCCCAGAGTACAGCTGGCTTTTTAGCTCATTAAATTCTTTATTACATAAATAGCTTTTATTTTAACACGTTCTAAATTAGTTAATTAAATCTAAACAGCCATCAAAAAATAAACAAAAATTTACTTATGTTTTTAAATCAGGCTAGAACACGTAGGAAGGTCAGACATTTCCATTCTATCCTTGCCAGGCAACTGTGTTTAAAATGGCTACTGAGACTCTTGGTCTGTCAGGGATTTTGGAGTTGGATTTTGCAGCCACATCTTGCAGACTTTTTGGAAAAGCATTTGCAGGTAACACGTCACATGGCCAAGTTGTGTTTTCCAGGATTTCAAAGACAATTATGTCATTTCAAAGCAGGGAAATGAGCAACACAAGCCTCTCTGAGGTGGTGGCCCTGTTGAAACTCTCCCACACAATCCCCCACAAAAGAGAAAGTTTAGAAAAATAAGCCAAGTTTGAAGTGTGCAGCAGGGGCTCATGGCAAGAACCTTCAAAGCTGCACACAACAAACAAACCCAAACAAACCTGAGCAGTGCTAACCCTGCCTGGAGGAGACAGGAAACACACCAAGACATCTAAGGCTGCCCCGACAGCCACATGGAATAAGGAGCTCCATGGGAAAAGGGGTAAAGAGTTTTGTCCCCAGGATAAATCTGGGCATCCCCAATACATAATGCTGCCTTTAAAACAAACCTGCTGTATCCACATGGAGGGGTTTTTCTGTCTTTTTTTCACAGAAATAATGGGGTGCTGCAAAGCAAAACTGGGCAATCAGGATCAGGCAGAAAATGAACTTGTCATTTGTGGAACAGAGGAGGGGAGATTCCCAGGTTCTTCCATGCTATGTTGGATTTAAACAACATCCACCACCCATAAATAAAACAAGAGCAGCTACACCACAAGGAACACGATTCCTCGAAAGAGGCTCCACAGACAGACAGAGCAGACAGAACGAGCCACAGCCCTGTGAGAAGCTGGGCCACAGTGTGAGTAGAAAATGAGCTGAGAACCTTCCAGACTTCCAGGAAAAACCAGTGCTACCCACCTGTGCCAGCCAGGGCCTGGAGAGCTGGCAGCCAGCACAGGGAACAGCAGGCAAGATGTTAAATCCGGGGTCTGGCCCAGCAGCCTCCTGCTGCCAGGAGCTGATCCATAGCTGCTGGCTCCTGACACAGCCTCTGCACTGCCTTACAGGCTTCTCCTCAATATTTTCAGGTTTTCCCTCAATATTGATATGTTTCCTATCAATACTGTCATGTTTTCTATCAACACTGAGCCATAAATCACATCATTTGCAGTGACTCTCGGCACTGCACCTCCTTTCCCACTCTAGCATCATTTCTCAGAGCACAGTCTGCAAGGAAGCGCTGCCGCAGAGGCTGCAGGAGCTGGGAGGAGAAGATGGCTGACTGCAAGACTTTTGCTGTTCAATCTGCCTTTGTCTCCAAGTTTCAGTTTAAAACCAGTGTGTTCTCAGGAGCTGAGCTGTGCTCCCATGTCCCCCATGGCCAGGCAGATCCCAGAGCTGGTGCTGTGTCCAGCATAACAAACACCTTGGGTGCCTCACTCAAAATAACAAACATTCTCCCAATCCCCAAACATCAGAAGTGCAATGTTTTCTACCTGACAAAAGTGGGATGCTTATCTGACCACACCAAATCACCTTTAAGCCCTAAAATCAGCAAGGGGTGAGAACTGGAGGAGCAGAGGGAAGAACAGGGACACTGCTGTCACCAAAGCTGTGCAAAATTAATCTCATTTCCCCGGCAGCAACATAGCCTCGATGATTCCCCAACAAATCACGTGTTTTGCCAAACTGCAAAGGCAGGATGGCCCCAGGGCACAGCCAGGGCTTACAGGAGGGCTTCTCCCACCCTCTTGCTATTCCAGGCACGTTCTGGAGCTCGCACATGGTAGGAGTGGGTCCAGCCGGCGGTCAGCAGAGCTCCAGCCAGCCCTGCACCTGGCAGGGTCAGCAGCTGGGACCACAACACACACTCCTACCAGCCACAGAAATCCCTCCCCTGCCCATAACAGCCTGTCCTGCCAGGAGCATTCCAGCTCCTCAACAGGATATGTTTCCTTAGACAAGGGTTATTTTTGCACATGCACCTGCACCAGATCCGTGGGATAATGGGATTTAACTGACAACACGGGATCCAGGAGCTGGAGGTGGGAAATTCACGGCAGGACGTGCAAAAGGGAAGGGATTCACACAAGAGAGCTTGACAAAAGTAAAGCACAAGTTTTGGAATGGGAGCAAGAGGTGAACTGGAAGAAGTTCAAGTCATTTCAAGTGCTTGGATCGCACCTACAGTCTATAACCAGAGAGGAAAAAATACAGCAGATTCTGTTGGTTTTTAGGCTGCTGGTTAGAATAACAATAATAAATCACCACGTACTGTGCTGCTGCTCTGGCTCCAGAACTCCACAGGTCCTGTTACTGCTACTGCAGCACTCCTGCAACTTCAGAGCCACTGCCTGCTCCTACCAGAGATGAACACAATCCCAAGTCCTCCCCCTCCAGCGAAATTATGGTTTAGATAACCACAGAAATTATCTGCAACATGCCCTCCCATGCTTCAGGAGCAGCTGAACTGCCTGCAGCAGCAGCCACTGCTTTCAGAAGCTGAGGGCTGATAAGGGGCACTCCCAGAGAGAGACCCCAAACCCCAGAACCTATTTCTGCCTGTCAAAACCAGTTTGGTGACCACTCAGTGCTTACACAACTTGTCCAGGTGCACCTTTTCCAGCAGAAATGCTGGCTTGTAAAGTGTCTTTTTGAGTAAGGGAGGGAAAAAAGCAATGAAGAGGTATTTGGGCTTTTAACAGAGCCCAAGTGACTCTGGCTGTCAGCAGCTGCACACTGTTCTGATTAACCACCCTACTCAGGAAATACAGCACACACAAACTCTTGGGAAGCTGCTCAAATATAAGTATTCTACACACAGCATCAATATATATCACTTGCAAGAGGAGAAGTAACCCCTGAAACATCTGACAAAAATCTACCCAGCAGGTAATCGTACCCCTCCGAATTTCACAGGTTAACATAAAATTTCTGAGAACAAAGAGTCAGTGTGCAATATCCAGAGACAGGAATTCTGGAACAAATACACACAAAATTTGAGAGATCTTTGACTGGCCTGTGCAGTCAGTCCTTCAGCTGAAAAAGAACAAGTGTTTAAAGAAACAGAGGCCCTGCTTCCCAACCCGTGGATGTCACCTACAGCAGTCTCACATGGATGTTTGCTACGTGTAAGGCAGAACCGAGTTTGTTAATTTTGCTCTATCCAAGCAAACCAGGAGAACTCTCCTTATTTCAAAAGAATGTAAAAGTCCAAGCACGTGGTTTTTTGATTTTTTTTGTTTGTTTTTTGTTTTTTTTTACTAAGGAGGGAAAGAGATGGTTTTTTCAGACTGAGAGACCATCCATGGAAAGATAAAGTCCCCTGGCAGCAGCTCCTGCTGGGTGCACCCCCAAATGCTGGTACTTGTGTCCACACTGCAGGAGTTTGTCGGAAGGGTGCTCAGATGAACCAAGTCAGGCAATTGTTTGGTTCTTTTTTTTAAAGGGGGTGTGACACAAAATACACAGTGAGGAGAAAAAGGTAGGAAAAACAGCTTCTAGTCAAGCACTCAAAGGATCTGAGGTGAAAGAGAATCCAAAGCAGTGTTCTGCAGAGAACACACACAGCCACCTCTGTTGGGTCCTTCTCCACAGACCCAGGGTGGAGCACACCCTCTTTCCATAGTCATCACTTTTCCCTGAGCTGCAGCAGAACAAAACTGACTCAGTTCTTCAGTTTCACAACAGCTCGCTGAGCTTCCAGTAAATGAAGTGAAAATTTAACAATTTTCATTCTTTTGTTGTTTGGGTAAGTACAAGAGATCATGGAATTGCTTGTAAAACTGTTTAGTGACAGCTGCTTTTGTAGGAAGGCAAAACACTTTTTAAGATGAAAGCAGGTTTTGCAGAGGTTTAATCCATGCTCCTGCTCTTGGAGAACACAACCTACAGATTCTACACAATCTACAGGGCTGAGAGGGACAGGAGAAGCACAGGCAAGAGATCCACTTCCAAGCTGGCCCTTATCCCCCTGGAGATGTGGGAACTTCACTTGGGTTCAACCACAACCCTTTTGTGCAGCAGATGGGAGCACAGAGCCAAGCCCAGCCAGCAGAACAGGGATTCTGAGGCTGTATTCCACGGAAAGCAGGATGATCATATGATGCTGGGCTCACTTACATCCCAGCAGAGAAGCACTCGGGGTGGTTCGAGCTGTTATTGGTTCACACTGGAGCCAAGGCTCAGGGGACAGCCCAGGAGCACCTCGTGATCCCCACCACACTCGGCGGGTTCCAATCCCAGCTCTGCTGTTACATCACAGCTGGAGTAAAACCGGCCCAGGAGAGGCCAGAAGGAAAAGAAAAAAAGGTTCGTTTGCATTCCAATGGCTTTCCCAGGGGCCACCCGGCCCAGCTCTCCCCGTGACCAGCGAGGGCTCGGCGTGTGCCAGGGCACCGGCCCCTGGGTGAAACCTCTCTTCTCCCAGCTCCATTCAGGCCTCATTCACCGCTCAGAAAAGATTCTTCCCGAGGCATTTTCTCCAGAAAAAAAAGAAAAAAAAAGGTCTTTAAAACCGCCCGTGGTTAACGAGCAGCTTGTCCTTTCAGAGGCACAATGTGGGCATGTTCAAACCCGCTGGTGCCCCTGCACGGACCCACGGTGCCCCTATTGCTGTCAGGGCTCCGGCTGCTGGGGCACACCGAGCCATGAGAGGCATTTTCTGGGATGTTTCCTCGTGGAAACAGCTGGGCCACACACAAAAAAAAAGATGTGTGTTATGTAAAAATAACCCCCTGGTGGCAATGCTGAGGGACAGGAACACCCCAAGCAATGAATGCATGAGGTACCTCAGCATTGGGAGCTCTCCCTCTGCTCTCTCCTTCCACAGTTCTGCAAATATCCTGGAGTTCAGGCCATGGGAAAAGACGGGAATAGCAAACTCCTGGTGTCTGGCTGCTGCAAGATCCTTTGAAGTCTGTTCCCACCCTCTGAATGAATCCCATTGCTGCCCCAGCTCTCACTGTTACCCAAGGAGGTGGACTGTGATTTCCACAATGCCCAAAAAATGTAATTTTTTATTCCTCCATTTGAGATTCACGTTGAAATTAATTCTCCCTGTGCTGTTTTATAAAGGGATATGTAACAAAGGCATCTTTTCAGCCAATGCTTGGTCTTCCAAAAACGTTCCAGAGCTTTTTTCATGCCCAAAAGTAGTGGCCTCCAAATGCAATGCAGAGACAATGTGCGACCTCCAGCAGCATATGGAAAAAAATAAATCATTTGAAAACTAAAAAAGAACCAAGTATTTTTCTGTAAAGACTCTTTATTTGCAAATGTAACACCAAACTAAGGACATGGTGTTTCATTAATTTCCAGGGATTGCAAAGATTGCAAAGAAAAATATATCAGGAGGAAACACCTAAACAGAAAAAAGTAGCCTCCTCTGTAAGTGTAAACAGAATTCTCTTATTTCTTCTTGTCCACTGACAAACTTTTTTAATTCAAGAACTAATGAGGGGTTAAAAACAGGAAAAAATGGGTTTTTTGAATTCATAGCAGGAAATGAAGAAGAAAGGCAAGAGCATAGTTCTACTATTTCTTAAGCACTTAAAAGAAACAGTAATGAGAAACAGCCAGTCCTAGGAAAAATCCTACTTTAATATAGAAAGTTTAATTTATTTATCAAAACATGCTTCTTTTCTTCTCTCTTCTTTTCCAACACTAAGCTTTTAATAGCTCTTTAATGTACATACTTTGGCTCTAGCTCTTTCTCCCCTCCCTGGAGAGACCTTTTCAAGAGATCTCAATTTCCATTTAAATAGAAGCAATCAATGATAAAATACATCAGTAACATTAAAAAGTATTATTGTCCAAGAGCAAACCAAGAAATCTTTCACAGCCATTTTAAATTCTGTACTTAAATGTGTACAGGTAACACCTTCCTTGCTATCAAAAACATGTTAGTAGCAGTGAGTGGACACCAATCAGCTTCTCTCAAAGTTTATATAAAAGCCAACAAATGAGAATTAACCCAAGAAATAATTAGAAAGAAAAATTAACAAGGTGTCCCGCTTGCTGATTTCACTCACTGACACAAGTTTAACTTCAATGCCTTTTGGCCAAGGCCAAGGGCAGGATCTGGGCACAGAGTCCATCCCAGTGGGGTTAATTCTGTGGGATTGGGTAAAAAATTTCCCAGACATATTTGTGACAAGCCTCCTTCCTGGGCAGCTCCCACAGCAGGGCTGTAACAGGTGGGAGCAGAGGATGCAGTTTCAGCTCGGGGTTCAACTCACAGGTACCACACAGAGCCCTTCAAAGGCTCTGAGATCAGAACTGTCCTTCCCTGCCTTGCTTCTGCAGGGCGTCCTCACCAGCAGCACACAGAGCACATCCCAGGAACCCACCCCAGGAACCCACCCCAGGCACATCCTGAGGAACCAACCCCAGGAAACCCACGCCAGGCATACCCTGAGGAAACCCATCCCAGGTACACCCTGAGGAACCCACCCCAAGGAACCCACCGCAGGCACATCCCCAGGAACCCACCCCAGGGAACCCACCCCAGGTACACCCTGAGGAACCCACCCCAGCCCAGCCTCCAGCCCTTCCACAGCAACCACTGCTCCCTCCCTGAGCTGTCCCAGGGCAGCACAGCCACTGCCAGCTGTCACTGCGAGCTCAAGGACACGGCCACCAACAGTGAGCACAGGGACAACATGACGTTCACCCAGAACCTCCACTGCCCTGCACACAAACACCTCCCCAGAGCTTACAGACCCCTGGGAATGACCTGGCACAACCAGCACAGGGAGCCAGCTCCCCCAAACCCTGCCTGGAACTAGAAACAGATCATTTTACTCTAGCTCTCACCTAGAAACCAGAGCCTGAAGGAGTTTAAATTCAATCCACTGTAGGTGGAGATCACAGCAGAGACACAACTGACACAAAAGTGGTTTTAAATCTCAGCCTCACACCAACCTGACAGCTGAGCCTGCTGGAAGCATCCGTCCCACGGCAGCGTGCCTCTGGAACGAGTTCACTTTCCTCCTTCAAACTCTTGGGTCAGCACTGTGACACTGCCACACAGCCTGGTGTCCCAGCACAGCAAGGGCTCTGACACTTGTCATTAACACACCTCAGTGTCCCCAGTGCCACGAGGGCTCTGTCAGCAGCTCCCACAGGCCGGAGGGATCAGCTGGAGCCTGCGCAAATCTGCAGACTGAGGTGTGTTAAAATAAAACTCACCAATCACATGCTGACTGCTTCAGGCACCTGTTAAAAGTACTTTTCTACCCTCAACCACATTGCAGTCATACATGGCCAAGCCTCTCGAGAAGAGCCTGCAAACTGCCCCACTAATTGTGTACAATGGCACCAGGGCACTTCTCACCCACCCGTGCTGAGCACCCTCAGCATCACCACACAAAACAATTATGTTCTTCTTCACAGTCAGTCCATAAACTTCCTGAAAATCCGTGGGAAGGACTGGCTACACTGAACGCTGCACCAAACAGCGTTTCAGACCATTTCTGCTGAAACGCTGACACTCCTCATCACGCCAGCACAGCTACAAAGGGCTTGTGCAGCCTCCTTCACATTAAATAATCACTGGATGTATGCTAATTGCCTTTCCTCCAGTGAACTGTCTGCATTCCCTTCCGATTTCCTGTAGCTACAAATATGATAATCAGGAGAACAAAGACTTTAGCACAGCCACTCGGGCACAGCAAACGCAGTGGAGTGTGCACGCCTGACTCCGGCAGCAGCAGCAGAAGGCAGATCCGCAGCCTTGCTGCTCGGAACACCCCGAGCACACCTTCAGGAGGTGTCGAGACAGACTCGTGTCAAATCGCACATCGGAGCCGAGTTTCTCACTGTAACTTCCCGGACAATGCAGCCCCTTAGCAACGCGGCCGCTCTCAAACCAACCCATCCACCTTTAATTCCCACTTCCTCCCAAGCTCTCTGGACAGCAACTTCTGGCACTCCATCAGTCCCCTTTTATCCCAGTTTCTTTTTATAAATCCAAGGTCAGGTTTCCTCTCCCATCTCATGTGATGTGCTGGACTGAAGTTCTGCCAGCGTGGTCGCTCCCCTCGGCTGCCAAGCCCCCTCCCGCGCTCCCCTCAGCCTGTCCCGCCGCCCCCCGGGCATCTCCCCGGCTCCAGCGGAGAGCAAGAACCAAGTGGGAAGCTCCAACTCCGCCAGCCACGCTGAGTTACGCCTATTAAAAATAAAACCGCGCTCGTACCGAGTCCCCCCCACCCTGGCTGGCTCGGGGGTCCCATGCCCAGCCTCGCCCCCGGCCCGGCCCTCACCTCCTCCTCGCTCTCGCTGCGGAAGCACAGGCAGGCCGCTCGCTTCTTGTAGCCGTCCCCGTCGTAGGTGCGCGTCTGGTTGGACTTGAGCTTCATCATCCTCCGCTCCGAGGACGCGCGGCCCGGAGGGCGGGGGCGGGCGGGACCCGCCGGGCGGCGAAGGACGGGGGGCGCGGGGGGAGCGCCTGCCCGCGACAGTCTCTCTCTGGGTCTCGCTTCGTGGGTCTCGCTACGCGCTGCCGCCCTTCGCCCGCCTCACCCCTGCCCTCGCTGCCGGCCGCGCCACCGCCACCGCCCGCGCTCCGGCCACCGCCGACGACGACCGCGCCGCCATCTTGGGGCTCGCTACGCAAACGGCGTAGCGCCGCCGGGCAGGGAGGCGGTGCTGCCCCTGCAGCCTCACGGCGCGCCCGCTAAGCAAAGTGCGCAGCGCGGCTTCCAGAATATCTCCCTCCGCGCAGGCGGCGCCGCCACGCCCCCGCCCTGGCTCGCGCGCTCTGCGCCGCTGGCGCATGCCGCGTTCGAGAATACGACGGGCGGCGTAGAGCGGCGGCAGCAGGCGCTCGGCCTTACGCAAACGGCGCAGGGGCCGGGCCGGCCGCGTGCACGTGGCCCCGCTGTGACAGCGGCTCCGCGGGGACAGCAGCGCCCGCCGTGCGCCGCGAGGGGGCGCTGCGGCAGCGCCGGCACCGCGGGGCCGCGCCAGGCTCCAGCCCCGGGGACATTGCGGGCCCGTGTCCATCCCCTGGTGACATTCCGTGTGTGTGTATCCACCTGCCCCACCCGATGACATTCTGTATGTGTGTGTCCACCCACCCCCACCCGGTGACACCGCGGGCCCTTGTCCACCCCACAGTGACATTCCGTGTGTGTGTCCACCCTCCCAGTGACACCGCAGGTATGTCCATTCCCATTCCAGTGACACCCGGCTGCGAGTCCATTCCTCTGATCGGTGTCTGTGTGTCCGCTCCCGCCGCCATCCCGGGTCCGTTACCGATCGCTGTCACCGGCTGCCAAGCGCCACCTGGCGGCGGCCACTGCGCCACTCGCCCCCCCCAGGTGCTGCAGCCAACCCCGCCCTCGGTGCCCACAAGTGACAGCGCAGGTGACGCAGCAGGACACGCGGGCCCGCCCACTCGGGCTGTATCCCGATCAGAGGGCCATGGGCCGGCACAGCTGAGCTCTCCATCTGCACAACAGCTCAGTCCCAGCCCAGCCCTGCTGCACTGCTGGGAATCAGCTTGGCCCTGGGTGGACAGAAACGCTCCCACACTCCTCCAGGACACACCTCCACACCCCCTGAACTTGGAGAGTTCCATCACTAGAACCTGTGTTTAATCACTCCCAAAGTGCTGCTCCAGATACCAAAGATCTGAGTCACGCTGTGCTTCGTGAGCTCTGTTTGTGCACTTCAGAGAGACACAGGCATGAACCCAGTAGCATTTTCACCTCTTTTATTATACACAAAACATGAGCACGAAGTTCTACTGCGGGGGCTGACCACGTCCACGACCGAATCCACCTCTCTGCAACAGCAAACGGAGAGTGTTAGAAATCATTATGTCAAGCAATGGCAATGACAGCAAGAACAAACATCATCAAAGCTCTTTGATGGCACAGGCCAGCCAGGTGAGTGCCACCAACATCAACCCATTCCAGCCAGCTCTGTGATCACACCTAAAATACTTTTATTTTTGAAGTATAAAATCATGGATCTCCAAAAAGGCCAACTTGCTCTCAAAGCTGTCACTTGTTTCTGTCCCACCACATCCTTTCCCCAGTGAGCAAGCTGCATGTGAAGGGTGACAGTTTAAAGCCTCTCTGACACAGAGTCCTACAGGCAGGACCTTCCAGCTTCTCCCATCAAAGCTTTCAACAAAGGAAGCAAAGTTCAAATGCAAATACTCACGAACTGGAATTCCGTGGCTGCTCCAGCACCAGCCTCAGCCTTCTTGTCAGCACCAGCTGCAGAGAGAGGAGCAGTCAGTGCCCACAGAATCCCCTGCCCAGCACAGTGCTCCTGCCTGGGAGCAAAGCTTTAACCATCCCACACAACTAAAGCTGGGGCTAAACACAGCAAAGTGAAACAGCTTTAAGTGAGCATGTTTGGGAGTTATTGAACCAACCCCAGAAAAAAATCCCACAGATGAGCCACACTGAACTCAAGCAACTCCCATATGAACTCCCATCCACCCACACACGCAGACTAAGCTATATCAAGAGTTTCATCTCGGCCTTTACTCCATCAGAGGAGCCCCAGAGGTGGGACAGGTGTCCCCAGGGGGGGCACACTCACGTGGCACGGCGCTGCGGCGGTACGTGTCCCGGTCAGCCTCACCCCGCGTCAGCCGCGCCGGCCGCTCGCCCTCCAGACCTGCAACACGGAGCACAGCCTCAAACACTGCTCAGCCAGGGCACAAACTGCTCCTCCTGCACCCCAAGGTGCACAACAGCTTTGGGTGTGCCAGCAGTGCTGCACCTGGGGCAGCTCGGGGAGAATAAACTAAGGAAAATAGTGATTTAGCAAGGGAAGCTTCACTTTAAGGGTGAAATCTGCTCAAGGGTCCCAGCTTGTGGCAGGGTGGAAGGTAAATAATGTGAGAAGTGGGCTTACAGCATCATCTCAACAGTCTTCTGGTCATCAAACTAGTGCTGAATGTTATTGTTAGTAAAAATCCCAGAAATACTGGAAACCTGCCATGTCCTACAAGCCTGTGCCCAGCTGAGTGCAGGACAGAATTCTGACCCCATCCTGGAAAAACCACACTGCCAGTACCCCAAATCCCCCCACAGAACATGTTTATGACAGTAGAAGCAGATTATCTGTGGAATCTCAGATTAACAGCAGACAAAAGTCCTGCAGGAACACCCAGATATGGTGTTCCACCACCTCTCAGGGACTGGGATGTGTCCCTGGAGCCCAAGCTGGGGTCTGCCCACCCAGACAGGGCCCACTGAGGGGCAGCTGTGCCTGGCACATCCCACTGTCCTTCTGCACATCCCCAGGCATACAAAAACCCAATTCTTATAATAGTTCTTCTACTGCACCAGCTCTGTGGCTCCCAGGCTGCTGCTGCCCCAGGTAGGTCATCCATAGCAAAAAAGAGCACCAAGAGCCCTTCCAAACATCCCTGCCCAGATGGGGCTGAGGAGGGTTCTAGCACCAGGACAAGGCTGGGACACCACACACAGCTCCTCCTGCACAAACCCCAGCCAGCTGCCACCTCTCCCTCCCTCCCTCCCAGAAGAGATGCAGCTCCTTTAGCTCACTGGATAAACACAGCATGTAAAGAACAAATCTTGGAACATCTAAGCAAATCAGAGATCAAAGAAAGCAGCATCTTCCCAGTTTCTCTGCAATTCCTTCCTTTGAAGCAGGTGATGCTCCCACTTTGTTTGGTTTAGACACAAACTGCAGCAGCTGGGGGTGAACTCCCACCACTCCCTGGCCCCAGCCCTGACCCCAGTGCGGCTCAGAAGCAAAAAAGCACAACCCATGTAAGCCTCCAGAGCCAGAGCACATCTAGCTACACCCCCTGCACTCAGGGGTGTGAAAATCAGAGCTGCAAGTCCAACACACAGAATCACAGAGCAGCTAGGGGCTGGAGATCTCCCAGTTCAGGCCCTCTCAAGGCAGGGTCACTCAGAGCAGGTGACACAAGAACACGGTGGGTTTGGAATGTTTCCAGAGGAGGAGACTCCACACCCTTCCTGGGCAGCTGCTCCAGTGTTTTGCCACCCACATGGAAAGACCTCCCTCATGTTGAGGTGGAACTTGCTGTATTTTAGTTTCTGGCCACTGCTCCTTGTCCCGCCATTGGGCACCAAACAAAAGTCTGGCAGTATCCTCTGCTACCTCCCCTGGGGATATCTGTGGGTCTTTGTCTCCTCTCCTCCAAACTAACCAGGCCCAGCTCCCTCAGCCTCTACTCAAATATAGATGCTCCAAACCCCTCAGCACGTTTTTGGGCTCTGCTGCTCCTCCACCACACATCTGCTGTTAACCTTTAACAACGAGCTCTGTTTCAGCAGTACATTCAGTGTCCATGGGGAAGGCAGAGCAGGACACCCAACCTGGTCACCGGTGATCCCCAGGTGGGGCTCAGCCAGCCCTGGACAGCACCTCCATCACATCCCAATCTCAGCAGCGTGTTCCCAGCCATCCCAGCCCCTTGGGAAAGCCAATCCCCACTCAGAGCATGTCTCTGTGGGTCCCAGCTCCCCCCACCCCTCTCAGAGGGCACCAGTCCACTGCCGGGTACAAAAGCCACAAACCCCAACAACATTTCCTTGCTCTGTTCACAATTTTACACCCAATCCCCACAGCCCCAACTGTCCTGACTGCACACCCCAGCTGACCTTTGGGCCGGGGTCTGCCAGTCTCGGGGCGGCTCCGGCGCAGCGTGGCCGGGACGATCTCGGGGGGCAGGTGGAGATAATCCCGCAGGTACTGGATGCCCTCATTGGTCAGGTACCAGTAGAAGTGTCTCCAAGCAAACTGCTCCTTCACGTACCCTCGGGACTTGAGGGACTGCAGAGAGAGCTCCCAGTTACTCCCAGTAAGGGCAGAGCCTCTCCCAGCTCCTCCACCAGTGCCTCACAGCCCCTGGTATTCAGCAGGGGAATGGGGATGTGGGAATGGGAACAATTCACATGCACAGGACACAATGCAGCACACCCCAGGGACCAACACCCCCTGTGCCCCCCAGCCCTCACACCTGCATGGCTTTCATGACGTGCAGGTTGGGCACATTCTTGTCCACGAGCTCGGGGTGTTTGGGCATGTGCACATCCTTCTTGGCCACCATCACCCCCTCCTTGAACAGCAACTCATAGATGGCAATTCGGTTCTTCTTGGGCATCAACATCTGCAGAGGGCACAGGAAACAGGGCTCGGTGACATTTCGGTACCAACATCTGCACTGGGGACAGCGAGCCCTGCTGGGTGACCCCAGTGCCCCCCGAGTTGCCCCGGGACGCTCTTCCCTCCGGGCTGCCCCTTCTCGCTGCTGCCCTTCTTCGGGAAGGAAAACTGAGCAGAACCAACTTTTGCTCCTTAGATCACCCCGCGCACCATCGGGCGCCACCCGGTGCCGGTCACAGCGGGACATGGGCACAGGCGGGGAAGGGCCGCGGCTCGGGGGGAGCCTGTCCGGCCCGCCGTAGGAGCCTCTCGCCCCTCCGGGAGACGGCACCGGCAGCGCCCCGGGACGGGAACTCGGCTACGGGCGGCGCTCCCAGACCCGCCAGGCCCGGGGCGCGCGGGGCTCTCCGTGCTCACGCATCACTGAACCCCCGCGGATCACGGGCCACCCCCGCGGCAGCGCTGGGGCGGAAGGCCCCGGTGCCAGAGCTGGACCTCCGGTATCACCCCGCGGCCTGGCGCTCCCAACCCCTCCCCCCCGCACAGCCGGGCCTGGCGCCTCGATCGCGGAGATGCCCCGCGCGAGGCTCCAGACCGCGGGATGGCGGTGATGCGGGGCCGATGGCCCGAGCGCGGCCTCACCGTGACAGCAGCGGCGGAGCCCGACCGGAAAGGGCTGCGCGTGCGCCGGACCGCCGCTTCCGCCGTGCGAAAGGCCCCCAGAGCTGAGGGTGGCCGCGGCACTGCCTGAGCGGAGCGCAGGCCCCATCCAGCCTGGGAACGGGCAGCCCGATGCGGTGCCTGATGGGGTCACCAGCGACCCCCGCGCCCCCTTCACCGTGCCACCCCAGCCGTGACACCCCCACACGTCCCCAGTCGTGTCACCCGCAGCTCCCCGCGGTGCCCGGAGTCCTTGGGAGCGGGGCTGTAAAGCCCTGCCCGGGGTCTCGGAGAGCCGCGGGTCCCACCCCGGGCCGAGCGCTCGAGGCTCCCGGAGGCACCGCAGCGCTCTGCTCCCCAAAACACTCGCCTGGGAGCCGGCATTCCCCCGATCTCCATCTGAGGGCTCTCGTTCCGGGGGGGTGGGACTGCAGCCGTGTCCCCTTGGGCACACCCCGTGTCCCCCCAGCCTGGGTCTCTCCCGCCCTGTTCGGGTTTAAACCCCCCGGGAGCGACAGGAGCGGGGACAGCGGGGAAGGGGACACGGCCCCGCTGCCCCCCTAAACACGCCGGGCTTTTGGCACATAGCACATGGGGACAGCAAGAGGGGCAGGGGGAGGCGCGGGGACCCCCGGGGCTCATTGCCATCCTGTCCCCGCTCGCGTTGTCACCTTGCGCGGCCGAGGAGCCGCCGCGCCGGGGATTGGTCGGCTAAAAATGCCGCCCTAATCTCCGAGCTGATCTTTACCCCCTCCCTCCGCCCCATCTGCCGCGACCTGCCCGCGATGCGCAGCGCCGGCCCCGGGAGAGGCTCCGCCGCTGTCCCCGCGGCCCCGAGGTACGGCGGGGGGCGGAGGGCTGTCCCCGGGGGGCACGGGGGATGCCGGGGATCGGGGCGCTGTGACAGCGCTGTCCCCTCCGCTGTTTGAACCGGGTCCGCGCCCGACCCGTGCTAAGTGATTTCCAACTTGTGCCCGACCGTGCCGGGTGGGGAACGGGAGGGAGCGAGGGATGCGCCGCATTCCTGGAGCTGCCCGGTGCCGTCCTGAGGCTTTGTACCGTGTCAACCCCTCCTTTCTTCCTTTCGGGGGCAGCATGGGGCAAAGCTCCCACAGGGTGATCCCCAGGATGCTGCGACAATTGCGGCATTCCCCGGGAGAAGCGCACACCCCGGCTCGTCCCGCGGAGCAGGAGCTGTCCCTGCTGGCCCGGACATGCTGCCCATGGATACTGTGGCTGTCGCTGTCCCTGTCACTGCCTCTGCTGCTTCTCCTCCTCACAGCTCCTGCACCTCCTGCCTCGGAAATGGCTAAGCAAGTGCTTTGCTAAACGGATTAGAGCTTTCCCAGCAGCCTCCCCGGCTGCTCCCGCATCCCTCAGCCCCCGCGTCGCCTTCCCCGGGCAAGCCCCATCCCTAAGCCAAAAGTCCAGGTCGAGGCTGGGGCTGCAGCACAGCAGAGATCAGGCCCTGAGGCTCCTTCCCACCTCCTGGGGTTTTGTGTTCCCTTTGCAGGAGCGCAGAGAAATTCGGAGAATTCACCAGGCAGCGGCTCGGCCGGTGCTGGAGGTGCTGCCCTGCCCCGGGGTCTGCACTGGTCTCTGCCACACTGGCTGCTTTCTTTCCATCCTGTCCCTCCTCTCCCTTCTCTCCCAGGGTGTGCGG
Organism: Muscicapa striata striata; assembly: GCA_030060385.1. Taxonomy (NCBI): domain Eukaryota; kingdom Metazoa; phylum Chordata; class Aves; order Passeriformes; family Muscicapidae; genus Muscicapa; species Muscicapa striata. The sequence goes on along the minus strand of JAREIS010000223.1, from coordinate 1,726,070 downwards.
CCGCCGGAGGGGCTGCGGCAGGACGGGAGCGGGATTTAACCGTGAAAGGATTGAGGGAAGAGAGCCCAGGCACTGGCAGGGAGCGACAGTGACGTGCACAGGGCAGGGCGAGAAGGGACATCAGCAAAGCGCGTCAGCACCAACCAGGGCCACGTCTTGAGCCCAAAGCCTGGCTTTAAGTGGGATCCCCCTCGCTGGGAATGCCCTGTCCCCAGCTGTGCTGCTCCCTGCCAGGGCGGGATGGCACGGGGATGGAGCCAGGCTCCTCCAGCACAGCGCCTGGCACAGCTCTGCCCAGGGACAGACTTTGTCCCGGGGCTGCCAGCCTGGCCGGCGTTTGTGCAACACCTTGAAGGCAAACTCCGGACCTGCTGAGCTCCTGCTGATGATGCTGGAGGAGGAGAGGCCGCATCCAGCCGGCAGCTTGCAGCGATAGCCAGACCAATGTCCGGCCGGACGCAGCGAGCCCCAGCACCACTGTGGTGGCCGTGGGTGAAATGTGCGGGCTCCTCTGGCAGCTGCCTGCAGCCAGCTCCGCGCTGCTTCCCAGGAAAAATGGAGCCTTTATGTCCCAGCCCCAGCCCCTTCCTCGGAAGGGCTCGTAGGATGCCCCGGCCGGTCACAGGCAGACAAGAAGGGGATTGTTTCGGTGGGATTTGGGTTTCTGGGAGCACCTGCCCCGTGCGGGGCCCTCCACAATGGCTGCTTGTCTGCCGCAGAGCCGCCAATTATCCTCCGCGGCTAATTAGCGATGCAAAGTAGCGCTTGCATTCTCCCAGCTCCCCGGAGGGCTCCTGGGACCGGCGGCACATCCGCAGCGGCGACGCAGCCCGGGCCTGGGGCGAGCGTGGGGCACTGGCCCCATCCGGCCCCCCGAGCCCCAGGGAAGAGGCAGTGGAGCTCAGGAATGAGCTCGGGATGCCTGGGATGCCCTCTGCCCCCGTCCACACCAGTCTTCCCTGGACCGCCCGCAGGCTCTCCCGTTGCTCCCACAAACAGCTGAGCCCCATAACTCAGGGCTCTGCCGGGATTTAGGGAACAGGTTTTCCATTCCTTGCTGGGGAGGCAGACGGGAGCTGGCTGTGCTCGAACCCCCCCTGTTCGTGCGAATGCTGGCACTCCTGCCAGGGTGATGGGCAGGCGGCTGATCCCTGGTGGCACCTCTTCATTCCTGCCCGCTCTGGCTCCAGCAGCCGCCGGGATCACGGTGTGGGCTCATGTGCTCTCCGACTTCTCCGTTTGTGCTCATGGAGCTGTAATTCCAGAGCGGCAAGTGGCCCGATAAATCAGGGCTTATTTCCTGCCAATACCGTCTGCTGCTTCCCACAAGGAAGCTCATTTACAGCAGGAGAAGTGACTTACCGCTGAAAACAGTAAACGGTGGGATGGTGAGAGCCGGGGAAAAGTTTGTCGTGACTTTTGGTGTTTTTGGTGAAGGAACCGAGGAGGCAGAGCTCCCACCTGCTCCCTTCATAGAACAGCCCAAGCTGCAGGGAAGGAGACCTGAGCTGGTGCCACCTGCACAGACCACAAAGCTGGTGACAATGGCTCTTTGCGGTGGGGAACCAAGTCATTGAGGGCCCTGCATCACCATCCTGGAGAGTGTTTGTCACCTAATGTTTAATGCCAAGGACATTTTCCCCTCTGCAGCAGGGCTGTTGTCAAGGCAGATGGCAGCTGGGACATCCCAGCAGTGACCCTGTGCTGAGAACTGCCAACTCACTGCTTGAAAGGACCATGAACAGTTATTCAGCACCCTCCAGCTCCTCACCCTGAAATGCCAACAGGCAAAGATCCCCCTCTGCTGAAGGAACCACCATCCATCCCACTCCTGTTTGGGATTAAATCACCGGGGTCTCACCCCAGCTGCTGCCGGGCGTGAAACGTTCCGGGGCCATTCTGTCTGGCCATGAGGTGGGCTGGCTCGGGTGGCACGGAGCTGGAAGGGGCCGGAAGGCAGGCGGGCTGGAGAGCCCCACCGAGCTTCATTAGGCAGTCGAAGGTGCTTGTTAGGGGAAAGCTGAGCCGGCGTCGGAGGCCGGCAGAGCCCCCCGGGACCGGGTCGCATTCTCTGGGCAACCCGATCCCGGCGGCGGCGGCCCCGGCAGCCTCATTACTGCGGCTTCTGCAGCGGCTTCGGTTACTCGCCTGGACGCTCTCGTCTCCTGCTGGCTTTTAATTTCCCTGACATCCCCCGCGAGCGGGGGGATGCAGGCGCAGTGTCGGGGAGCCTGTCATCATCCCCCACCCGCATCCTGCCTGCTTCCAGCCCGCTCTGCCCCCGGGACTCCCATCCCGCAACAAGCCCCGGTGACCCCGGGGAGGAGGCAGATGGGCAGATGGCGGTGAGGGGGAGCTGCCCTGCTCCCCTCCGAGAAGCCTTGGGGGCTGCAGCCCCCTCACTCCCTTCCCCAGCCCTGCCAGGGGGGAAAGGCTGTTCCTGATTCTGTTACCCGCCTGTTCCCAGCTGGCACATTTGGCAAGGAGGCGGCACCGGCTGCCTCTCCGAAGGCGTTTTGGGGTGTTTGTTCCTGCAAAAGCTGTGGCTCAGCCCCAAAACCCCCCCTGCAACCGCGGGGGTGACAGAGAGGCTGGGGCAGCAGGGAGGGAGTGCATGGCTGTGTCCCGTTCCGTGCAGGAAGGAAAACGACCTCCGGGGTAGCAGGAGCAGGAACCGCGCGGGGGTCCCCAAAGAGCCCCCCCACCAGGGGGAACGAGTCCCATTAGGCCCCAACAGAGCCCGGGGCCCGATCCCGACACCCAACCCCGCTCCGGGCCGCAGCCCGGCCCCGCTGGGTGCCCTGGGCGAGGGTCCGGGGCCGGCGGGTCCTGCGGGGGCTGGCAGCAGTGCGGGACCTCGGGGTGGGCGCGGACACGGGGATGGGGGTGATGGGGTTTGGGGGTCCATTCCCCCTCCCCCGATGATTTTCGCAGCAGCGGCTCCATCCCGGTTGCCATGGCAACGGGCGGCTCGGGCAGGCGCGTGCCCGCGGCCGTGCGCGCCGCCGCTGCCCGGCGGGAGCGGAGCGAGCGGAGCGGAGCGAGCGGAGCCCCGGCCTCGGCCCCGGCCCCGGCCCCGGGCCCCCGGCCCCCCCGGCCCCCGGCCCCGGCAGGTGAGCGCGGCCCCCGCGGGGCAGCCGGGTCCGCTGCGGCGAGGAGGTGCGGGACACCCGGTGCCTTGCGGGGATGGGTGCGGGATGCCCGGTGCCTTGCGGGGATGGGTGCGGGATGCCCGGTGCCTTGCGGGGATGGGGTGCGGTATGCCTGGGTTCCTTGCGGGGATGGGGCACGGCGCGGGGGGTGCTGTGCGAGGAGCGGGCAGTAAGGCATGGCTTTGCACCCCCCGGCAGGACACAGTGTCTCCTGATCCCTTCTGCAAGCCAGGGAGGTTGGGGGGGTCTGTGACCTTCATCCCCTCCTTGTGTCTAGTGGGGTGCTGGGAAAAGGGACACCCCTTCTGCAATGCTGCCGCACTCCCGGGCTTGTGCCTCAGTTTCCCCACCTGCAATTAATGCGGGGAACTTATGCTGTCCCTGTCATGGCTGTCCCCCTGCCCAAATCAACACCTTACCCCATCGCTGAACCCCCTCCTTTCAGCAGTGTCACCCCAGCTTCTCCCTTGCTGCTCCCCCCGTCTCCCCACTTTCCTGTCCCCTCTGGCTCCAAGTCTGCTTCCCCACCACAGACAGCTGAAATTCCGCTGTCCCTCCACCTCTCCTGCTCCCAGCAGCCCCATTTGCCTCCTGTCACCACCAGCTCCGGGTCCATCCCACCAAGGCTCAGGGGACGGGACCCCCGTGCCAGCGCGTGACGCTCCGCTTCCCCCTCCCTGCTGCGGGAGCGGGGGGACGGCACCGCCGTATCCTCCACCATCCCTGTTTGCCACTTCTAGCTTTAATTGCAAACCTCATCTTTGGATTTCTGCCTGAACGCGGCTCCCGGGACCGCACAAATCCCTGCTCGGTGTCCGAGCAGCCTTGTTTACCACGGCGAGCCGAGGCGGCAGGATGAGGCAGAGCTGCAGAGCTGGGCAGCCAGTGGAACCCGCAGCTGAGGCTGAGCCCCTCTTCCTTCCCCAGGCTGAGCACACGCAGGGGGTTGGCAATCCTGCTGCTGCTGCCCCTCCCGGGATCCCCATCCACATTCCCCATCCGCATTCCCGGCACATCCGCTGTCCCCGAGCTGGGCTGCAGGCTCCCCTGGAGAGACACTTGCGTTATCTGCAAATGCCAAGCGAGCTTCCAGAAATTTTTGCACAAGGCTCCTAAAATCCCTAGAATATTAATGGGTGTCCTGAGCAGGGGGATTTTGGGAGCACAGGTGGAAGGGGAAGGTCTCTGCAGAGCCCACATGAGCTGTGAAGCAGATCACTGCCAGGGCTTGGAGCAAATGTGTCTCCCCTGGCTACTGCAACCTGGCAGCACCTGGCCCTCGGCGGCCTCCCGGCTGTGCTCAGGACACAAGGCTCCTGGTACTGCTCCTGGATCATTGAACCTCCTTTCCGGTCTGGGGGAGCCCACAAGCCCTGACCCTGCAGGGTCCAGCAGGTCCCCAGGCCTCAGATCCCCCATCAATGCAGATGATCCTTATGGAAACAAGGAGGCTTCTATAGGCACATTCCATCCAGGATTTGTCGGAAAAGTGGCTCCCAGAACTTTCCCACCATTACCTTCCAGGGTCCTGCTGCCCGTGCAGCCACCTCATGCACTGCTGGAACAGCAGGTCCCAGGCAGCTCCAGGGTGCTGCTCTGGCTGAAATCCCATGGAGAATCACCCACCATTCTGGATTTGGCTCTTTGCCCAAGGGCTCCAGCCTTGCTCATGTTGCAGCCAAAGGGGTTTTGCCAGGGAATGCATGAGGGACCCTACATGAGCCTGCTCCCATGGAGACAGTACACTGGGAGGGCCCAGGCTCACCACCTGTCTGGTTTGATTATGAGGGGCAGGATGGGTGCTGAGGCTCAGCCCTGAGCCCTGGGCACTGCTAGTGCAGAGCTGCAGGTGTGAATCAGCAGCACCCACTTAACCATTTCCTCACAGGGTCCACATGGATGTTCTGGAGGGGGCCACACCACACTCAAACCCTTCCATGCTCCCTGGCTCCCTGAGCTCTGACCCTCCCCAGCCCCATTGGACACAGGGACCAGCCCCGAGGTGGGAATCCCACAGCAGCTCCTCTGGGTCAGAGCTGAGCAGCAAACCAGGCACAGCTCCTGCAGCTGCAAAGCCTCCTGTGACACATTGGTGTCACGGGTTTCCCCTGGGACCTGCTGCTGTGCCTTGGCCACTTCATCCCCCATATGTGGCTACTTCACCCCCCATGTGTGGCCACCTCAGCCCCCATGTGTGGCCGCAGTGGGAACAGCACCTGGGCCCTGGTACCCATGGTGGATGCATCGTGGCAGCCCCACAACATGGTGGGAGATGCTGCTGCCAGGATCCTCTGGACTTCCTCAGCTGAGCCCATTTGTCTTTGCCATGAGTGGTGTTATGTGGCCACAGTGGTGCATCACAGTGGCAGTGGCTCTGCACCCTGAAATGGACCCTCAAGCAGCCCTGTGCTTAGGGAGAGAAAATGACCTTTCCTGTGGCCAAAAGCCTCAGGCTCAGCCCCCTTGCTTGGATTCCCACAGAGCAATGCAGCTCCCAGTGTGGCTTCCCCTGCCCTGGGTGCTCTCAGCAATGGTCACTGCCCTCCCAGCAATGGGGTTCACACCTGGTGTGAACCTCCTGCCTGGGGCCAGGGTGGGGGCAGGTATGGGGCACCATCTCGCCTTGTGTTCTGCTCCTCTCCTTGCAGTGCATCTGCCTCCATCCTGCCTTAGCCAGGGGCTCTTTGCAGCAGAGGAACCTGCACCAGAGGCTCTGCAGCCACTCCTGCCCCTGGGCTCAGCCAATGTGCCCAGAGGCAGGAGTGTGACATCCCCATGCCAGCTTCTTGGCTGCAGGAGAGATGCTGGGTCTGGGACAACAGACACACCTGGAGAGAGCAATCTGGGGACAGGGGACAGCAGGACTGGACTGTCCCACCTTGCTGGGGACAAGGCTCTGCCAGCCAGGGCTCTGCCATGGGGGTGCAGGCAGCTGCCCGTGCCCTGCCCACGGTGTCAGCAGCACCAGACTCTGCATTGCAGCAGCCTCCTGCCTGCACAGGGCCACAGCCACGGCCTGGCCCCCACAGCAGGCAGACACCCCCCTGCAGCAGCAGGGCAGCAGGAGCTGCCTGGAGGCTGAGCAGAGTCGTGTCAGTGCTCAGCGCCGAGCAGGCTGACAGGAGAGACGCACAGGGGCCCCTTCTGCAGGAGCAGCCCAAGGGCACGTGGAGCAGGAGCTGGGACAAACCCCACTGTCACTTGATGCCAAACACTCCGTGGCTTCTCCCTGGCAGCTCTGTGGAAGCGAGGGGCCGCAGCAGAGCCCCCCGGGCCGAGGGTACCCGGGCAGCAGCGCGTGGCTGGGGCTGGCAGCTCTCCACGCTCTGCAGGCGCCAGGCATCACCGCCAGCCGCCCTGATGCAAGGTGATGGGCTGTGCCAGCAGGGCCGGGGGCTGGCAGGGGCTGGCAGGGGCTGGCAGGGGGCTGGCACGTGTGGCACAGCAGCCTGGCACAGTGGGGGCACACACACAAGGATGGGGGTGTGTGGCAGGAGAGTGGCACCGAGGCGGCAGCGCTAGCTGGGAAGTGATGCAGAGCCAAAAATAACCCCCGGGCTGCGGCTCGGACCAGGTAGTGGCTTGGGGAGGGAGCTGCGGCAGCCACGTGTGCGGTGCCCCATGGCACGAGCGGCTCACTGGGGGCAGCTGGGGCTGGCACTGTGCCCATGGGTCCTGGGGTGCACCCAGCCATGGGTGTGCTCCCTCCCTGCAGTCCCCATGCCAGCCCTGGCACGCTGGGGATGTCACCCTGAGGGTGCCCTTGCCATGCCAGCGCAGTGTCTGCAGCAAAACCCAGGGGCACAGGACTGGGCACTGCGCTGTGCCCGCGGCTTGCAGGGGATGATGCACGCAGCGCCTGCAGGGTCCCCTGGGGCTGTGCCACCAGGGGCTCTGTCACCACTGCAGCTGCACCAGGGCAGCCTGCGGGTGCTGGGGTGGGGAGGGCAGTGCTGTGGTGCCAGGCAGGAGCAGTGGTGGCACTGTAGGTGCCAAGGACAGTGGCCATGCTGTGGTGCCAGGCAGGAGTAGTGTTGGTGCTCTGTGTGCCAGGCAGGGACAGTGGTGGTGCTGTGAGTGGCAGGCAGTGACAGTGACAGTGCTATGGGTGCCAGGCAGTGGCAGTGGTGGTGCTGTGGGTGCCAGACAGTGACAGTGATGGTGCTGTGGGTGTCAGGCAGACACAGGGGCTGTGCTGTGGGTGCCAGGCAGTGGCAGTGGTGGTGCCGTGGGTGCCAGACAGGAATGATGTTGGTGCCATGGCTGCCAGGCAGTGGTGGTGGCAGTGCTGTGAGTGCCAGGCAGGGACAGGGGCTGGCAGGGACAGGGGCTGTGCTGGTGATGATGCCATAGGCAGTAGCAGTGGTTGTGCCATGAATGCCAGGCACAGTGGTGTTGTGGATGGCAGGCAGGGACAGTGGTGGTGCTGTAGGTACCAGGAGGAGTGATGGCAGTGCCATGAGTGCCAGGCAGGGACACTGGCAGTGCCAGTTCCAGTTGTCCAGTGGTGGCAGTGCTGTGGGTCACAGGCAGGGACAATGGCTGTGCCATGGGTGCCAAGCAGGGACAGTGGCTGTGCTGTGGGTGGCAGGTAGGGACAGTGGCAGTGCCGTGGGTGCCAGTAGGAGTGGTGGTGGTGCTGTGGGTGCCAGTAGGAGTGGTGGTGGTGCTGTGGGTGCCAGGCAGGCGTGGGCACCGCGTGCTGCCAGCTGCGGGGGGACGCTGCTGTCCCCCATCCATCTGCGTCTCGGCGGCTGAGCAAGGGACAGTCATGCGTTTATTTTTAACCATCTGGGGAGGGTGGAGGGGATTGGTGCCTCCCTGGTTATATCACTAAATCCCTGCCAGGCCCTGTTAGTTCCAGCACAGCGAGCCCTGCGCTGTGCTTCAGTAACTGTTTGAGATCCCCGTCCTCCTGGGGCTGTGCCCTGCCCTGGCTTGGGGACACCTCAGGTCCAGCTGTGCACACAGCTGGAGAGTGTGGGCACTGTCCCCAGCCCTGCCCTCCCACCCCAGGACAGGGCACAGGCAGCCAGGTCTCCCTCTACCCATTCCACCTCCCCAAGGAAGGGATGGTGTGTGAGGTTCATGGCCACATCCATCTCCCACAGCCCTTTTGGGGACAGGGCAGGAGGAAATTTGAGCTGCTCGTGGCCACCTTGTCCCCATCCCGGTGGCAGATGCCATGCAGGATAGCCCTAGTGCTTTCCTGTGGAAACGCTGTCCAAATCCAGGTCAGGATGGGGATGATGAGAACGCCTAGGAAACAGCCACCACTCTGTCCCCATGCAATGCCACCCCCAGCCACCAGCCCCCTCCCAGCCCTCAGCAGAGTGGCAAAGGGTTAACCCTCGCAGCGGGGCCACGTGACGCTCCGGGGATGCCGTTTTTCTGGAGATCAGGACGGATTAGGGTGGAATATCAGGATGAGAATTTCTTGGGCGGCGCATCCCCTGACCCAGCCACGGCCCCTCGCCCAGCAGCTCCCAGTGCTGAGCCAGGCCCAGCCCAGTAAGCACCCACTGTGCTGCTCCCCACGATTTCCTGCCAGCACCGCTGGCTCTGGGGGTGTTTGGATGGCACCAAGTGGGGGTGGTGGGCACTGCAGGAGTCTGTGGGTGCAGAGCTGGAGCAGGCACTGTCCCCGTGCCTGTCCCCTGTACCTGGATGCTCGTCCCACAGAGCTGTTGGCAGGAGGAATGGGGGTCCCCTGCAGTCCCCATGACCCCCATCTCGTGTCCCCTCAGTGCATGAGGCTGGTGTTTGCCCAGGAAACCCCCAGCGCCTGCTCTGCCGCCCGAGGCAGCGCCGGGAGCCATGTCGGGTTCCTACGACGAGTCGGCGTCGGCCGCCGAGGAAACAACCGACAGCTTCTGGGAGGTGAGTCCTGGTCCCGGCCACCCTCTCCTCCCACAGACCCCACCACCATGTCACTGCTCCCTGGGGTGTCTCCCTGCCCTCCCTCCTCTGCCTTAGAGCATCCCTGCTGTGGTGGCTCTGTGTCTGAGCTGGCTCTGCCCATGGTCTCACTCCTGGCTCTTCCTGAGTCACAGAGGGGCTGGAGGGAGTTGTGCTTGAGCAGCCCCAACCCAAAGCTCCATCCCTGCACCCCTAAACTGGCTGGTGCTTCCCCTGTATGAGCCAGGCAGGGTGGTCACAGCCCCCACACCTGCCTGTCCCCGTGCCTGTCCCAGGTGGGGAACTACAAGCGCACGGTGAAGAGGATCGATGATGGACACCGGCTCTGCAATGACCTCATGAACTGCGTGCACGAGCGGGCCAAGATCGAGAAGTCCTACGCCCAGCAGCTCACCGACTGGTCCAAGAGGTGGAGGCAGCTCATCGAGAAAGGTACCATGGCTTCCCTGGGGGGAGAGTTTCCCCAGGACACCTGGGTCCCCATGTGCCATCACAGCTTCCCCTGGCAGAAATGGAGGAGGCAAGGGCGGTGGGTGACCCCCAGCTGTCCCTTGGCCCCAGGTCCCCAGTATGGCAGCCTGGAGAAGGCGTGGGCAGCGATCATGACAGAGGCGGACAAGGTGAGCGAGCTGCACCAGGAGGTGAAGAACAGCCTCCTGAACGATGACTTTGAGAAGGTCAAGAACTGGCAGAAGGATGCCTACCACAAGCAGATCATGGGGGGATTCAAGGAGGCCAAGGAGGCTGAGGATGGCTTCCGGAAAGCGCAGAAGCCCTGGGCCAAGAAGCTCAAGGAGGTGAGAGAAGCACAGAGTGTCTTGGGGCATCCCTGTGGCCCCAGGTTCAGCTCTGTGTGCCCAGTCCAGGCTGGGAGAGACGTGTGGCACCTCCTCACAGGCAGAGGGGTTGGCAGGGGGCTGTGACCAGTATTCTGATGTCCCTTCCCTGTCCTCCCCACAGCTGGAGACAGCCAAGAAAGCTTATCACCTGGCGTGCAAGGAGGAGAAGCTGGCCATGACCCGTGAAGCCAACAGCAAGGCAGATCAGTCCAACACTCCTGAGCAGCAGAAGAAGCTCCAGGACAAAGTGGAAAAATGCAAGCAAGACGTGCAAAAGGTGCGAGGCACTGCTGGACACAAGGGGCATTGGGCAATGGAAACCAGTGGAGATGGCCACCACATCCCTTTCTCCACCATCAGTTCCCATTTTCCCATCCCTGTGCTCCTGGAGAAGGATGAGGACTTGCAGGCAGTGCTCAGGGCAGTGTGAGTTGGGCAAGGATTCACCCCACTTATGGGGCTGATTCCACCCACTGAGGCTCCTGTCTCAGTTTGGGCCCTCCAGCTCTGGTGACCCCCAAACCAGACCTCTCAGCACCCAGAAACGGCCTCTGAGGCGCTCAAGGTACAAGCAGGGCCCCTCTGTGTTTTTGCAGACTCAGGAGAAGTATGAGAAAGTGCTGGATGAGCTGAACAAGTGCACCCCGCAGTACATCGAGAGCATGGAGCAGGTCTTCGAGCAGTGCCAGCAGTTTGAGGAGAAGAGGCTCAACTTCCTCAAGGAAATGCTCCTGGACATCAAGAGACACCTGAACCTGGCTGAGAGCAGCAGGTAGGGACAGTGAATACTGTCCAGCAATGGTCACCAAGAGGTACCAGAGTGGCAGGAAGCTGTGCGGGAGCCTGGCGCCCCCCGGTGCCTTGGAGGACACACAGCCTGTCCCCAGGTGACACATCCTGGGCATGTCCCTGTCCCACACTGTCCCTGCGGCCCACCCTGACCCGCAGCCCCCCAACCACATCTCTCCCCACAGCTATGCCAACGTGTACCGGGAGCTGGAGCAGACCATCCGCATGTCGGACGCGCAGGAGGACCTGCGGTGGTTCCGCAGCACCAGCGGCCCCGGGATGCCCATGAACTGGCCCCAGTTTGAGGTGAGGCTGGGCGCACCAGCTGGGTGCTGGCAGCCCTGAGGGGCAGCCGGGCACTCAGGGGTTGTCACTCTGTGCTTGCAGGAGTGGAACCCAGACCTGACGCACACGATAACGCGGAAGGAGAAGCAGAAGAAGGGCGAGGGGGTGGCCCTGACCAACGCCAGCAGCGCGGGCGACACGGGGGCTCAGGCGGGCGAGCGCGGGAGGTGAGGGCAGGCAGGAGGGGCAGGTGCCATGACAGGCACGGCCTGTGCCTGTGCGAGCATTTGGGGTGCGGGATGTCCTCGGTGACAGCCACCCCTCCCTGTCCTCCCCCTCCCAGCGTGAGCAGCCACGACCGCGGGCAGACCTACAGCGCCGAGTGGTCCGATGACGAGGGCAGCAACTCCTTCAACACCAGCGAGGCCAACGGCGGCGCCAACCCCTTCGACGAGGAGTCGGCGGGGAAGGGCGTGAGGGTGCGGGCTCTGTACGACTACGACGGGCAGGAGCAGGATGAGCTCAGCTTCAAAGCAGGTACGGTGCCTTGCCAGTGCTGGGTAGGGTGGGACTCGTCTGCTGGAGATGTGGGTGTGAAATCCCTCAAATAATTTGAGTTGGTCCAGCCCTTTGAAAAGTTGAATGGTCAGAAATTGGAAGGCAGGAGCTGAGCCCAAATGCAGAAGGGACTGGGCATGTGAGGGCTCATGGGTCACCCCTTGCCTTTCTATCCTACAAACTGGTGATGAGTCCTGCAAACCCCCAGCAGCTCCATCCCAGGGACAAAAAGGGAAGGGGGGGTGAGAATTTCCAGCATCTGCAATGATCTCTTCCCTTCCACCTTCCTCTCCAGGTGATGAACTAACCAAACTCGGTGAGGAAGATGAGCAGGGGTGGTGCAAAGGGCGCTTGGACAACGGGCAGCTGGGGCTGTACCCCGCCAACTACGTGGAGGCAATCTAAGTCTTGTGGTGTGCTCCTCGTCACCGTCAGCAGATAAATCCACCCTCCGTTGTCTCCATCTCTCCACCAGCCAACCAGCCATTCTGCCGTCTGGTCCTTCACTCCTCACCCTTAGAGATTCAGACATATTTTCCGACCAAGCTTTTATTTTTTTAAGAGTTGTCTCTGAAGAGTATTTTGCATAGTCGCTTTCTTCTAAGATAACGTGAAGCGAAAGATGACGTTGTCCGTTCGTCTACGTTAGTTGAATTTTTTTTTTTCTGAGCGAAAAGCCGATACCTCAAGATCTTAAAGCCCAACCAGTGAGAGCTTCTGATTGGTTGGTTTTTAAAGATACTGAAATCATGAGCCGCCTTCTGATTGGCTGGAACTGTTCCGAAACGCACGGCGCCGAAGCTCCTGGGACCAACCAAATTCATCCCAGAAAACCAAGAGGGATTGGAGTCTGACTCCGTTGGTTATTTTTTTTGGTGTTTCCATGTTCTCCCCAGTTCATCCTCCCACCCTGAGGAAGGAGGTGAATGCCCCCCTGAGCCCCACGGCCATCCTTGAGATGCCCAGGTGAGGTGGGACCAGCCCTGCCACGGAGCTTGCTGGTGTCTCCTCAGCTTCCTCCTCCTCCTGGCCAGGCTGTGGGCACAGCTGGGGCGGGCGGAGGCTCCCGAGCCAATGCCCACTCTGTGCTGCAGGGAGCAGCATCGCCCTGCGGCTGGGCAGGTATCCAACGCACACCAGCTCCAGGTGAGATGGCCCTAAAATCCAGAGCAGGACCCAGCAGGGCCCAGGGCTGCTGGAAGCACCTTCATGCCCAGCCTGGGATAGCGAGGGCTGCCTTGGGCACTGCTGGGCATGGTCCTCATCTGCCCCTTCCTGAGGAGAGGCTGGAGCAGAGCAGGGACGGGGGATGAGCATGGTCCAGCCTTGCAGGGTGCAGCAGGAGCTGCAGCCGGTGGAGGAGGATGTTCAGCCCAGGCAGAGCACAAACCAGACACGCCAAGGCACAAATGGCAGCAGGTTTTGCCCTTTGCTTGTCCCCACGGAGCTCTCCCCTCCTCCTCTGGGCTCTGCCACCCAGCACGGCCACCCCCTACCCCAGGTGCCATCCTGAGCTCTTCCCTATGGATCATCTCTCATTTCTTTCCATACCATCACCCTTAGCAGCATCGATGCCATCGGCTTCCCGCACGCTCCTCCTGCTCCTGTCCCGCCCCCTCCGCTGGTTCGTGAATTTTTTGGCCCCAGGGATCCAGTGTTCTCGTGGATGCAGGGGAAGCACCGTGTGCTGGGCACGGTGGGCAGGAGCCATCCGGCCCCTGCCAGGTACCGGAAAAAAAACCACAAAGTCAGAAAAGACCCAACCAACCACCTGTCTCAGCAATGCACCCTGGTTTTTGTACATTGATTGTGTAATTTAAGAAGTATATATATAATATATATATCTCTCGTGATTGTATTTCCGTGGATACAACAACAAAAAGCAGCAAGAGAAAATATCCGAGCTCTGTCAGCGTCCTTGGCTCTGGGGTCTCCTTTGCTGTGCGTCTGTCTCACCCCTGGGGGGGCGGTTATGGGCCCCCAAGCACCCCCAGGTAGCACACCCCACCCTAAGGTTTTGGGGTGCAGCAGGGTGGGGGGCTTGGATGCATTGCTGGGGGGACAAGGGGAACAGCCACTGCCTTTGGGGACTCCTGTGCCACTGCCCGACAAAGTCTTGGGAAACTCATGGAGGGGCTGGATATGATGCAGGTTTTGGGGCCATTCCAAGCACCAGCCCTGACCCAGCACTCTCCTGAGCCTGTGAAAGCCCTGGCACAGCAGGTTAATGTCACCTCCTGTCCTCCCCACACTGCCAGAGGACCTGTGAGTGGGATGTGGGATCTGGGGCAGCACTGGCCCATCCTCACAGTGCCCCCGCACCAACTGTGTCGGGCACACACAGCAAATCACAAGGCACACTTTGCTTTTTGTTTTCTTTCCCCCCTTTCTTTTCATTTTTCCACTCCCTTTTCCAAAGGCCAAGGCAGTTTTCTTCCCTCTTCTGCTCCTCACTGCTCTCCATCCCTCCTGCCAGGATGTGAGCAGGGCTGTCTGGATCCACTGCTCTGGGAGCAGCACAGAGCAAGAACAGAAGGGAAAGGCAGTAGCTGGCACCAGCAGATATTTTAAGGAAAAAAAACCCAAACAACAAAAGACCAAGAACCAGGTGTTTTTCCTTTTAAGCTCCCACAGAACATCCCTGGAAGCCCAGGCCACCCCTTGGCTTTTGAACCTCAACCACAACTCATCACCAGCCGAAACCAAAAAGCAAATAAACAAATAAAAAACCTATAATATAAAAGATCAACATTGCCAGGTAACTCTGACCCTGGTGCAATGAGCAGGTGAAGCAATTCCCAGCTCTCTGCCCCAGCCCAGCCTCAGCAGAAGACACTCTGGATTTATTGTCCAGAAGGAAATGGCAAAGCTGCCATGTCCATTTCCCCAAACTCCAGAATCAGGCAGTCCAAGTAAAATCTGAATCAAGGGAAGAGGTTTGTGCCAGGGCACAGAACCTGGTGTGCTAGGAGGATTTTGGTGGCCCCCTGCACATGGATGGGGAACCCAGCTTGGGGGATCCCCACTGTGCACAGCCTCACACCCACACTTACAGCTGCTCCCTTTGCAGAACTCCCATTTGCAGCCCCAAATCTCTGTGAAGGGGAGAAGCTGAGCATGTCCTGGAGTGAAAAGCAAAGGGGGGATGCACCTGTCCCAAGGGGGTGCCCAGTGGCACAGCTCCCATGGCAGGCAGCACCCTTGGTTGGTGCCAGGCTGCTCCCACAGGGACTGGGACAGGGCCCCACCACGAGCAGCAGTGGATGTCCCTGTCCCTTAGGGTGTCCCTGAGGGTGTCCCTGTCCCTGTGGATGTCCCTGTCCCTTAGGGTGTCCCTGTGGATGTCTCTGTCCCTGCGGGTGCCATTGTCTCAGCCCTTGCCCCAGGCTTTTTCCTCCCTGCACGGTGGCCGGGGTGAAGCCACCTACAGCCAGAACCCGGGAGGGAGGAGAGCAGGGGGCACAAGCCCAGCCACCGCTCCCACCCTTCCCTCGGACCACCAGGGCTCTGCACGGTCCTTGCCCCGCGCCAGGGCCTGCTGGAGGTGAGGGGGTCCCTGTGTCGTTGCCAGCAGGTCCTGGCAGGGGAAGCCTCGCCCCGCAGCCCAGGTCCTTGCTGCTGGCAGAGGGTCTCTGTGGCTGGGGCAGGGGGAGGCAGCCAAGCTCCCCCGTCCCTCCCGGCGCTCAGCCGCTCCCGACGCCGCTCAGACCGGGTGGACGAACTGGTAGACGAGGCGCTGGGAGATGTCGGGCTTGCGGATGATTCCTTTCTTGTAGTACTGCCGGATGGAGCGGCTCAGCTTGTCGTAGTTCATGGCCGGGCGGTTCTTGCGGATGCCCCACAGCCGGGCCACCTGCGCCGAGTCCTCGATCTTGAAGATGCCTGGCAGGGGAGCGGGGCACGGGGGGTTACAGCATCTCCTGCCCCACCTCAGCCCCCCCAGCGCCCGCCCCGGCGCCTCTGGAGCATTGCTGCCCACCTTTGTCCTTGTTGAGCCAGCGGATGAAGCGCCCGTAGTTGTGCGGTTTCAGCAGCAGCTCCTTGAGGAACTGCCAGAGGTGGATGGGCTGGCCGGCGCAGGACGAGTCCACCTCGCTGTCGGCCCAGCTGGTGTCACCTCCTGCCACGGGAAGGGACGGGTGAGAGGAGACCTCGCTGCTGTGCCCCATCCCAGGGAGCTGCGAGTCCTCATGGGAGCCCCGCCCGATGCCGGAGAGTCCCCGGGGCTCAGCTCAGGCACTGGGCCCGCAAGCTTTGCCTTCTGCTCCCTGTCCTGGAGCAGGGAGGACAGCTCGGTCCTGCCCTTGTGCAGCCCACAGGGTGCAGGGGGTGCGGGACAGGGCCAGTGAGGGGTTGGAGCCCTTTTCCCTTGGCAGGGTTTTGCAGAGAACCGTGGGGCTGCTCTGGGGCAGAGGGAGTGTAACCGCACAGATCCCACATCAGCGGCTGCTCCGGTGCTCCGGAGAATTAAAATTAAACAGGGAGGGACCCCTCAAGTACCCCGGGCCTGCCAGCGGAGCTGAGCCAGCACAGAACTCACCGCAGTATCGCACATCTCCAGGGGCAGCCTTCTCCTTCATCCAGGCGGCTGGAAGGGAGGAGCGGGGCATCAGGGGGGCATCTCCAGCTGCACAGCATCGCCCACCCTCCCCAGCTCCCTCCCGCTCCCCGGCACCCACCAGATTTCCAGATGTCGAGGTGGGCGTGCAGGATGTCACCGCAGGCGGGGGAGCGCTGGCAGAACTGCTCCTCGGACATGGCACACAGGTCCTTCCCCGACAGCTCCTGGAAGGACTTCCCGATCTGCGGCAGCCGGTACTGGTGCTCCGTCCACAGGATCCATTTCTGCACATTCCCGGGGCTCCAGTCCGCGGGGTCTGGGGGTGGAGGGGGGTGAGTGTGGCCAGGAGCCGTCCCCTCCTCCCTGCGGAGCAGCCACGCTCACCCAGACCCTCACACAGGCTGAAGCACCCCAGGAACCATCCCCTCCTCCTGTGGGGGAACAGCCACGCTCCCCCAGACCCTCACACGAGGCTGCAGCCCCTCAAATGCAGCTGTGGGGGAACAGCCACGCTCCCACGCCAGCACATCCCTCCCTGGCCGCACCACGAGAGCACCTGCTCACGCACCTGCGGCGATGTTGAGGAGCTTGCAGGCTGTCTCGATGTCCTTCAGCACCTCGCCCACCACCATGCTCTGCACCTGCTCCAGGGAATGCTCCTCCAGGTGCAGGCTGTCCTGCAGGTCGCCCTCGGGCCCCAGCCCCAGGCCCTGGCTGTCGATGATGGGACATTGCTCCGGCTCCTTCCGCGCCTCCTCCCGCCCGCCCTGGCAGCTGCTGTGCGGCGCTTCCCCGGCGCCCTTGGCGGCCCAGGCCGTGTCCTCCGGGTAGAGCATGTCGAAGTAGTGCAGGCAGAAGGCGGGCAGGGGCTGCTCGGGGGTGCTGGGGGGGCTGGGGCTCTCCGGGCAGCCCCAGCTGCGGGGGTCGGGGTCCCGCGGGGGCGGCAGCAGCGCGGGCTCCGGCCAGGCGAGGCGGCCGGGGGGCAGCGCGGTCAGCGCGGGGCTGGCACTGCCCATCCCTCCGCTCAGCTCCAAACCTGCCCGGGGACGAGAGAGAGGGGCAGAGCTCAGCCCGGCACCGCTGCTGCCTGCCCGCCCAGCAGCCAGGCACAAAGGGAGGAACTAAGCCTGTTAGAGGGGAAAAACCCTCCAAAGAGCTGCACCGTGTCCCGGAGCCTGCGGGTGAGTGCGGGGTCAGCCATGGCTGGGGGGGCTGTCCCCGGCTTGGGAGGACCAACAGCAGCCAGCAGGGAGAAGGAGCTCAGGGGATGAGCAGGACCTGACCCCTGTTCGGGGTTTGGCTGTTTAGGGTCTCCCCAGCACTCCAGGCTGGCAGCAGCTCAGCCCCAGGTAGAGCTCAGGCCTCGGTGGGAGGCAGTGGGGGACACTATGGGGCTCCCCAGCACCTGTACAGGACAGGGTGACAATGGATGCCTCAGCCACAGGGACACGTTTCTGAGCATGGAAAACATCCTCTGTGGCTCCCACCCGAGGCACAGCAGCCCCCAGACCCAGATCTCCCAGGAGGGACCGAGCCCAGCACTGCAGCACCCGGCCCTTGGTCACTGTTGCCAACCCCACATGAGAACTTTCCTTGCAAGACAGAATAATTGCAATTACTTTCACTCTCTTGCAAGAAAAACTACCCAAAATCAGCCTGTCCCCATCTGTCTCTGCATGCAGGGAGTCCCAGAGGCCATGGAGAAGAGGATGAACCTGATGAATTTCCATGGCAACACCAGGGAATGGCTTCATCCGTGGAGAAACCTCCCCAAAAACCATACTGAGACTTTGGGAAGCAGAAATCCCTGCCAGGGAGAAGCTGCTGATGGGCATGGCCAGGGCACTGCCCAGCTCCTCCACCTTCAGCATTGCATTTTACAAGAAGAAGAAGAAGAAGCAGAAGAAGCATCCCAAATTGGTGGTTTAAAAGCAGCAAAAGGAGCTTTAGCAATGGGGCTGGCACTGGGAAAGGAGAATGCAAAGGCTGAAACTGCTCAGGACATCAGGCAGCCATGAAGGGGAACAGGGAGCAGTAGCCAGGGAAAAGGGTTGCTCCAAACCCCAGCTGGGGGAAAAAGGTTTAAAAGACATGAGAGAAAAACATCCCACAGGATTCCTCCAGGCAGAGCACAGCCCCAAGCACGGGAGTGGTCAGAGAAGGAGGCACACTGGGGACCCAGCCCCGTGTCCCATGCTCAGGGGGGAGTTAATGCAGGTCCTGAGGATTCAGTGCTCACAAGAGTATGGGTTCTGAAGTTCTGCATTGCTTGTACCTGGGGGAAGCTCATCACTTCACCCTTGGAATAGCCCAAAGAGCTCAGAAAAAGCCATGGAAGAGTCAGGGGCACCTAAACAGCACCATGGCAGCCTGAGCCTGTGGGTACCTGGGGGGGGACTGTGGAGTCAGGAGCTGGAGTCCTGAGTGGTTTTGGTGGCACTGCAGTAAGGAGGAGGAGGGAGAAGAGGCTACCCAAACCCTCTCCTGGTCTGGAGCTGCCTCCACCATCCAAACAGTTTCCCTGAGAGATGGTTCCTGCTTCCAAACCTCTCCTTGATTTGCTCAGGATTAAAAGAAGAGCTTTAGGAGATCAGCCCTAAATCCAGCCTCACGCTGCTCCTGGCATAAAAGGGAAGTGGCAACAGCTTGTGCAGCTCCTGTTGCTGCACAGTGCTGGCCATGGGGATCTCTGAGGAGGGGATGGGCCCCTCATTCCCGAGGCCTCTGGGATGTTCTGAGGTCATGGCTCATCCTCACACACGGAGGAGCAGAGCTATGAGCCAACCTCGGGAATCCCACAGGATGGGCGGCCCCAGCCCCATCCTCACCATCATCCTGTTCCCCTCCTCCCAGCTGGGACCAGAGGGACCCAATCCCTCGGGAAGTGTCCCCAAAAGCCCGAGCTGTGCCCCACCAAGGGCGCTGTACTCTCAGGGCGGGGGCCGCTGTTTGACTTTCTCCCGCTCTGGCACGCGGGCGGCCGGGCTGGGTGGGACCTGTTTGCGCTGAGAAGCCACTTCAGGTGGCCTTTTCCCCCCTTCCCTTACCCCTTTTTGCATTTCCCTGGAAAAGGAGAGCTGGAGGGGCAGCCCCAGGCGCACTGGCCCGCACGGCACCCAAAACCCTTCCCGTTCCCTGCCCGGGCTGAGCCCGGCTGAGCTGGGCATTGCATCAGCCTTGGCAGATGCTCCCCGGCTGCTGCTCCTCGGGCAGTTCTGGCTCCACGGGGCTGAGATGGGGTGGTGGGACGGGAATGGGGTGATGGGACTGGGGTGGGGCTCCTGCACTTCCCAGGGCACGGAGCCAGCAGGAGCTGTGGGTGATGCTGGGTCACGGCTCAGCCCCACAAACCCGCAGGGACCCAGCCCCACACAGACCCTGCAGCCGAGGGGGGAAATGATGGGGCCAAGGGCCCCCCGTGCCACCCCCGAGCTCTCCTGGCAAGGGCAACCCACCGTGGCTCGGGGTGAGACACGGGCACCAGCGAGGGTAGAACGCTGGGATCAGCCTCGAGTGTGAAATTAAAAAAAAAAAAAAAAAAAAAAAAAAAAAAAAAGAAATTCACCCACCCCCCCAGCCTAGAACAATGGGTCCGTTAATTAAAATCAAATCCGCGGTGGAACAGGTTGTGCCGGAGCCGCTCGGGAAGCCCCGTGGGACCGGGAGGTTGGCCCGGCCGGGGCGGGAGGGGAGCTGCCGCAGCCCCGGGATTTCTCCCAAGCCCCCGGGCACTTCCGAAAACCCTTCCAGCAGCCGGGGTGGGGGCCAGGGCCAGGCTCCAGGGTCACCTCCAGCCTCAGGCTGGGGACAGGGATGTGCTGTGCTGTCCCAGGAGGAACTGGGGGTGTGTGGGACCCAGAGGTGCTCCAGTCTGCCCAAAGCAGCCTGGATTAAGCAAGAAATGAGACCTGGGGTCCCTGCACAAGCCAGGGCTGCAGCCGGCACTCAGGTGGGTGTTCAGAGGCTGCTGACATCCTGCCAGCATGTCCCACGCACCCTCCGTGTCCCAGAGTGACAACTATGCCACGTCCTGCTGCCAAACCCTGCGCCACGCACCCTTCTTATCTCTGGGTGGAGGAAGGAGGATTGGCCAAAACCTCCCAGAGCCAGGGCAGGGACTGGGGACGGCGCTGGGGGCTGGGGGAGGTGACAGCCCGGGGGCTGGGGAGGTGACAGCCCGGGGGCTGGTTCTGGTATCTGCACGGTGACAGGACTGGGGATAGGGCTCACGCTAATGTACTCCCGGGGGGACGCAGCTCTCCCTGGGGGCCCTGGACCCTCAGCTCCCACCAGCCTCCTCCAGCACCACCGAGCTCCTCCTGCCATTACCTGCATGGCTGCTGGCACGGGGAGCAGGTGTCCCCACGGGTCCCCACGCCCTGGGTCAGGCTGCCCTCTCCATCAGTGCAGGGAGGCAAACAGCAGCGACAGGGGACAGGCAGAACCTGCCAGTGACCTGAGCAAAGCCTGGTGCTCGGTGTCCCCCCGGTGAGCAGCAGAGCTTGATGTTCCCCATTTGAGGGCCAGGGAGCCCCTATTTAAAGCAGCACCTTCCCCCCCGTGCTCCCAGCCCCAGAGAACACCCGTATTGTGGGGATTTGGCACCCTCACAGCGTTTGTGTTTCACTAACCGAGCAGAACCACAAAAACCAAACCCACAGCCAAAGCGACTTTAGGGCTGACAAAAAAACCAAAAAACCCAAAAAAACCAACAAAAAGAACAACCAACCACAACCCCCAAAAAAAAAAAAAAAAAAAAAAACAAAAAAAACCGAAAAAAACCCCAAAAAAACCCACCCTCATCCCAGCAGGAAAGCAGCTGGGACAGTGCAAGTCTGGAAAGGGGTTCAGCTTCACAGAGATACCCCAGGGCTGCAATTCCTCAACAGCCACCCAGGATGCTCCATAAAGGGTCCCTGCTGCTGATTTGTCGCACAGTGTGCCAAAGCTCATTGTCCCCTGCCTGGCACAGGGCCGGTGGGACCCTGGGTGTCCCAGCTGTTACCAGGGGGGCTCAGGAGGAGGCAGCCCCAGGAGTCCTGGCTCCATCCCACCCTCCTTGCTTGAGCAGGAGGAGGTTGCAAAGACACAAAAATATCAAATCCCATTTCATTTTGGGTGACGCCATCCAGAGAAATGCCAACAACGGGACAACCCGTCCCTGTTTAGCCCTACCGACCCCTGAAGGTGCAACGAGCTGTGGGATGGGATTCTGACGTGGGACAGCACCGTGTCCACCCCGGACTGGTGCCGAGAGCAGGGGCCCCTGGAGGGAGGGGTGCTGGGGAGCACAGGTAGCCGGGGGTCGTGGCAGCGAGGACTCCTTACCTGGAGGGCGTGCGAGCTCAGAATCCGCATGGATGCCAGCGCAGGGTGGGAAGAGCCGTCCCGGCGGCGCTCGGCGCGGGGGCTGCGGGGGACATGGCCCCGGGCGAGGTGTCCCAGCCCCGGCGGGCAGCACCGCGCCCCGCTCAGCGCCGGCTCCGCCGCATCGGCCCCCGGTGCGCACCGGCGGGGTGGGGACGGGGATGGGAACCGGGATGGGAACCGGAACCGGGATGGGAACCGCGCACCCCGCCTGGCTCCGGGGACAGCGGAGGGACGAAGCCAGCGGCGGCTGTGCGAGGGGGACGCCGGCAGTGTCAGGGCTCAGCCAGGGACTCCTTTGCCCATTATATCCAATTCCTTCCTTATTTACCTGAACAAACAAGCAGCGCTTACCTCAGCCGAGGTGTTTGAACAGCCCGGGCCGGGTTAACCCTTGGCAGGTGAGTCCAGGGCGGGCTCAGACCAGAACGGACCTTGGGAGGGGAGTGGGGCAAACCTGGGCACCGTTAACCCTTTTCCAGCCTCACAGGGGATAAGACAGGGACAGGGACAGGGACAGGGACAGCCACCTGGCTCTTCATGGAGCCAGACCTGCAGCACAGAGACCTGCAGTCAGATGTGTGAGCATCCATGGCATGACATCACTCCCAGAGCAAGTTGGGCCATGCTGGGGCTGGGAGCATCCTTGAGGGACATCCCTGACCCAAACTCCAGAACCATCTTCTTCCCAAATGCTCCAGGGACAGAGGCTGTGAGTGAGGGGAGCGTGAAGGGAGCCCCTGGCAGCCCCCAAACCCTCCCATCTCAGGGACACAGTGCTGTCCCCTGCCTGGGGGTCTGTGACTGCAGGATGGGGCACAGCCAGAATGTGCCACACTCCAGGCCCGGGTTGTCCCCACCGGCATGAGCAGGAAAAAGCAGTTCTGAGCAGGACAGACACCGAGCTGGTATTTATTGTCTTTTTTTTTTTAGCACATGAAGCAGGCAGGGCAGTTCAGGCAGTTCTCCTGCGCACGTAGCGCTGCCAAAACCAAACTCCCCCGTGCCCTAAAAACCCACGTCAGACAAACCCCACCACAACCACCCACGGGCTGGCCCCACGTCACCACGTCCCAGCAGGCACGTGGCCTGTCCTCAGCCCTCACCGGTGGCAGAGCTGGCATCCCTCTCTGCCCTGACCCGGGGCAGGCACAGCCGATTAGCCATCCATTGGAAATGTTTGCCGTGAGGAAATGAAAACCCCGGAGGAAGGAGACCCCGGAGCGAGCACTGGGAAAGGGCTTCGCTGCTATCGGCAGCGCCAGGAGTTTCTGCCTCCCTTTGAAATGCCTCAATGTTATCTTATCGTGGGGAAAGCTCCCCCTGGATCAGGGTTCCTGTGTCCCAGGGGAGTTCTTTTCCCCTGTTTTGGTAAACGCGGGCCTGGGACACGTGGCAGTGGCTGTGGGGGGACCCCGGGACATGCAGCTGAGTTGGGAAGCCACCAGCTCCTGCCTGGGCTTTGCCAGGGGTTGGGCATGTTTGGTTGGGATGTGGCACAGCCAGGAGGGGGGTCCAGGCCAGCCAGAGCTCTCCCAGTGCTTCTGACAGCTACAGCAGAGCTCTCAGCCCACTCAGACCATCACTGCTTTGGACAAGGCCCCACAAGCACCCAAAGCTGTTCCCATGTCACACCTCAAGATCCCTGAAGGGCACCTGCAGCAGAAGCATCCCAGCACAGCCCTGGGGCCCTCCAAGCACGGATCCCTTCCCCAGAGCACAGAAACGGGAGTGTCTCGACTGTGGAAACTGAAGATGCAGAGTGGAGTCGTGTAAATTCGACACCAGCCTGGCAGCAGCCACGCTGGGAAAGCACCAGGGCCATCCCGCCCTTCCTGTGGCTCCTGCCCCACGCCAGGCTGTGGCCTGGGGGATGTCTGGTGAGCAGGGCTTGGTTTGCACAGGCTGTGCAAGCTGGATCTGCTGTGACACCACCTCCAGGTCACTCGTGTTTATTTGGTTTCTTTACAACTTTTCTCCAGAGCAAACACCAGACCAGAGCACCAGAAGGAGTCAGGAGCAAAGAGGAAGGGAGCGTGACTGGGGACACTGGACAGTGTCAGATGTCACCAAGCAGTGGGGAGTCCCCAGTCCCAGACCCAGAGCATCCCAGGCCCGGGTCATCCTGGGCTGTCTGGGGACCTGCTGCCAAACTCACACCTCGGTCTGAAAGAACTTTACCTGCTTCACTTATCAGTAGCAGTGGGATCTCGATAATGGAAAGAGATTAAAGGGGAAAACATTTGCTTTTCTGGGCTCAGGGAGAGCTGGGCAGTGCAGCACGGCGCTGCAAAACTGGGTGAAAGGCCCCAAAATGAGACCTCTGCTTCCCTCCCAGAGGGCTTGGGGGCTGGAGCCACCCAGTGTCACCAGTTTCTGTGGGCTCCAGCTGTGCTGGGCTCCGGCCGTGCCGGGCTCTCCCCGACACCTTTCGCAATCGCAGCTCGGCACAGATCTGCTTGCACATGCAAACCAGGAAAAGGGGAGATTGCAACACCTGAGGAACAACAAAAGAGGGAAAGGAAGTCTGGCTTTTCTGCCCTGTGTGCGCAGTTTTTGGCAATTTTTCCTTGTCCCCCCTGTCAAGCCATCAGCTCCGATTCCGGTGTCTTTTGCCACTGCTGAAACTTCAATGCTTGGGAAGGCGGCTGGAGGGGAGAGATGGAGAAACGACTCGTGAATCAGCCTGGAGGAATCTCTGCCCACCTGCCTGCAGCTAATCTCTGGCTGCATCACAAGAATAATAGATAAGCAGCCATGTCACATATAATAAAACTATTGAAGGCCCTTGATGTCACTGCACAAACCACAGAGAGTATGGAGCCCGACCTGTCCCCACACGCAGCTGTGTTTCCTGGTCCCCTGCAGTGGTGGGGCTTCCTCTGCTTCAGCTCCTGCACAACTTTTGGGACAGTGAGTCGAACTAGAGTCCCTCTGAGAGGCTGCATCCTGCACCCCATGTCTGTGCCACAGGGTGACGATGGGACGGGATGAATCCTCACTCCCAGGCTGCAGGGTGAGCACTCTGAGGCTTTTTGCAGCCCAGGGAGGCTGGAAATGGTTGAAATGGTTGAAGTACCTTTAATGCATTCTCCCCACGCCTTGGAGAGGTCCAGGGAGGGGAGAAGGTCTCTCCAGCAGAGCCCAAAACTACCCAGAGTTTCAGGGAGCACAAGTGTAGGAACCCACAGGTGTGCACGGAGGGCACAGTGCTTTTGCTGGTGCAATGTCCCTGCGCTGATTTACCTGGGAGAGTGTCCAGAGCTCCCGAACTGCTGGGACGGCTCCAGACCCAGACCATGGCAATTCCCTCTGACTCCTCCTTATCCCAGCCAGACCTACCCACTTCCCGTGCAGCCCCAGAGCAAGCGAGGCCGCTCCTCTTTATTCTCTTTATTACTCCCCCGGCTCCCCCATCTCCCAGCTGCTGTCATAATCGTCGTTTACGGGGCTGCGTGTGTGCTCGGGGCAAACAGCCGCGTTATTACCGTGGCACCCGCCCGCGGCCCACCCTGATAGAGGAGCCGGGGCTCCCGGCCCTGTGCCGGCACTCTGTCCCTGCTCTGACACTCGGTCCCTGCTCCGACACTCTGTCCCTGCTCTGGCATTCGGTCCCTGCCCTGACACTCGGTCCCTGCTCCGACACTCAGTTCCCTGCCCTGACACTCGGTCCCCACTCGGAGTCTGCCCCAGCTCCAGCTCCTGGTCGCTTTTCCCACACTCCATCCCCCCTGCATGAGGTGGCTCCCGATGGCTCCCGTGCCCCTGCGAGGGGACCATTGTGTCACCTGCATTCCAGAGCAGCCCTCGAGGGTGCAGAGGGGGTTCTAGAAAAGTCGGCTCCATCCAGCAGCGCAGGGGTTGGTGTCTGCTCCACGCTGATGGCACTGAGGAGTCTGGGTGCCGTCTCTTTGCTGAGCACAGAGACTTTGGTGGGCACCTGGCACCTTTCAAAGGCTGCTTCGCACCTGTGGTGGCAGGAGGTGACACGGTCTGGCTCTGGGGTGCCACAGTCCCGCTTCTACAGCCTGGGCGGGCAGCTGGGGAAGGACCAGCTGGGGGAGGCGGATGAACACGCCAGGGTGAGCCCAGCCCCTGGACCACCAGCCCCCCCCCATTCCCACCCCTGCTCCCCCCCAGCGCCCCCAGTGCCACCCCAGGTGACGCCGGGGAACTCGTGGGACACCCAGCCAGGCAGGGAGCAGCGGATCCACCGCTGTGTTTGCTGTTCCTTTCCCAAAGCCCTGCTCTTTTCTTCCTCCGGTGGCATTAAACTCTTGCTTTTGTCTCTTGGGATTAAAAGCCTGGAAATGGTTGCGGGTCGCTCGGCGGTGCCAGGAAGAGAGGGCTCAGGGCAGCGGGGGCACACCCCGCTCGCCGCAGGGTGAGGGACGGTCACGGCTTCCCATGCACCGCCAGCGGAGATTTGGGGTGCAGAGGAGGGGGAGGATCCTGGGCTGGGCTCTCCGTGCGTTGGTTGTATCAGCACACGAGCCCCAAATCCCATCCAGCACGAGACAACTCCCCCAGTTAACCCACAGAGGCACTCTTGTTTTGTCACCGTCACTGCTCATCCCCGCGGCACACGGGGCAGCGGGGGCAGCACCCCCCGTGCCGGGCCCGGGGGCAGCAGCAGTTCCCAGGCACACACGGGCAGCCAGGTGAGACGGGCCGGGCCCGCTGCCAGCAGACGGGATGTTGTCTTTTCACACAGCCCCGGTGCGGGGCCGAGTGGCAGCGGAACCCTCCGCGGCTTTGGTTCCCACACTGGGTGCCATTGAGAAATGCAAATTCATTCTTCTGCTGCCGCTTCTCCCCACATGCAAAACGATTCTCGGGCAGAACGGCCCCAAGGAGCGACAGCCCGGAGAGCGTGGGAGCCGCTGGGCCGGGAAACACCGCGGGTGGGAGAGGGGAGAATGGGCAGCGCTGGGGGCCAGGGCAGCACACGGTGCCCCCGGGGCACGGGACGCTCTTGGCGGTGTTTTCCCTTGGGTTCTGCACTGTTCATCCCAGGAGAACTGCAGAAAAGGGCAAACCCCTAAAAGTAACCCAAAACCCCACACTCTGCCCGGTCTCAGCTCAAAGAGCTGGTGGGGCTGGAGGGTGGGGGGCTGCGTGGTGAGGGGCAGGAGGGGGTCAGCAGGGAGCTGTCACCCCTCTCCCATCGCTCCTGAGCCAGGTTGGCAGGGCCGGGGAGCAGGGAGAGGAGGGCTCCCCTGTGCTCAGAGGGCAGAGATCCCACATCCCGCACCTCCGTGGGGCTGTGGGTCCGGGGGGCAGGACGGGGCCGGGGACACGGAGCTGCCCGCAGAGGCAGCCGTGACTCAGCCGTGACTCACCGGGCTCCGAAGGAAACGTGTCACTCCCGTGAGCATCGCCCGGGCCCGGCACCTTCTGGGGGATCAGCAAGGAGCCAGGACCTGGGGGGTGATGTAGGGAAAACCGGGTGGGGCAGGACCCCAAACGAGGTCCCGTGTCTTATCTTCCCCCATTGTTGGCCACAGAGCCTGGAGGAATTGACTTTTCCCTGGCAAACACACGCTCCTGAGGCAGCTCCTGGGTATCCCCAGCCCTGTCAGCCTTCCTGGCACCGACACCGTGCGGAGCCGCAGCTCCCAGAGCCAGGTCTGGGCAGGAGGGAGCTGTGGTGGGCACCAGGAGCTGGGAAGGGGGCCCCAGCACCTGGCAAAGCCTTGCTGGACACAGGCAGCATTCCTTGGGGCATCCCTGGTTTCACAGGGCAGGATATTAAAGCAGAAAGCGATTAATGCTCTGCGAGGGAGCAGAGACTGAGCTCTGGCCCTGGTGTGGGATGTGACCCGAAATGGCTCCATGTTCCCCCCAAAGGGCTGTCCCAGCCCAAATCCCAGCTCTCCCCATCCCAGCTCTCCCATCCCGGTGCTGGCTCAGGCACCAGCAGAGCAAGGACATCACTTCTCTCCTCAGCAGTGGATTTTGAGCGCAGCAAAATGTTTGTTCTGTCAACACGTGCCTAATCCCCAACCAAAAGCCGATGAAAACACCATGGGGGGGAAGGATGGGAATGAGCTGCCCTTTGAGACAAAGCCCCGGTGGTGACAGCCACAAGCCCCACTGGGAGAACTGGGGTTCTCCACTGGGGGGAACTGGGGTTCTCCTCTGGGGGAACTGGGGTTCTCCACTGTGGGAACTGGGGTCCTCCACTGGGGGGAACTGGGGTTCTCCACTGGCTCTCCAGGTACCCTGTACCAGGCAGGGCAGGGAAATGCTCTCCATGGGGCAGGGATGGTCTCCAGCTGCAGCCCTGCCTCAAACCCGAGCAGGATCCTGAGCTCCATGGAGGAGCTGCAGAAATATTCTTGCTCTGCAGGGATTGTCCAGCCTCAGTGACCATTCCTGGCTTCTTTCCCTCTCAAAAAGCAGCCAGCAGGTGCAGGCAGCACCCAGCAGTGTCCCCACACCAGCCTAGGACTGTCTCTGTCCCTGCTGACCCAGCACCTGCTGTGACACCACCAACAGGCTCACGAACGTCACAAATGGGCTCACCTGGGGATTAGCGTTTCCAGATGACCCATAAAACCTTTTTCCTTGTGGGATGAAACAACACTTTGTCCTGTGAGGCTCGTTTCCAGCCTGGCTGGGGCTGGGCTGAGCAAGCAGAGCTGCCCCACTGCCCACCCCAGGGTGGTCCCAGCAGGGACCCACTCCCAGCACCCAGAGACATCATCCCTGCACCCTTCACACGCAAGAAAAAAAAAAAAAAAAAGGAAAAAAGAAGGTACATTTAGCAGTTTCCATTTGTTTGCTCTTTAAATAATTGTTTCCTTATCGCTATTGATTTAGATCCCTTTAAAATTCTGACAAACCTGCTTCTCAGGCACCCTCAGCTGCTTCCTCCCAGCCTGCTCCCCATGGGCAAGGCAGAGCAGCCAGGCTCATCCTAAGGAGAGCTCCCTGCTTGGGGAGGCACCTGCAGGGCACCGAGCCCCACTCACCCCCTCCCTCCCAAGATGGACAAACCAGGCTGCTCCAAAGCTGTAGTTTGGGAATTTGTCCTCTCCCCATCCCACTGCAGAGCAGACACAGGGCTTTGGGGCTGCTGCCATGCCCTGCCAGGCTCGGGGGGCTCGGCAGGGACACCCCCAAGGGCACAGTGGCCACGATTGCCCAACTCCCTCTGTGCAGAATCCAGCTCTGGCCATGAACAGCCCCAGTTAGGGCAGCACAGTGACTGCTGAGGCAGGACAGGACGGGTTTAAGTGTCCCTCACAGGTTGTCTCTGTGGCCTGGCTGGGGACAGGGACCCTCTCTGCTGCCCAGTGCAGCAGTTTCAGTCCTCAGGTGCCTCTCACTGTCACTACCAGAGGGTTCACGGCCCTGCTGGGCTCACAGGGGTTTGAAGGGCTCATCCCAGAGTCCCCTCAATGCCACCATGGGTCTGGGGCTTCAATGCCACAGGCTGACATCACAGCCCAGCCTGCAGCTGTCAATTAATTGAGGAAACACAGCCACAGTAAACAGCGAGGAGGGAAAATGCTGCAGATTAGATAAGGAACCTGAGCTCTTGCTGTTCCCCTGGATGCCAATGCTGTACAGACTCTGCTGAGCCAGCTGCTCCACACCAGAGGTGCAGAGAGAGCCAGGACAGGCTGAAAGCCCCATCCTGTGAAAAGGGCCTGGAAAAAGGGTCTTATGTCAGCCCCAAGGTTTCCCTCCCAAGAGCTGTGCACCACTCTGGGGCCACAGCAGAGCAGCCAGACCCTCTTTTGTTCCCAGCACATATCACCCTTCAAAATGGGACACAAGTGGCCCTCCTGGTGTGCAGACCCTTCCTCATTCCCAGCCCAGAGGGTTGTTATGTATTTCCCTGTATGATGTATGTTGTTATGTCCCTGCCCAGCAGCTCCTGCCTGGCTCTGCAGCACTGCCCCAGTCCCACAGTGGCAGTGACAGTCCAGATGACATGTGCCACCCCACTGCCCAGCCAAGCCTGGCCAGGACAGCAGCTGTTCTGGGAGGTGGGGGACACCCACGGCTCTTGCCTGCCTAGCCACTGTCACCACCAGGACTCGAAGCCTGGAGAAGCCACATCCAGCAGCTCCAAAGTGGACAAGGAACAACCTCAGCTCCCTCTGCTGGCACCTGCCCCAGGCTGGGCCCGTTGCCAGCAAATCCTGGTCGAACACCTCGGCTGGGAGCCCCAGGTCACCCCCCAGCCCCAAAACCTTCCCCTGCCAGCACATAGAGCTGTGATTCCCATGCTGTCCCCTCTCCTGGGCATGGCTGACCCACCCCACAGGACACTGCACTGCTCACCCTGAGTATAAAATAGTGAAAACCAAACTTTTCTCCCCCCACTTTAGGTTCCTGTGAAGGCGTCACTCCTGCAGGGAAGAGATAACCAAAATACAGGAATATGACGAGCAAAGAGGCAGCTTTGGAGCCAGCCCAGCTGCAGCTGCCGGGCAGAGCCGAGCCCTCAGCGTTTCATGGGGCAAACAGGGCTGGTCCATGCCCACGTGTGCCATCTGCCTCCCTGCTGGGACCTGAGAGCTTTTACTACTCGGCTGTTTTATCAACAGGGTAGGAAACGTTTGAGATTAGATTTCCTTAAATCATTTCTGTGTAACTGGGAATTTTCCAGCGAATACACAAGCAGAGAGAGCAGGCTATGGAGAGCTTCCAGAAAGATCCCAAGCTGTCCCTGATCCTGCTCCTTCCCCATGGATCCCTGGTAGCATCCCACCACTGGCCTGGCCTCATTTCCCTCTTGGCCCATTAACATTCCCCTGTGCCTCCCAAGGGATCTGCAGAGATGCACGAGCAGAGTGCTGCACACAATGGGCTGCTGCTGCAGGATGTAGCAGGTAGAGGAGGAAAAATAAACAAAAATCACAAAAATCCTCTCTGCCACTGTTCCAGGTGGATGGGCAGGTGCTCATTGGAGCTCTCAAGGTCACACCTGCAGATATGCAGTGGACATGCAGTGGCGCTGCGGAGGTTTTGGAGCAGATCCTGCTCTTCCCTCCAGCCCAAGGGGCATGAGTACCCAACGAGGCACAGGGCATGGGCCTGAGCACATCTTCATCCCTGTAATCCATCACAAAAATCTGGCAACATCCTCCCTCCGACTGCCATCGCTTTGGGAGCCAAAAAAAAAAACTGCATAAAGCCAGAACTAATTTTGCAATTTTTAATGGACAACGATCTGGTTCCCCTAAAAAAACAAACAAGCAGCTAAAGCAGCACCCAAGCAGCTCCCAGGTGCCTGCGGGATGACCTCCACCACGGCAATCCCGCCGGCTATTTGCCCACTCAGGAGATGCCATTAAAGGTGTGATGGGATTGTCCTGCGCTGGCAACCCCTGACAGGTTGCAGCCCTAAAGATAAACAGATTCTTTCGAGCAAATAGGAGCAAATGCAAAGCTGGGCAGTGCGCAGGGCGGGCGATCCTCCCCTCCCAAACACAGCAGCCTCGGGACACCCGTGAGCACCCCGAGCTTGAGGGGTGCGTTCTGCTCAGGGCACAAAACAAACACCCCCAGGCACAGGGAGCAGGATGTCTGTTCCCAGTCAGGCTTTCAGTCAAGCTTAACCGGCACATGAAAGCTCCAGGCATTTATTCAAATGATAAAAGCAAAGCCAGCACACACAGAGTGAGGTTTCTCGTGGGGATTAGGAACAAACTCCCAGGTAAGCAAAGCTGAGCTGCTCCATGGTGCAGTTTATCCAAGTAATGCTTGGGCTGGGTGTCCTGAGCAGCAAGGCCTCACCTAGGAACTCAGATCCACCTGGGACAACTGTGCAGGTGCCCAGCAAAGTGAGACCTTGCTGTGCCCCCATCCCAATACACAGCACCAGCTATTTCCTTAGGGACTATGAGAAAATAAAACCCAAACCAACCCTCCTCCTTTCAAACTCCCACTCCTGCCTTCTCTTCCCACTCAGGAGATGAAGGTCCGATCCCTCAGGACTGGGCTGTGTGAAGTGTGAGGCCTCATCCTGCACCAGGCTCCAGGGGAAGGGCTGGGATGTGGATCAGCCCCACAAGGAGCACCTGGGGACGCAGCTGTGCCATTGCTGTGTGCTGTGCCCCCCGTATGGAGATCGCTGAGATCATCCCACCCCTCCTCAGGGGTTGTTGTGGTGACCTGACCTTGCCACCAGGGAATCTGGAGTCCCCTCCCTCCCCCTGCCTCACAACCACCCCCATGGCCTCTCCCCACCCAGGGGTTCGACAGGTGGTTTGATAACCTCAGTATGCACCAAATTGGGTCTGGTTTCACAGCAATTTAGACTAAACTAGGGCTGGAGCTGGGTTTAAGGGTGTTGTGCCCGAGTGTCTGGCAACACTCTGGGGATGGAGCAAACCAGGTGACAGACTCAAAAGTTTTGCAGCTTCAATAAAACTCTCAACATCTACAGAGCGTTTTTTTTTTGGTTTTTTTTTTTCTGTGTTAATTTAATCATACAAATATTCATTTATACATTAAGGAAAAAGCTTCCTTTATTTCCACCCCCAATGTGCTATCATAACACTTCTCCCAGACTCAGAGAGGCAACACACCATCCCGTGCTACACATGCACTGCCCTGGCGAGCACAGACAGGCTGGGAACCACCCACGCACTCACACACGGAAAAAATTAAACACAACAGAAACCCAGACGTGGGACAGCGTGCATTTCCCACCCACACCACTGCTCTCCGACTGCACGGCTCTGCCCCAGCTCCCAAGCCTTGGCAGGGTTCAATCCAGCACTCCTGAAGTGTGGGCAGAAGATTCCCACTCTCTCACCCTCTCCCATGGCACTGCCACTTTGGGGCCAGTCCCAGGGACACCCTGCTCCAGTGTGCCAAGGCTGGGAGGTGACACTGCTTGAGCTGTGTTAGTGACAGGGTCCAAGTGGCTCTTGCTTGCCACTGAGACCCACTTAGAGGCTCTCAGAGATGTCCTACATTACCCTTTTCCATATGGGAGCTTATACCAACTGCAGTGTCATGAGGTCACCTGGGCAGAACTTCGTCAAACTCATCTCAATCTCCCCATTAAAATCTGGACACCCAAAGCAGGAGCAATCTGAGGGCTGGTTGCACCATGAAGCTCCAAGAAGTCAGGAGATAAAACCACCTTTGGCCTCAGTGAAACAGTTTTTACTCAAGGTAAAACATAGAGATAGAGCAACCCGTTTTAAACATCCTTCCAGTGCCACAGCAGGGGCCACAAGCCTGGCCCCAAACAGTCAGCACTCCATGGATCCTCAGCTGCCTGGGCAGAGCAGGATGTGAGCAGCAAGAGCTGCAGATGTCAGAGCCCTGTCTTTCCTCACACCCTGGAAGTGTGACCCTTGTCACCAGGACACCACGGACTGCAAATGTGTGTGTGCCTTCAGAGTGGAAAAGCACATGGCTACTTGGGGCACATGCAGGTTTTGATTTTTCAAGACAAGGGAAATAAATTCAGCCTTAGGAGGAGCACAGGAACAAGAGTGTGGCAGCCAGGGGACACAGGAGGAGCACAGCTGGGAGCAGCAAGCCAGTGTGGGGGCATCTGAGTGCAAGGGTCTCCCAGGTGCCTCTGCTGACACCAGGCAAAGGTCACAGCACCAGCTCTAACTCTCAGACTCAAACCTTGATTTCCCCTCCCTTCCACTATGCAGCTGACACAAGGAGCTAATAAAGATAAGGAATCACCTTGCCACTTGGACCGAGAGCTGTCTCCAGGGGTTCAGTGCCCTCGGAAGGGGAAGGTGCTGCAGGTGTGATGCTCATTTCCTCAGAGGGGCTCATGAGCCACCTGTGAGGAAAGGAAGGAATGAGTGAAGATTCCACCTGCCCACACCCCACTGTGAGGCTGCAGATCACCCCCTAAATCAATGCTCAGAACTAACCTAAGGCAAAATGTTGTTACAGCATAAGAACCCAACTTTCCAAGAAGCAGCACTCTCAGCAGGTTCATTCCAATCCCAACACTCCCCCAGATCCAGGGCACAGCCAGGTGCCCACCAGACTGCAAGTGCAAGTGTCAGGCAGTTCAAATCCTGTGGTGCCACTTCCATGCAGGCAGTTTCTCATCCTGTACTTGTCTGTGTCCCAGCTAACAGATTTCTGAAGGGACATTTCAGCTAATGGTGATCTGTAACAACTGAACCTCTGAAATATGAACAAAATCCATCACCCAATCCTTCCTCTGGACACAAGAACTCCCACTGGCCCCACAAGGTCCATCCATATGCATCTGGTACCAGTCCTTGGTAGCTGCAACAAAAGATTCCCCCATTCAAAACCAGCCACAAAAACAAAAGCAGCCAAGAGCAGCAAGGGCAAAGCCATGCAGTGTGCAGCTCTGACATAGGGAAAAGCCTTCACTGGGAAGATCTGGAAGAAGGTAAAGGGAGCTTTGCATATTCCTGTATCTTTGGCAGATGGCTGTTCCAGCCTGGTTTATTTGGGCAGGATGGTGCTGCTGGGCTCACTCCCCACTGTTTGTGGGGACAGCACTTCAGAATAAATTCAGCACAGTGCCTGAGACCAAGCTGCATCCCCTCACACTGCACTTCCCAATCCAGAACGGGAGGTAAACAGGCTGGAGGAACAGCAGAGCCACCCAAATCTTTTGCAATCCCTCCCCTAACATGAGTCCTGAGAGCCCACTCAGAGCCTCAGAGCAGCCCTGAGCCCAGAGGACAAAGGCAGAAGAAGAGGGGGTGACAGTGGGACTCAGCTGGTGGTGCCAACTCCTGCTCTGTGCTCCAGAACACATGGATCAGCCTCTAAGCTACACCTCAGCACAGGAGAAACAAATGCAAACTTATGCTCTGAAAGAGAGAGGGGACACTTCAAATGAAAAGGACAAGATGTCTGTCAAGCTTTGCAACTACTAGCAGGTGAATTACAGCTACAGAGATTCCCCTTGGCACACAGCTCCAGGCACAGCTACTGCACACGAGAGTGAACAAAAAGGGATTTTAAACTGCTAACCACACAGGACAGCTCAGGAACTTGAATAGATCAGTTTCTTATTAACATGGGTGTGTATTTGTGTACTTCATGTACAAGGGGGAAGGGAGATGAGCCCTCCATGTTATCCCAGAAGTCCCAGAGTCTCCCTCTCCAACTCTGATACCTGTCCCTAGCGTGGTTCCCAACGACACGCAGGACAACTTAACAGCAACACCCAAACCAAAAGGAAAAGAAGAAATAAAAGATTAAAAAGTTGGTAATTAAAACCAGCAGATGCTGTTAAAAATGCAGTGCTGGGTGCAGACCCAACCTGGCATTAAAAAAGCCTGACAGAAGCAGTCCCTGCACAAACCCAAGCGGGTGCTGAGCCAGTCCCGTTCAGCAGCAAACCAGGACATTCTGGGAAAATGCACGCTGTCCCTTAGGAAAAAACCAAAAACAAAAAAAAAGAACAAGAAACAAACAGAAATTAAACATTTGCTCAAACTACAACCGCTCTGTAGGCAAAATATTCTTTTTTAAAGATGGCTTTTAAATTTTCATTTTTAAACTTCTTTTTAAGCTACCTAATTATGTGTGAAGATGATTTCTAAAAACCCATAGTGTTGATGTCTTCTTCCTCATAGCATTTACACCACTCTGAAATCCAGCAGTCACACATGCATACTCAGGTTTTGGATTTTCCTCTGGAAACAGCTAGTCTTAAGTTACTGGGCTTTTGTTTTTTCTTCTTTTCCAGAACACGGAGGCAGAGAAGAGGGGTCCACGCTGTGTCTGTCTGCCACATGAATCCCCCTCCCTTCCCCCAAAAGTCAGCTTTTTCTTAAATTCTCCTCTTGTCGATACCCGTTTTGTGTTTTTGTGTTTTAAGACTGTCCGAAGTGATAAGGACCGTGGAAACCCTGAAAGAAAGTTGGAGACATAATCAATTTTCAACAGGCAAGAAACAAAATGTTCAGTGCTCAGCTCCAAAGAATGCCCAGCCCAGCCCAGGGCTTCCCACCAAACCCACTGTGGCTCCAAGGACACTCCTAAACCACACGTTCAAGGGTTGGTTTCCCCAGAGAGGGCACTTACCTCTGTCAGATGTTTTTTAGGCCAAGGCCACAAAGTAACTTGTGTTTTCTATACCTGAATTCCCTATAGATGCTACAACACCTGCAGGCCCAGTCCCTGCAGCCACCAAAGTATTTCCCAGAGACATGGTGACTGGGTAAGAGGCTATGCCAGAAAAAACCCCAAGGTAAAAAAAAAATCCGTGTTCCCACAAGTGCCATGTGTACCTTCTCAATGTGACAATACAAATTTGCCTTCAGTGAAATCAACCAGAGCTTTTACCAAAACCCCCAAAATGCTTCCTACAGAGTCCATTTCCCTCCTTTACATCCTGAAGTGAGTCACCTAAATGTCAGATCTAGTCACAGGTCTCAAATTAACAGGAACTCCTTTTGTAACCTCTATTGTCCAGATCAGTTATCCGGGGTTTCATCAGGAAGCAGAAGAAAGACCAACAGGCAGCAAGGGATGCCCCAGCTCACAGGGAGATGAAGTTTGTCAGTGATGAAGATACAACCTTCACACAAACCCAGAGACACAGAGGTCAGGAGGGAGATGAGGGAGAAAAACTTATTGTAT
Organism: Muscicapa striata striata; assembly: GCA_030060385.1. Classification (NCBI taxonomy): domain Eukaryota; kingdom Metazoa; phylum Chordata; class Aves; order Passeriformes; family Muscicapidae; genus Muscicapa; species Muscicapa striata. Next base: position 1,690,020 of record JAREIS010000223.1, on the reverse strand, counting down.
CTCACGGTAGAGTTGGAAGACCATTATGCAAATGCAGTCTGGCTCTTCCTAGCACAATTTGGGTAGGGCAGTGAGAGCCCAAATCCCTCCTGTTCTGGCTGAACAGGAAGTTCTGACCTCAGTTTTCACCACTCTGCCTTTAACAGGGCAAATTTCCTAGGAAATACCATTCCCTGTGTGTTCTACAGCTTCAAAAATCCCCTCACTGCAGGAGCCAGGGCTGTGGAGCCACGAATAGGAACACGGATTGTGTAAGGAATCAATGTCACTGGCAAACCCCAGGCTGGAGAGCTCTGCTGCAGATCTGACTAGGAAGGAAGTGCCATGAACAGTCTATAATCCTGCTACAGCTGGAGAGAAAAAGTTCATTCTTGGGGATATAATCAGGTGGTAAATACAAGCAAATGGCAAAATGAAGCAGCTCTCGGAATCCAACCAAGAGGAGGATCAGCAGACAATTAACCAGGACATCTCCTGAACTGTGTGGGAAGTATGAAAGACTGGGAACGTGGAAATTGCTGTTTGCAGACAGAAATACATGCGAGTGATGGAAAAACAAACACACTTCTACCCCAGGAATATGCTGCAGTGCCAGTTTGTAAAGCTTTTCAAAAGAGAACAGCCAGCAGATTCCAGCATGACAGTTCACCTGAGGAAGGAGATGCTTCCATCAAAATCCAGAGACTGAGAAATCCAACATTTCCAAAAATACACTCTATGAAACAGGGGGAAGGGGAGAAGCAGGGGAAAAACATTAAGATGGTGTGAGCAGGTGCACAGAAAAAGAACACAGAGGAAAAGCAATGTATAAACAGGATCCCAAGCAGTCTCACCTCACAGGGATTAAGTTATTGAATTTAGCACTCTGCAGAAGGAAAACAGGATTTGCTGCTGATTACCTGTACAGACACATTTGCCAGAATTTGCTTCATCTTTGAGCTCCCTGCACACAAGGCTTTGTTTGAGGCACTGCCTGGTGAGCTCAGGAGGGTTTAACCATCCCCTGCTCCTCTGCTGGGAGCACCCTGAGTCCCTTACCCTGTGTCACCTCACAGAGGATGCCAGAGGCAAAACCACCTTGCTTGCTTTAATTTGGGGGTTCCACAAGCATTCCCCAGTGGTGTAAGTCACCCTCAGTCTGACATCAGAGCAGCTCATTTGTGCTTTTGGATGCAGAGACCCTGTGAAGTCACCATGAGCTGGTTTGCAGGGAAACCCTCTGGACCTCCACATACTGGTTTCTGGAGCATCTAATTTAAAGCTACACAATTATGCAAACTGTGTCAGTTAAACCCAGAATTTAGCTGAGCACAAGAGATTCCTCAGCATGTACAGCTCTGCACCACCTGCCACCCTGCACTGAACACCTGACACCCTGGAATGAGCTCCCTGGCAATGACACAGTCCCACAATCCATGACCATGGTCAGCTCCTCCTGACACAGGAAATTTCACCATGGAAAAGCCCCAAATCTTTCCTTTTGGAATTGCCACTCCTCACTGCATTTCACCTACCCCAGATTCATTACTGGACATGAGAACTTGGCAAAATTGAACCCCACTTGTATCTTTAAGCTGAGTCAGAGCTGCTTAGTGCAGATCCTGTGCAGGTGACTCCACCTCCCCTGTCCCATGAGTCACCCAGCACAATGTAAGGGCTTGATACCAGAAAACCTCAGTTACTGCTGCAATGCAAATACCAAACCCCTGTATGACATTTTCAAGCCTAATTATCCCCTCTATACAACACTGTACATCATAAACATGCAAAAATAATTCTGCAGACAATTGCAGTTTTTCCAAGTTGTTTCAATGGAAGGATTATTCCCACTATTTTTGGTGCATTCCCGTCTATCCTCCAAGTGGGATCACTGTCTGTACAAAAAGCTCAGCTGCAGCTTTGCAAATTCACTTTCAGTTCTTCCAGAAGGTTCCCCAGAAGTAACTGCTCACTTGCTGGTGAGCACTGGCTCTTCACACACACCAGTGTGTGGCAACACAGGACTGTGATTTTCCAAGCCAAGACTCTGCATGATAACAACTGGTATAAATTATCATTTGACTCATGCCTCTAGAAGGGAAGTGAGATGTTTTCCGAAGTGAAAAACCCTTTGTGAATACTGAGCTCTGTAAACTGAGGTACCTGTGCTGGGAACAAAGTGAGGATTAAGTGAATCTTTCATAAACCATCACACACAGGCTTTCAGACAGCTCTTTATTTCACCTCTGTGACTGAGTCACCACCAATGCAGGTACACTTGCAGGGACAAGAGGTGGATGCACAGCTGCACAGCAATACAGGAGTCTCCCAGTGGGCACTGACAGTGGCCCCAGCCCACATTGCTGGTCCCCATCCCCTCAGGCCGCTCCTACCCCGCGCTGCTCCAGCCTCGCTTACGTAAACTGAGCACAAACAGAGAACAAAGCATCCAGCACTTGTGTTTTATTCCATGCATGCTGTGCAAACATGGCGTGGCTGGAGACCACCAGGAAGTTCAGGACCTTCTGGGAGCAGGCACTGGCAAGGCTGGTTCAGGTGCTTGTGGGTGAGGAGGTGGCAGGGCTCAGGTACCTGAGTTCCCATGCATAACTCCCTGATGTGCTGCAGGGCCAGGATAAACAACAGGCAACTCTGCTGGGCTGCAGTGGAGCAAAGCTGGGCTAAAATCAGCTTATTTGGCACTTCCCAGAGTCTGGAAGGACATGGATTTCATGGATGAGCTGACATGCAGCACTCAAACCACCAATCTCTCACTAGAGAGGCAAAGCAGCTCATGCCAGCCCAGCCCAGGCTGCAGTGCCATGGGAGCTCCAAGCCAAACATTCTCCCACTGGGTCTAAATGGATGTAACCTCATGGTGACCAGCCCAGTGTGAAGCCCAGACACCAGGATGGAAGGAGCTTCCTCCTCCTCCATGGATGCAAACATTTTTGGGGCATCATCCTCATGCATAAAGACAGTTTGATGCCCAGTTTCCAGTGAAAGTATTTCTGTCTAAAGTTTACAGGGGTACTCCAAAAATCTGCAAATTAGAGGCCCTGCTTTGAGAGAAGCGTGGCTCTAGAAGCAGCAACAACATTTAAGCTCAGAGAGGGGAAGCCAGTTAAAGGCTCCAAGGACACAGGAATAGTTTCCCCTTATGTACAGAAAGCTGCCAAGTAGCTCCACACAGAACAGAGGGACATGGGCAGCATAAATACAGCAGGAAAAATAGAGTTCAAATTTTAAAGCTGTGAACTCCAAATATGTTTCTATTTCACTGGGCTTTGAAGAGCAGCACAAGCAAGGACCAGGACAGCCAGGCACCATTTGCTTTGGTAGGGATGATGCCCAGTGTCCTGTCTGGGGAAACCTTTGCAGAATCACCACCTCCAGGTGCAGTTTTCTGCATTACATAGAGAGAAGTGATTCCTCAATTCATCTGGGCAGCAGGTTCAGATACAGATCTATGGATTTTATATAGAGATGTTAAGTACAATCTAAGTGTCAGGATATGGCTATTCATTTCTCATCTTCCCGGACATGGAAACCTGTAAATTTCTTTCCTCAGTGAAGCAATTAAACTCTAATTCCCAGGCACTGTAAGACTGGATCTTGGAGCTTTAATGGAAAAGTCAGTCACAAGAGAGCAGCAGTGACTGTGCAGGGTTGCTATGAGACAGGAGTAAATAGGAGGAAACTGTGTCAACCTCAGATCTCCGGAGAATCCAGAGAAAGCGACTGCCAGAGAATAAAGGATCCGTGCATGGGGATTTCAGGGCATCCTATCCTGCACTTAGGCACATCTTTACATCTAAGAACATGCAAAACTCCACTGGGAACAGATTTAACAACAACATGCTTCAAGCAAAGCCCTGACAGGCCCTGGCCTGCAGCCTCCCTGCAGTGTGTGTGGAAGGTGGGCAGGGGGCCCCAGGGAGGTGGGTGCCATAGCAGGAGTAAAGGGCACACAGCTTGTTCCAACCATGCCATAGGTTTCATCTTACCCACTTAGAGGGAATTCTGTGCCTGGTTTTGTTTGTTTTTCCCAAAGCACACACTCTGCTGCTGTATAAAAGCATTTTGAATGTTTCCAGGTGTGAATGCTGCTGTACCTGTCTAACCCAGCAGCAGATGGCACGGCAGCATCACCACAATCCTGACTCCAGTGGGGAGTTCCAGAGGACAATTCACACCTGCTCAGTGCACCAGAGGGAGAACTAATTCCAACAAGGTCTGGCAGCTTCGAGGATGTTTTACACCTGCAGATGCCAGAAACTGCTCATTTTATCTCAAAGATTTCATGGTCTCATGCACTGCCTGACTGGGTGTCCCCAGTGTCTGTCAGCAGAGGAAGCCTCCACAGTCATCTGAGAAATATTTAAGGGCTTCTTTTGCTTCTAAATACAGGACACAGGCTCTTCTCAACACTTTCACTAAACCTGAACCATCTCCTTCACTCACCAAATGGACTGTCAAACACCACTGGGGATTTCCTCCCTCTCCCAAGTACAAGAAAGGAGACAAAAATATCAGAGGTCCTGCCCAAGATAAATAAAATCCAGGAATCTTGGGATCTGTGCCACTGCCTAACCAACCCCTAGTGCTCTTTTGTCTGCTCTAGAACCTGAAATAAAGCCTTTCACATAAATATTCAATCACAGGGCAGCAACTCCCAATGCAGTAGTTCTCTGCAGTAGCAGAGTACAGGTCAGATCCCCTGGGGATGTGGAGAAGATGGGCCAGGTACAGCTTTTCCCAGGTACTGGAGCTCCATCTGCTCTCAGGAAATTCAACACCTCTACATCACCTCTAATAACCCCTTTTCTGCTCCAGCAGTATCCCCAGCTGGGGACATCATGATCACAAAGGGAAAAAAGCAAACAAAACTGCATCTTTTTTTCCCAGAGGCCTGACCAGGGAATGGGAGGAATGTTCACCTGCTCACTTCAAACCAGACCAGGTATCTGGGATGTCCAATTCCCTCAAACTTCTTTACTATAGAGCCACTACTGTAACAATATGAATACTGGGCCTGTGGCAGAAAACTTCCTGCCCTGGGCAGGATGGGCAAGGCTGGAGCAGGACTCAGATCTTCAGACCTACCAGAACATCCTCCAAAGGATAAAATAATTTGTCTTAGTACGTCACAAACAAAAAGAACTGCAATAGACAGAAAAAACACCCAAAAATCAAGTAGCTTTTCCATATCCCCCACCCCAAACCAAAAAAGGACCATAAAGTTGTCCCTTCTGAAGCCAGCAAACAAAATGTCTGCTTTAATCTCAGATAATCCACCTCAAATCCACACAATAATATTCTGTAAATACAAAAAGAAACAAAAAATCCCAAAACAAAACAACCAGGAAAAAGGGGAGGAAAGATCACCTGCCCTACATTTGGGGTTAGACTAAAACTGCTGCTGTTTCCTCAGAGCACGGAGCTCTGGGTTACCAGCTAAACCAGCTCACTTCAGCCTAGTGACACCTCTCAGGAGATGCTTCACCCTCCTGTTGGCCTCTCCCACAGCACAGCTGCTCCTTGCCATGGGCTCTCTGGTTCCTCACAGCCACGTTCTTTGAAGCCAGCCCCAGCCCAGCCCAGCCCCGGGAGCACCAGGACCCCACCACACATCCACCAAAGCAGTGACCTTCAGCACTGCCACTTCAGTGGTGTTTCACTGACAGGTCATCACTGCCCAAACCATCCACTCCACTGCTATGAGCAGAGCCTGGCAGCAGGAGCCAGCCCAGAAATGGTGTTTGGGAGCACTAAGGGGGGGCAGTCAGGCTCACCCCATACGTGCCGGCCATAAAAAAATGCACAGCCCTGGGGTAAAGGTCACTAAAACAAGATCCACTGGCACAGGACAGGCAGGTCATCCAGGGAGGAACTAAAGTGTTGTAGGTGAACTAACAGTAGGGCTTTATTAAGTCATTCAGCAACCAAGTGTTATTGTCCTACACAGCCTGCTCAAAGTACAGTAAAGCATTTTTAAAGGATTTAAAAAATCAAACTAGTTTGACATACGACAGTACACACCTACACATACTGCTGCATTAACAGGTGGATTCTGAATTGTAAATAATCCTGCAATTCTTTTTTCACACACAAGCAAATAAAAACAGTCAAAATATCACTCAGACTCATATAGCATCCATCAAGCAAGCTTTTGAGAGAGATTTAAAGTAAAGATAATTTAAAAGTCACCTACAATTATGAACAAGACAAGGACACAGACAGGAATAGTCCTTTGATTGACTGTTCCTGCAGGCAGCTTCTGGGATCAAATGGTGAGCTCTGTAGTTTCCCCACACCAGCTAAAAAGAAGTTATCTGGCTAATCTGAAGTTTGAGGGTGTGGTTATTTGTTCTCTGTTCAAAATTATGTCAAACTCAGGACACATCTAGAGAGATATTTTGACTTATTTGCACACGCAACCGGAGCAGGCTCCAGCCACTTGCAGTTACAGCACCCAAACAAGGTTATATAAATTTTAAGAAGGACTTGAAGCAAAAACAAAAAGGTGGATCTGGTAGAGTCTATCAGAGGCAAAAAATATTTTAATATAACATGAGGAGTTGGCAGAGTCAGACAGTCAAATTCAGAACCTTCCTTAGCAGGTCTGGCAGAAGCAGAAGGAAAGGGCTTTGCAGTTTGGAAGGAAGAGCAATTACACACCTGCCAGGCTCCTCCCCTACCCGTTCTCCTGCTCGCCCAGGGCACCTACCTTACTGTACGTCACTACCGACAAGTTGTTCGAGTGACTGCTGGGGGAGAGATTTACAGAGTTTTGTGACAGTCCATTCTGATCTTGTTCGATTTGGTCAGGAGCAGGCCCCCATGTGTTTTTGCTGATTGTGCCTAGCTCGGAACCCCCAGGGTCTTTTAGGTTGTTTTCATCTGGTTGCCTGTTCTTCTGTGGAGAGGCGAATGGGTTAAAGTTTCCTTCTACCTTGCGATGCGGCTGCGTGTTGAACTCTGTTTCAAAGGATGACAGCTGCTGTGTGACACCCAGAAGTCCTCCAACTTCCACGCTGAGGATCACCCAGATGACATCTGTGGAAAGATACACATTTGGATTGTCACTAGATGGGAGTTTATGAAGAAGGGTCAGAAGGAGCAAATGGATTTCATCCTTTACACCATCAAGAAAAAGAGTTAATGCTTAAAGCACATTTTTACAAAGCTTAAGCAGTACTAGTTCCAGTGCCCCCAGTTTAACAGGGCTGGGATCAGCAGTTTGAATTTTAGGAGCCCATTGAGGACAGTGGGATTTTACCTTAGGGGCACACAACTTGCTTAGGGAACTCCACACCCTACCAGAGCCAGGACCCCAGTATACACCACTAACCTCCCTCACTGAAAGCTGTACACACACCCCCACTGACCCTGCAGTCACACCACTAAGCCTTGTACACACATCCCACTGACCACACTGCACAACCACCACTGACCCCACTGTACACACACGCCCCACCAGTGATCCCCCATAGGTGGCTCTGGAGCGGCCCCGCAGCGCCCTCTGCCGCTTTCTCTCGGCCTTGCGGCTCCGGTGCCGCCCCAGGCTGGCACCATCGGGCCCCCGCCCCAAAACGGGAGGAACGTCCGGGCCCCGGGAATGCCGGGCCAGACCTGGGGGCAGCTGCCAGCAAAGCCACCAGCTCGGTGCCCCGGACTCAGAGCTTGGCGGCCAAAGGATTCAATCTCCAGGTCGTGTTTGGCAGAAGTGCCAACTTCTGGCAATGCAGGGACATCTCCCATTGTCAGGGGCTGGGAACCCTCTGGAAACCCTGGGAAACCCTTGGTGAGCACACGGGACCAGCAACACGAACCAGACAGGCTGTCTCACCTGCATGGGGATATCCCTGCCCATCCCTCAGGGACACATGGTGTCCCCTCCAGACACTGAGGAGCTGCATGGCAGTGCCAGTGCTACCAGCAGCCCCCTCCTTCCACGCACTGGTACTTTTGCCTCCATGTACCAACACCTCTCAAACCCTGAAACTTGGGATACTCCCAGCTGCCAACAGAGACACAAAGATGTTCTAAGTGTAAACTACAGCTGGCAGAAAAGGGAGGGAAGGCTGCACTGAAGGCAGATGTTTGAGGCCCAGGCTGAAGCACCAGGCAAAATAGCCAAATGTGTTCTTTAACCAGAGAAATAGCTCACAGGGGATGCACTAAATCACTGTGTTAAACCCCAGGCACTAATTTCTCACATGAGGATTTCCACTACTATTTTATGCTCATGTGCAGTTCACAGCATTAAGCAATGGAAAACTCAGAAATCTCAATGAGGACTGACCGGGACAGAATCTCTGTAAGTGCTGTGCACATGCCTTTGTTTTCCAGAGTTTTATGTAATCTGTAATTTGTTCCAGTGCTTAGAAAACACTGACCAAGACAACAAAGCAGCTCCCTTGATGTTTTCCTCCACTCTGCGTTCTATATTTAGGCCTGGGGCTGGCAGAGCTCTGCCCTTCTGCTCTGTTTTGGGCCCGTGGTGTCCCTGCTCACCTCCGTAGTAGAGTCCCGTGGCAGTGCACATCCGCCACTGTCCCTGATACATTCCGGCGGTGCTGGGGCTGCACATCTGCACGCTGACATCAGCCATCTCCTGCGGCTCCAGGGACCTCACCATCACCATGTTCACGTGGCCAAACTGGTCTCCACCAACGTACTTCAGGCAAACCCCTGGGGGCCACGCCTCCGTCCCTGGGATTAGACAGGAGAGGGAATTACTGACAGTGCACCAGGAAAAGCTTTGTCTGTTTGTGTAAGACTGGATGAAACATGCTTGTTAAAACAGTTGGGCAATTGTTGGATGGCCAAAGGAAATCAAGATACACAGGACACAGCAGCAGTGGGTGCTGAGGAAGCCTGGTTTTCAGAGCAGGCTTAACTGGTGCATTTAGGGACCAGCAGAACAATTCCTACTTGAATAATCTCTATGTCTTTGTTACACACACAAAAAAAATCTCAAAGTCACAGTGTTACAGCTTAAAAAAAAAAAAAAAAAAGGAGAAAAAAGAACTTAACCTACACACACCTCCCCTTCCCCAGGGCCAGAGGCAGAGACAAGGGCAGGGCTGTGTTGCGTGCCCCCATTTCTTCCCTCCATGAAGCTTCTGAACCATGCCACATCAAATACCTGTTATTTATACAAAGTGCTGGCAACATGTCCTTTCAGGGATTCATTTCTTTCTAAGCCTGTTAGGAGTCTCAAGAGGAAGTCATAGTTTAAGGTGTAACTGTAAGTGGCAGCACTATTTCCTAAATGGATTTATTTCTCTCCTTGCACCAACACTTTTCTCAGGCTGGTGCAAAGGTGGGAAGGGTTGTGAATACATGATTTATCTGTGGAGATCCATGTTTAGACTGCAGACACTGGGACTGACAGCGTGACCTGGCAATCAAAGAGACAGAAAACAGCTCCTGCACGCAGGCACTGCTGCCAAAGATAACAAGTGCTGGGGCAGACAGAAAGAAAAAGCGCTTTTGAGACTCATGAAAAATCAGTTTAGCACAATTTTCTTTTGCTCCTTCCCCAGTTACATCACATGACTAAGGCAAGGACTGAGAACACCTCCTGCTCAGCTGAGGCTGACGGAAATGGCTACGGAAAGCTGAACCACCATGAAGCTGGAACTGCTCCGTCTGGTCCGAGGCGAGCGTGCTGGAGGCTGCTCTGACCTCATGTTACCTCAAGGAGCATCCTCTGCAACAGCTTGCCTGCTAATTTAATCCCTGTGGATACTCCAGTGAAGACACAGCGAGGACTGGTTTTCTTCTCAAGTCCTTATTTGTGGAATTCACAGCCTCTCAGGGAGAGCAGGATGTGCAGGAGTGCAGTGGATGTTCAGTGTGGGGGATGCACCAGTACAGCTGGAAAGGTGCTGAGAGAGCAGGGCTCTGAAAGAGGAGCTGGGTGTCTGGCTGACCTCGGCCCGGGGCGTGGGGCACTTGAGCATGAAGCCTCATCTGCAGAGGTTGGCAGCCCAGCAACATGGTTTAGTTTAAATTATTTATGTGATTTTTATCGGGTTTAATGGCTTTAGGCTTGCAAGGTGCCTAGAACGCTGCAACTGATAAGCCTCATAAAATGAAATTATGATTATGTCATTCTATTTCAGTACACTCATCTCTCAGGAGATGATAAATTGCAGAGAGTGTCCTGCAGAGCCAGCAGCAGCTGGGGGCAGAGTGGGGAAAGGAAGCCAGGCTGTTAGATCCTGCTGCCCTTTCAGCAATGGTTCTACTACACAAACTGCCCTTTTGGCAGACAAGGCAGCACCATCCTGCAGGTACCAGAGCAGGGCATTGTTTTTTACTGACACATATGAGAACCTGACTGAACTGAGCTCACAGCTCACATGCCTCAAACTGACAATCTCTGAGCTCTGCCTGTCACACTCATCAGACCTGAAACGCTCCAGTGACACACGCCTCAGGTATTTTGTGTTCCAGAACTGAAGTCATGTAATCAAGGACTCCTGTAGAGCTGTTAAAAACCTTGGCACTGCTTCAGTTATCTGCCTAACAAGTAGATATTATCTGGAAACACTGCAGCCCTTTGATACTATACCTTAATTAAACCAAAGAATGGTTTTCAAATGCTGCAGTCCTCCTCACACTGCACAGTCATAACCAGCATGTGAAGCTGCACTTCACTAACCCTCAGCAGCACAGTTGTACCAAGCCCTGGCCTCCAGCACCACTGTGAGGGCATGGGTGGATGGCCTGACAAGGCAGGTTCAAACCACACAGAAGCCAAAACAAGTCAGGCTCGCCAGGAAGTCCTAAGTCAAGATGAGCTCCTGTCCTTCATTTTAGAAGGCCCAGGATTTCAGAAGGTGAAACATTCCAAGAACAGTGAAACATCCCCTGAACTGGGATGCTAAATTAAGGCTGAATTTGCATACAGGAAATGGCACATCAGAGGAACAAGGAAGGGAGGAGTTGGAAGGGCATAAGATAGAGGTGTAGTCATAACACACACAAATTGAGATACTAAGAGCAGAGTAACAAGATCTATCACACTTACTAGATTTGGAAGAACTGTATTTGGGACAGTTATAAAAAATTACCAGTCAACTTTTCACAGTACTGGAGTTCAAGCAAGTTCTACATGTAACCCTTCCATTGTACATTCAAACAAAAAGAGGCAGAAAAAGTACACTGAAATATTAAATCCTTCCTCTAGAACACACTCTCTATAAATCAGTGTTCTTAAATATCTCCCCCTAATGAAATACTCTTAGATTTTTACTGTGGATATTCAGTCCAAGTACTGCAGCTATTCACAAGCAGAAATACTGAGAGAGCTGAACCCGACTCGTGATGATTCCCAACATCACACCTCAGTGTGGGATTGTTCTCCCTCAAACAAGTACAAGCAGGTCAATTAAATTCAGACACACTGATTTAAATGTTCATGCAATATCCTGTCACTGCACTGCCTGAGGACAAGGGACTCCTTCACATCTATGGATCTCATTTTCCTCTCTGACTATATCCCACCAGATCAAGCATTTTTGCCCAGCTTCACTTCCTGGATCCCAGTCACTGCTTTGACTTATTTCAAACTAGAATGTGATCTCTCCAGCCCTGCATCCTCTCAGAATGTGAAAAGGCAATTCTGCCTGAAGTGGACCTGCCACATGACCCTTGTGTCACTGCCTCGATTGTCTACAAGTTTCCTAGAGTTTGTTTGTGTGCTGGCACGAGGAACAAGACTGGTGACCTGACCAAGCTGCACATCCCCCCACAAAATGTTTGTACCAACCCAAGAAAGGGAACTTGCATGGGCTGGCAGCACCTCAGGGTGGCTCCAGCCCAGGTGAGTGCACATGAGCTTCCTGCTTCAAGACCAGCATCCCTCCCCTTGGATCCCAGCACTGCTGTGTGGGGTTTGCTGCAGTCCAAAGGCCTCACCTGTATTCTGTATCCTCCACGTTTTTGTAAACTGGGTATCAGGAGGGATGGACTCTCCTTCACCTATGGTGACATCTTCCACAAATGACATGGAGGGGACATTGATATTTGGACTCTCAAAATCATAGTAGGCTCCAATGGCAGCTTGTAGATTCCTGGAAAGGAAAAAAGCACATTACAACCTGAAGTCCAGTTGGGCCAAGCCCTTTGCAAAGGTCATATGTCATCCTAAACACTTCAGCAAAAATATCCGGACTGTAATAACTTTGCTGATCATGTGTTTTTTAAAAGCTTTTATCTCTATTGCATGTGGATTTTCCAAGATAACAGAGCTTAAAATACAGTACTTTTTCTTGCCAGGGACACTGGTTTAGATCACTCTTCTACTCTGCTTTTATTTTCCCTGGAAATCTTGGAATTTACAAGTCTTGGAGGCATCTACTCCAGCAGTTCTTTATGAAACAGTTCAGGAGACACCAAGAGAAGAGCTGTGCCACAGGAGGCAAACACTGGGCAGCTTCTTCATACCAGCCTTGATACCTCAGTTAATTTCAAAAGGACCAACCAAACCTCTCCATCTTATTTTGGCATACAAGGTCCAAAAGGAGCACAAGAAGAACAAAACATGGAGAACACTCTTCTGGTAATTCTCAGGGCCAAAGGGCACCAGTAGCTACAGATAATAACTCCAGCCTTGCTGTTTTTGAAGCATACCATCAGGTACAAACTGTTTATTCATCAGTAAAGTGTCTGTTCAGCTCTGGGTAGTCACAACTCACAGGAACTTACAAACCACCTGAGTCAAAAGTTCCCACTGAATAAAGATAAATGACAGTGCAAGTCTGTGATATATAAAGGACATTCAGAAAGCCACAATGCTATTGATTCCTGAGCCACGGTGTAGCTACAACTCATGATAATTAATGTGAGAAGAGGAACAGTCAGGCAGGAAGAGGATTCATGAGCCTTAGCTCAGTTCCACGATATACTATTAAGTCATTATGTAAGTGTTTGGCAAGTCATGTAATTCCTCTGTTTATACATGTCTGAGAGGTTATGGCCCTGATTTACATGTTGTGAGTGGGTGCTGTGAGAATGGAGATGAGTAAAATCGCCCCAAACAGTACAGGCATAACAACTGCTTTTTTATTAATTGCAGAAATCTGTGTTGCTTTTTTGAGCAGGATAGGAAAGAAAAAAAAAAATAAAACCAAGACTTAAGGAACTGGGAACCACCACCTAAAACCAAAGCCCTGCAGAAGCTGCTCTGTGTGGGCAGTGATATTGAGGGGCTGGGTAGTGGTGGGGTGTCATGTGTCCGAGTCAGAGAGCCAAGGTGAAAGCAAGAGAAACATTTGCAGCGTGACCCTGAGCAAGAGCAAACACAGGGCTTTGTGGGGCTGCTTGCCAGCTGGAAAGAAGCTTGAAACAGTGAGTAAAGAAACTGCCTCCTGTTCAATTCCTACAGTGTTCATGGCAAAAAACATTCAAATCAGACATTCTGGATAAAATCTGAACTGCATGGGAACAGTGTCACTTTCTTCTCACAGAAAACTCAGGGGACTCTAAGTGAAGCAGCAAAATGGAGGTAGAGCCACACTGGGGGCACTGGGAGAGGACCCAAAGCCCCATCAGTTTTGCAATCAAGCCATCCATCACAGCACCAGCAGCCAGCAGATAATCGCTGTGTGAGTCACAGGAGCTCCTGATATTCTGCTAAGGAGGCGCAGGAGGAATGTCCTGCACAACATGGCCACGGGGGGATCGATCAGCAATTCAGCGAGCCCAGGCTCACAGGCAGACCTTTGCCACCCGTGCGGAGTGGACTTTGCTCCAACACAGGAGCCACCGGGTCGCCGGCTGTGGCCAGAACGCCGAATTCCAGAGCAGAAACCATTATTCAGCCTGAGGCGTTTTCTACTTAGGAGTGTCAGGGCTCTATTTAATCCCGCCAGCTCAGTCAAATGCTGCAGGAAGGGGCCATGTCACATTAGCCAGTAAACAGAGACAAATGCTCAGTTTTACGTCACCAACCGCCTGTTGCTTATACACTGCACAAGATTTACATAACTCACACCAGGGCTGTGCCAAGAGACTCCTGCTCGCTCACCCAGCTAACACCATGAGCTGCAGCTTAGTTTGCACCAGGATTTCTTCCTGTAGTACAGCAATCCAAGGCAAAAGGTATTGTAGGAGATACAAAAGACAACCATGCAGCTCTTTCTCTTCTTAATCCACTACTGCATAACTACATTTTCAGATGGACTACAACATCTTGTGAGTGATGGTTCTGGAATGAGTGGTACTGACGTTTTATTGACACTAAGAGGAAAAAAATAAAAGCTCTGGGGGGCAGATTTCTCCTGCAACTCTCTGTGAGGCAGCCTGGCTGTGTTTGTTTGCTGGGCTGCAAACAGGCCTCAGAAGGTAGTGGGCTATTTGTGAACATAGGCCTGGGGCCAGCACTCCCATCCCGGGGTCATATTTCAGTGTGCTTTGCCATTGGGAAACAACAACACTCCTCTGCAGCATCGAGTTAAAAACTAACTAAAGAACAAGGCATGCTGGAAACAGATTTGCCCCACTTGTGATCAAATACTCCCAAACCCACCTCTCCGCTCCCACCGTATGACCTGTGTGATGGGGATGTTTGGGGTGAGCCCTTCTATGTGTTTCAACGCCTCTTGGACTTTCCAGTAGAGAACTAAAAAGAAGCTTCCAGAAACTGAAGAGAAATTCACAGTGGCAAAAGCCAAAGTCAGGATGACAAAGCAAATCTGCCTTGAGTTCACGTTCTTTGACACAGACAACCCCAGGAGATAGGGACAGAGTGGTGGCAGCTGCGCTCTGTGCCAAGGCACCTCCAGCTCACACCTTGCTCCTGCTCTCAGCACAACCATGGGCTCTGTCCCACTCCTCCCCTGCTCCAAAACCCCCAGGATCAGCTGGAGGGCAGTACTCCAGGGAAAATGCCACTTGCAGAAGTGAATTCTGCAATCTGGTGATGCGCAGGCAGCTGAGCACAAGCAGCATCCCCTGCACTGGCCCTTCTGCCACAAGCACAACATCAGTGCAGCTCACAACCAAATATGACCCTAATGACAGAGATGTATTAGGGCAAACACACTCAAGACCCTGACATTAGTCTATTTTTAAATACATATTTGGGGTCTTTTTCAGGCCTTTCCCCTTGTGCCCAGCTGTAACTGCATAGCCCCAGCTGCAGACACTGCAGGGACAGACACAAAGGTCAGCCCTCAGAGGGTTCTGAGGCTCTAAAGGCTCCTGCTCACACATCCCTGCCTGTTTGATTTCACTCCTCAGTGTGACTTACACCACACTACTTACCACCCTCTGCTCTCTGCCATAGGAGATAAATTACTATTATAAACCAAACAACTCTGCAAATCCAGCCAGTGTAATTGACATGATTGAGCTCTCCTAATTACAGAGGTGGCCACACAGCTCTGTCTTCACAGGGCCCTCCAGGTCTCATGCCCTCCTTACGTCCCCAAAATTAAGCAATTTTTCCATTTTTAGAGCAGTCCTGGACCGCAGCAGTGTGTAGCCCTGCCACACTTACAGAGCAGGTCTGACAGGATCCAACAGGGAAAAGCCTGCAGTCACAAGTCACCCTACTGATGGGGTGAGCCCAGGACTCAGCACCAGGCTCAATTTTAGCTCTAAGAGCAAGATTCCAGAAAGAGAGAGGGAAGTAGGAAGCAAATACAAGTTGTAGCTCCACATCATCAACCAATTCCACTCTAACTCTGGGTATCCCATCCCTCCTCTCCAAGGGCATCCCATAACTCTTGGGTGTCAAGTGCTTTTCCCACACAACACCAAAGCGTTCCTTTTCCTATCAATCCTTCTGCACTGCTGCTTCATTTCAAGCCTCAGGAGCTAAATTACAATAGTCAAGTTAAAACCTTCTCTGATAATCCAGCCTGCAAAATTTCCTCACTCTGGCTCCTGCATACAGCATAGCACCCATTGTGGCCTGCTCCTGGGGAACAGTGCAGGGCTCTGCTTCTCCTGAGTTGTGGGAGAACACAACACACAGAATGCTCCCTGCAATGGCACCTTCCATTTGGAATTGCAGACGAGATGCAGCCCTCAGGTCGTGCAGAGACAGCCAGCAATATTTCTTAGGTAACAAACCGACTTGGTCATTGGCAGGAAGGTTCCAAAGTCTGTCCCTGTGGAGGGAGGGAGGGAGGAGCCAGGCAGGTGCCCTCAGCACTCACAGGGTGCAGTGTTTTGTCATGAGCCAAGCAACTTGGGTGACATTTCCTGGAAATATGCAACGTAGATGCTGGGCAGTGCTAATCAGCACAATAAAATCTCCAGCACAGAACACATGATGGATGCAGGACACCTTGGACTCCTTCTGTAACTCAAGTCTCCACCTTCACAGACCTCCTCTCGCTCTCCAAATGCAGCCTGTAACCAGGCACCACAGCACCCCATAAGGTGTCTATTGTTAAAAAACAAAAAGAAATAGTGCAGCAGATGGACAGTTTCTCACTCCCAAATAATGGAACTTCTCTACATGATACAGGGGGGAAAGACTAAAAACACATATGGGAGGCACCCAAGTGAGGCAACTCCTTTCGTGTCTTAGTTTCCACAATCTTAGTTGGATGTTCTTCACCTGAGCTCTTGGGGAACTGGATTGCTGATATTCCAGGCTGGGATATCTCCAACAGCTTCTATCGCTCCTGGAGCAGGAGATGCTTCACTCCAAGCCTTGGAGAAGACCAAAGGGGGTGGGGGAAGAGACATGAACATCATGCTGCAGGGAAGCACTTCTGCCTGGAGCTTTCAATTAAAACGTTCAATAGGGATGACACATGGCAATTAGGTGCAAAGTCTCAGGTTGTTTTGAAGGGCTGGAATTTTAATCAGTGAATATCTTTCAGCAGACAGAATTTCAGAAAGCAAAATTTCTGTGTCAGTTTTCTTCGTTCTTGACCCCTCTTAAACTAAAGTTACACTAAATTCTATGTATGAAGTTGGGAAACTACTTTAGAAGATGTCTGATGATGGAGAAGGATCACCAAGAGAAGCTGAAAGCTTTAAGCTGAATTTACACTGCTGAAGGGGGGGGAGATCTGGCTAATTTAAAGCTTATGTATTTTTCTTTCACATGAAGGCACAGAAAAACATTTCATTGTCTTAGCTGAAAGCAGCAGTTCCACATACAAGTGGGGTGTTCTAGGAAGAATACAGAAACTGAGAGCCCACAGGAGAGGCACAGTGTCGTCAGAGCACCAAAGCATCAAAGGAACTCCCTTTCTCTGAGCAGCTTTAATGTGCACACAAACAGCAACAGCAGCTGCTGAAACCTTCCTGAGATACCTGCACAGAGCTGAGCACATCACCTGAGCACAATAAAACACCTGAGCACAATAAAACACCTGAGCACAACCCCTTGCCCAACAGCAGCCACAATAATGGTGCTGCACGCAGGAGTCCCCAGAACCATCCCCAGCAGCTGAGCCCTCCCAAAGCAGCTGGTCCCAGCAGCTTTAAGTGGGGGGTAAAATATCCCGAGAATGTCCCAGCAGGAGCTGCCACCGAAAACAGGCAACAGCTCTTCCCAGTGGAAAGTCATTGAGAGCTGCCAGTACACAGGAGATTCTGTAACGCCAATTCCTCTGTACAAACTATGTTACCAATCTATAATTGTCTGTAGGAAAGTGAAAGGGGATTAAGCTACAGAAACTGTGTGAGAACAAGTTGGGGCTTGTAAGGCAGAGTCCAGCTGGACCAAAATTATATTGTATCCAAGTCCCAATTCTGCTACAGTTACCTGCTTATGCTTTCACACCACAGGCACCAAATTTTTCAATGCTTTGTACCTTGGAGCACAATTATAGTATGTTCCACAGTTATAAATACAATTTCTTTAGAGTCTAGATTTCATTCAAAATAATCAGGTCAAACACTTGAGTCGTTTCAGAGAAGAGGTGTGGTTTGGGTTTTTTTTTTTTTTTTTTTACACAGTAGATAAAAGCTTCTAAGAAAATATTTTTAAATTGTTAATTCTGTAATGTTGCTATTTTTAGTAGCATTAGGAGACAGCTGTGGACACAGAGAGGCAGCAGCCTGGGATGGCTCACAGGCACTAAGAGACATCCACTGTGTTTCAAGTGAGCCACAAGAGACCAAACAGTTTAAAACCTCTTTTCCCTCCCCAACCCAAGGGTGTAAATGACCCTGCACCCCCTGCAATCCACAGAGCTCCTCAGATTATCCTGACATCCTGAGACAGCACATCAGCAACCCCAGATCTGCTGCTGGGGAGCCACTCCTGCCTGTGAGGACAGTGTGTTACCAATTGGGTTAGGGTAAGATGGACATCGTGCCCAAAGTCTCAGCTTCCTTCTTCCCTACTAAATCTTATCCACACCCCATCAATGTTTTGAGGCAACCCTTCTCGCCAGCTTTGGCCCAGCTGGTCCCCATAAACAAATATTAACCCGACCAGAGTCACACCAAGACAAGGATTGCTTGACAAATGTGTACTGAGTCACAGAACACGGGACTCTGGTCTCTGTCACCTGATAAGGAAGCAAAGCAACAGGAACTCCCACCCACTGCTGTCACTGCCCTATGGATGCTGGGTGAGGAATGAAAACCCACAGGTATCCCCAGGGAAGGATGATTTATTTGCAGAATTAGTTCTCAGTTTCCTGCCTCCTCCATGACACGAGGATTCCCCACCAAAGGGAAGGGGTGTCAAAACTGAGCTTGAGGTCAATACAGAGCAATGGGGAAGTTTTCCTCACATTTGTCAGAACGTGGATTCAGTTTGAAGAGCAGCCCAAACATCTGTTCTCAAACGTTCTCATCTGTTCTCCTGTATGCTGCAGGTGTCTGCAAACACCTGAGGTTAAAAATCAGGAGCAATGCTGGTGTGAGCCACTGTGGGAAACACGTCCTGTGTGGGTGAATCCCCTCACCAGTTCTGTTAAATTCTGAGTGTTTTGACCTCTTACACACATACACCTCAAGTATCTCTGAGTAGCACCTACACTCTGAATAAGTCATGGGAAAAGCAATTAAACCCCTATTAGCTAAACCATGTCTTTAGACCCCCAATTAAGTACACCCATTTCTAGGCAATATGGGTGTTTCACTGGATATAAAGAATCTGAACAGCCCACCCACAGGGAGGGAAATGTGAATCTATAAGGCAATTGCAGCATAGAACTGCCCCACACCTGACATGAGAGAGAACATGACACAGCTACAAATTCTCCTAAACAGATGAAAAGAACACAAGGATCTCCAGAAGAGATCTGACAACCTTACAAATAATGATCTTTTTCACCTAAAGCTGGATCCAGAAAGCTTTTTTACACTACTGCTTTTTTTTTCCCCCACACACAATGGAAACTATCATTACCTGACACATTTCAACTAAATATCACACCTACGGCTCTAATAAAAATTCAGCTTTCTAAACAAGAGCTAAAAAGAGAATGTAAAGAAATATTACATGTAAATTATTGAAATATACATTAGTTCTTCCTAACTGGGAATCTCTAAGCCAGATACACTGAAGTATGGATTTTTAAATGCACCACCGTTAACTACTTCACACTAATTCACTTTCTCACAGAATTAAAGCAGCTCCAAACCTCTCACCCACAAAGCTGGCACGCACTCCAATTAAAAGAAAATCATTCATTTTTCTTGTCCCAATACAATTTCCACACTAGCTCTAGAGGAATCCAATGACTTTTATGGAGTTCCAGGAGCTGCCTGTGAAGGCAAGCCAAGGCCAAAGGGGTTCAGACTCACTTCTGACCATCTCACAGATCACTGTGGAGCTGCAGGGAACACGTGGGACTTCACTGCACCACAAGAATCTCTCCAAAGAGCCCTCTCCCTCCCACCTGTAGTGGGGCCCAACATCGGGAGGGGAGGGGGCAGAGCCAAGGTAACTGAGGGGGACTTTGATCCTGGATTCAATAGTAGCAAAATGCCCCCCCACTCCACTGCCCAGGGTTTCCTCCCAAGGAAGAAACGTTTCAGTTCATTTTTAGTTCTGCTTTTTGAACAAAGAAGTTCACTTTTGGTTTTAGGCCGAAAGCGAAAGCTCAGCCTCTCCCTCTGCAGCCTCTCTGAATGGAAAATAAATAACGAAATGGTGAAGCAGAATGGTGTGTGCTGCTGCTGGGGAGCGTACAGCAGGACCTCGGGAACCAGATCTATGCAGCAGGAAGGCAAGAAGTCAGCACAGAAAACAGACAGAACTCTAGGAAAGTGTTTAATAAATACCAGGGAAAGACAAAGGGTTTAACCTGTATTTCCTGCAGATCAAGGAACAGCCTCTGAAACTTTGGATGCATATGTTCAAACCAAAGCATTTTTTGCAGCACTTAATAAAGCCAGCCGGCTGTTCCTTAGCACTGCCCAAGCCTGACAGAGGTCTGAGGGGGCACTGGGCATTCCTGGGAGCTGGAGTAGTGGACACAGACTTTTAGAGGCTACTTGCAGGTATTCCTCCCCAGTCAGCCACTAATTTTCCCCCATATTGGCCAAACAAGCTATTTAAAAATAATTCCTTTATTCCAGCAGAATAAAGTGCTAATTCACTGTAAATCCTCTGACCACAATTACTAAATGATGGTGTTGGAAATGGTCTTTCAAAGCACATTAAGCTCTGAGTATTCCCTACAGTACATGAAAGACACAAAGTGAGGAAGGAACTGCGGGTCTGCAGATGACAGTTATTGCCAAAGAGCAGCTTTCACACCTGGGAACAAGTTCTAGTGAAACTATTTATGTCTTTGTTAATTAACTCAGGCATGGGACACTGCTACAGAGAACCTGGAACACCCAATGTGTGCACTGCTGTCACCCCACCAGGAGCTCCCCCACCATTTCCTGCAGGTGAACATCAATCCTGATGCAGAAGGAAGGGATCACACCTGAAAGAACCTGCCATGCCTTGAACACTTGGAAAAGTGATGGTCTCATCAAGACAAATTATTTGCAGGATATGCTGGTGCCAGAAGGTTCTGACCCTAATCCCAGGCCCCACAAGGCAAACCTGGTGGGACACCTGAATCACCTGGGCAGTGTGGATTGCACAGGGCCCCTCAATGACACGGGAAAGGCGCTTCCAGAACAGGAACACGTGTCCTGATTGTCCCTGCTGAGGGACAGCAGGGTCAGGGCAGGGTCAGCACAGCAGGGCCAACGACCCTGTGGCCATGCAGGAAGGGGTGGGAGCTGGGCAGTGGGACAGGCACAGGACACAGCAGCACGAGGAACGGCACCGAGCTGGGGGAGAAGGAGCAGAGAATGGGCATTCACACGGGCTCTGAGCCCTCTCAGAGCAATTTCAGCCCATGTTTGTTTGTCTGCACATACATCTTACCACCCCAACAGGTACATGCCCATATAGCCACGAGAATTATCAATCAATACTTCAGGAAAAATGTGAAAAGCAATGTTTTCAGAACCAAACTACTGAAGTTGGGAAATTAAGGCTATTTTAACCACTTCAGATCTTCTTCAATTGAAACTAACATTTGAAAAATGTTGGTTCTGAGGCTGGATTTGGAATGCTGGTTTTTTCAAACAAAAATTCAATATTCCTGAATGAAAAAGAGCTGCTTCAGCACAAACCAGGAACACTCTGGCTACAAAGAGCATCTTCAGGAGTAACTTCTAGGCCCAGCTCTGTCCCCTGCTCTCCCTAGGACCTCAGAGAACCCCCAGGATTACAGTGCAATGTTAGTTTTAGTCATGTCACAAACACATGGATGAGGTGGGAAAGCATCTTCTGCTGGGAACCAATCATTTCTTCCAAGTAAACTCCTGAACTCCTCGAGACCTTTCACATTGTATCAGCTAACAAAACACAAGTAATTACTTGCTATTCCCCTACTCCTTCTATGGATGCTTATTTGCAACTAGAATTTGATACAGAGCTGTAGGAGGAAAGAAAAGCAAAACCTAAAAGCTGACTAAGTTGTCTTATCACTGTTTATAAGCTCAACAATTCCATGTAAGTTTTCTCCCAACTGTTGATATCTTGACCTCCCCTTGGGATTTCAGTTTTCAAAGCCGAGGTTTCTGGGTTTGATGTTCTACATCTAAACATAGTTAAGTGACCTCTGATCATACACAGCATTCGTTTGCTCTCCTGCAGCCCCCACCCTGCAGAGCGTTTAGGTCAACACACTTTGGATATGGGCTAGAAGGTGCAAGGGCTCAAAACAAGCCAAACCCCCCGACTCACAGAGCAGCTGCTCCACAACATCCTTTTTACAGTTCCTGGGCTCACTGCACCACAACACTCCTAGCTGCTGGTTTTCACCCTTGTACTGAGTATCTCCCCTGTTTTTCTCCAGCTACAGCTTCCCTGATAGCCCGCGCCTACTTTTTCCTTGGGCAGTGACACAGAGCCTTTATCAACACAAACACACCCAAGAGTCAGAAGATTTCGAGAGATCCTCAGTCCACAGGCAGACACTGAGTTTTTCCCAAACACCCCGGTAACTCTCACACGTGCACCGCTGCCGCTTCCAGGGTCCTACAGCGCCTTTCTGCCACAATTTCCCTTCCTCTGAAGCTGCCTCAAAGTCGGGGCGCCACAGCCCGTCCCCGAACGCAGTCACTGCCCGCGGCTCACACGCCCCGTGTATCTGTTCGCCACCCCAACAGCTCCGCGGCCCTTGGAGCGGCGAACCGGCAAACCCTCACCCCGGGCTGCGGCCCAGAGTCAGCCCCGTCCGCCCCGGCCCCGTCCCGCTCCCACAGCGCCATGGGAGCCGCCTCCGGCCCCGCGCCGCCTGCCCGGCCCGGCCAGGGGGCAGAGGGCCCGGCACAAGCGTCACCGGGGGCGGGGCGATTGCTCGTCTCCGCCCACACCCGCGCGCTGCTATCCATATATGGCGGCGAGTGCGCGTGTTTGTGTATGCAAATAACCTGCCGTGACGTCATGGGGCGCCATGCAAACGAAAGGCGCAAAGCTCGACGGGACCTCGTTAGGTGTTTTTTTCCGCCTAAAAATGATGTTTTTCATGCAGTTTTCCACCGCGCGAGGCTGCTCCGTGCGCGGCTCGTGATCGGAACCACTGGGTGTCTTCCATGAGGAGAACATAGAGAACAAGGCAGCGCTGGGGGCCCCAACGAAGCCTGCAAGCCGTGCGCCTGGGGAGCGATGCCAGTGCTGCCGGGCCTGTGGGCGGGCCATGGTGGCGTGACCAGCCAGGGAAGGGCGGGCGCGGCACGGCTCCACCTACCGGGCGGGGAGAATGACAGAACGGCAGTCACTCGCTGTCACTTCCGGGCCCTACGGCAGCCGGCGGGGGTCAAGCGGCGGGCGGCGGCGCTGTGTGAGTGCGTCACTGCGTGCGTGCGTCACCTCCGGCTGGCGGCGGCGGGAGCACCATGCCCAAGTGAGTGCGGGAGGCCGGGCCGGGGCTCCCCGAGGGGCCCGGCGGGGGTCACCAGGCGGGGCTCGGTGCTTCTCGAGGGTGCTGGTGCTCTCCGCGAGCCCAGGGCCGTGAGGGGCGGGATGACCGGGCGCGCTGCGAGGTCGTTCCTGGGGCTCCGTTACCGCTCACTGCGCAAAGGGGGCTCTGAATAACGCGGCTTTTCCCCGGCAGGTTTTATTGTGATTACTGTGACACGTACCTTACCCATGACTCGGTGAGTACCAAAGCCTCGGCTTTAATTCTTTCGTACTTCAAGAGCATTAAAATAAAACTTACCTCGGCTAAAAGCAGGTCCCGTGAGATAACAGCGGTGTTCCTTAGTGTTTTTTCCTTCCATGCAATAAAGAGGGAAAACGTGCCATGTCCCTGATGTTCAACAATGGGGCAGTGGCAGGGTCAGAGAAGGCAGCTGGGGGGGGCCTCAGGGCAGCCTTTGGAGAGTCAACACTTACCATGATGATAAAACTTTACATAAAGGTTTTGCACATCACCTCTCCTCTGCCTGGGCACAGAAACAAACCTGCCTTATGCTGCTAAATTAGATGTGTTTAAAATCATAACAAACATAACTTTAGGGTTTCTGTGACATTTCCCAGCCCTCCGTGAGAAAAACCCACTGCAGTGGCCGGAAGCACAAGGAGAATGTGAAGGACTATTACCAGAAATGGATGGAGGAGCAAGCCCAGAGCCTGATTGACAAAACAAGTAAGGCCAATCTTTCTGTGACCCCGGCTGCCTCCCCATTCCTTCTCCTGCCTTTCCTCCAGCTGTTCTTCCCTGTTTCCACCTTGACTTTTCCTCACTTCCCTGGGGAATGTTTGCTCCGTGAATCATGAATGAAAAATTTGAGTGTGGATCTTGAGTTCCTCAGGTTTTGGGCTGTCCTAGGGGAGCTTGAGAGCTCTGCCTACCACATAAGAGCTGAGGTTCCCTCCCAGGTCTGGTGGCAGTGGCTCCATGCCACTGTTCATGAAGGCTGTCCGTGCCACCACTCTCAGTGATATCCTACAGGGCCACATAACAAACTTGTGCTGCTTGGCAGTGGCACATTTATGCTAAGAGCATGGATAAGAATTCCAAAAGATAGGGAAATGGAAATTAAAACTTGTTGATTGTTGCATTTTTCACATGCTGGGGTTGCTTGCCCTCAGTTCCCAAGTGATGTTTTTTTCTGACACTTAAAGACTTGACTGAAGTGTGGCATTGTTTCCTCTGTCACTTCAAGAGGTCCTTCTCCTCTTTGCTCTGAGGAATGTCTCTTCCCTCTGTGAAAGGAATACAAGCACCAGATTAACTTTATGGCAGCACTCCTTGGCTTGTAGGATATGTCAGGTTGGACAGGACCCCTCAGAATCATTGATCCTGCCCCCAGCTCCGTGCAGGACTGCCTAAGACTAAATAATGTGACAGCAGCATCATTCAGCTGCTCCCTGACCTCTGACAGACTCAGAGCCATGCCCACTTCTCTGGGGAGTGTTCAGTACCCAACCACCACTGGGTGAAGAGTTTTCCTAAAATGTCCACTCCGGACATCGCCTAACTCATCCTCATTCTGTTTCCCTTTGTCTGTTTTCCTTGTGATGCTTCCAGCCTCCCCACCTTTTGCCTTTCTTCCAGTCAATACCAGTGGAATTTCTTCCCTTCCTTGGCCCCCCATTTCCTGCTCCTTGTCCCCTCCCCAGCCCTCGCCCCATTGCCATTCCAGCACAGCATGTCCCGGTGGAACGCTGCAGATCCCGCCACGTGGTTGATTTTTTTTTTTCTCTCCCACCCACCCTCCCACCCTGCCCAGAGGTGTGACATCCACGCAGGAGCTCTCTAGTCCCAGCTGTAACAATAATTATCTCCAGGAGTCTCAGGTGCTCCCCAGGTGCCAGGGATGTGTCCGGCGTGGGGACAGCAGCGCACGCAGCATGACGTGACCGCGGGGCATGACATGGACGAGTGACCCGGCGCTTCCTCGGCCTAGTAACTGGTTTTTTTTTTCCTGGGATTCTTTCTTTCCTTTTTTTTTTTTTTCTTTTCCCCCAATGTAGCGGCTGCATTCCAGCAAGGGAAAATTCCACCGACCCCGTTCTCGGCACCACCTCCAGCCGGAGCCATGATTCCACCTCCTCCCAGCATCCGTAAGTGTGGGACAGTTTGGGATTGGGATCACAGCCCTCTGGAGCTGTATTGCTTGTGTCCTCAGCTTGGAAAGAAAAGACCCTTTAGCTTGAAGCCAAGCTATCTTGAGCTTGTGTTCCCACAGTGTGAGGAAATTCTGTATAAGAGCAGTTCAATCCTTACTGTGTCTGATTTCTGGGATGTTGGGTGCACCAGAGGCAGTGACAACCCCTCATTCCATGGGGGCTCTGTTAGAACTGCACAGTGGGTTGGTTTTTCTAAATTGAATCACTTTGGTAACCTTTTGCCCTTGAGCTGGTGAAGGGCCCAGAGCCCTCCCAGCCTCAAGTCCTGCTGTTGGGAGTGGCAGCTCCCTGTGCTGGGTGTGCACAGCTGGAGTTGGTAGCCAGCATATTCCTCCCCTGGTCACTTCCTAGCACTTGGGATCAGGGCTGGAATGGAGGCAGGTGTAGAGCCACTGAGGCATTAGTTAGTGCCATGTGCTGTGAATAATGCAGTGCCCTGAGAGTGCCCATGTGTAACTGCTGTGTCTGTCCAGCTGGCCCCCCCCGGCCCGGCATGATGCCAGCCCCACACATGGGGGGGCCCCCGATGATGCCAATGATGGGCCCACCCCCCCCGGGGATGATGCCAGTTGGACCTGGTAAGTCTGGGATGGGGTCACTCTGCCATGGTGGGCTGGCTGGGATGGGGTCTGGCTGATGTTTTCTGTGCCACCATCTGTTGGGAGCTCAGTGCTGGGCTGGTCATGCTCTGTGACGCTGTTACCCCTGCATGAGGAGACTATAACAATTTTATAACTGCTCATTAAAGCCCCTTTGCTTCTCCTTGAGTCACCAACCCCCTGTGCAGCTGGAATTATGGCTCTGGGAAATCCTGGCTGTTCTCTCTCTGCTCTGAGCACTAATTGTTTAAGAGTTTGGTGCCTCCAAGTCTCAGGTTTTGCACAAGAGGTGCATTTTTTGCACTAAATGAATTTTACTCTTTAAAGTGTCTCAAGGGAACGTGTTCCAGAGAAACAATGGGCCTGGAAAAAGCTTTATCAGAGCTGTAAACTAAAATGTCTTTGATCCATTCCACTCCTGAGCTTCCTGGCATTTGACAAATTCTCAAGGGATATCTTACTGGACCAGTTCCCAGAACAAATCTATGGGAACACACACACACGTGCACTGAAAGTGGTGAAGTGTCTTTGCAATTATTGTCTTGTGCCTGAAAGTGTTCTTTAAGTGTTTTTAAAGGTACAAGATAAATGCACAATCTGTGATATTCAGCAGCCTGGTGTAAAGAAATGGCAAAGTGAGATGGAAACCATTATTTCTGGGCTGTGCAGTAGAGCCCCTGCTTTTCCCTGGCAGAGGTGCTCAGTGCTTGTATGTGAGCACATGGGATGGTTTCACAGCATTTTTCTCCAAATGAACACTTTCCCAGATCAGTAATTAAGTTCCTGTGTCTCTTGAGTGGCTGGAAATAAGTTGTGAGTGAATATTGTCAGAATGGGTGTATAACCCAGGAGCTCAGTTCCTCCCCTGCTGGTGACTGAGCTCCTTCAGGGAATGGAACTCATGTTGGCAGCTGCCAGATCAGAGCTTACAGACTGGGAAAATGGGAGTTCCCTGGAGCAGGGTACAGAACCTGCCCACTGTACAGTGTGAAATTTCCCCCCTCTGAGGGTGGTGAGGCAGATGTTGCTGTGAAGAGAAGCTGTGGCTGCCCCTGGATCCCTGGAAGTGCCCAAGACCAGACTGGCCAGGGCTTGGAGCAACCTGGGATAGTGGAAGGTGTCCCTGCCCATGGCAGGGGAGTGGACATAAATCTTTAAGCTCCATCCCAGCCCAAGCCATCCATGTTCTACCATGGCAGGTGGTGCTTCCAAGAGCTGTTCTCTCACCTGTCTTTCCCCTGGCAGCTCCTGGGATGAGGCCACCCATGGGAGGACACATGCCAATGATGCCAGGGCCCCCAATGATGAGACCCCCCTCCAGACCCATGATGGTGCCAACCAGGCCAGGAATGACCCGTCCAGACAGATAAAGATGGAGATGGAGCTGCCTTTTCATATTAGTACCTTCCCTATGATAAACACCATAGACCTATGTCCCTGGGGCTTTGTACTCGGTGTGCGGAGGCACTCTGCTGTCACCTCAGTGTGTGGATGGACACACTCTGAACTGACTTGTATGAGGTCTGGCTTTTTGGGTGTCTCTACAATTGTATTATTATTTTTTTTCCCCCATTGACTGATAAAAACAAGAATAAAGCCTTGATGTTGTTTCCATACGGACTGGGAGCCTTGTTCTGAACTCGCTCCTGGGGAAGAAAATAAGGGTGGGGAGCAGTGCTGAGCTGTGAGGGAAGTTCAGGGCTGATGGGGGGCATGGGAGAATCCCTGGGAAGGGGGTCCCAGAGGATCCTGGGGTAGCTCCAGGGTGGTCTGTGTGGGCGATCACGGGTTGATAGTGGAGTGGGGTCCAGAGGGGAGCTCCAGGCTGGTCCCTGGAAGATCCTGGGTTGGGGTCCTGGGATGAGCTCTGGCAGGGGAGTCCGGGAGGATCCCGGTGTGGGTTCCTGGGTTGGTCCTGGAGTGGGCTCTGGGTGGGGGTCCCTGGATGTCCAGGGGCTCACTGTGGCCGCCCCTTCCACGCACACGCCCGGAGCGTGGCTGCGGCGGTGCGGTGCGGGAAGGGGCTGGGCAGTGCGGAAAGGGGCTGGGCGGTGCAGGCAAGGGGGCAGTGCGGGCAAGGTTGATCTGGGCGGGCAGGGGCGGGCGGCGCGGAGAGGGCGGTGCGGGCAGGGTTTTGCTGGGCGGTGCGGAGCGGGCAGGGGGCGGTGCGGGAGGGCGGTGCGGGAAGGGGGCGGGCGGTGCGGAGCGGGCGGTACGCGATGGGGTCCCGCCGCCCGCGGGCCTGACCCGCCGGCCCGGCATGGCAGGCATCATCAAGAAGCAGATCCTGAAGCACCTCTCCCGGTGAGGCGCCCGCTCCTCTTCCTCCTTCTCCTCATCCTGTTCAT
Source organism: Muscicapa striata striata (assembly GCA_030060385.1). NCBI lineage: Eukaryota > Metazoa > Chordata > Aves > Passeriformes > Muscicapidae > Muscicapa > Muscicapa striata. The sequence goes on along the minus strand of JAREIS010000223.1, from coordinate 1,661,500 downwards.
CCTCCTCCTCCCGGGGGGCTGCGGGGGACGAGGCTCCGGGCCTGGGGGTTTGGGGACCGCCGGGCAGCGTCGGTCGGGAGCGGCCGGGCCCGAGGGGCTGAGGGCCCGTTCGGGCTGTGGAGCCGCGGGGCCGGGGAGTGTCCGAGGGTCAGGGGGTGTCCGAGGGCCGTGGGGACTGCGGTGTCTGGGGGCAGCGGGCCCAGCCTGCCCGGAGTGGCAGAGTCAGAGCTCTCCGAGCCCGGCCCGTGCCCCGGTGTCGCTGCCCGGCGGGGCCGGCCCTGAGGCGCGGGCAGCGCGAGTTCCTGAGGCGAGAGGGGAACGCGAACAGCCCCGGGCTGACGGCGGCTCTCGGGGGGGTGTTGGCATTGTATTCCGTCATTTTCACTGAACTTCATCCAAGGCGCTGCGAGGGGCGTTAAGGAAAAGCGGCGAGGCTCTGCCGGGGGAGCGCAGCTGCGGCCGCGGCTCTGCCGCTGCTCGGGGCGGGCCTTGGGCACATAGCGGTGCCTCAGTTTCCCTTCACGAGAAATGCGCTGCCTGTGTTATCTCAGGGCTGCGGGCACGACCTCGCTGTGCACCCCTGCGGGATCAGAGGAGCGTGGACAGAAAGGTGCCGTGCCCGTGAGGGTGCAGGTGAGGGCACAGCACTGCACAGCGCTTGTGCTCTGTGCTTTCCGAGCAGCTCCTTCCCCACCCTGCTGCTGGGCACGCTCATGCCTGATATGACCCGTGTGGGGTCAGTGCTGGTGTGATCCGTGGATCCAGAGAGTGTCTGGAGCCCCAGAGCCTCCCCACACACCTTGAATGGACAGTGCAATTGGAGTCACCGGTTGTTCCATGCTCCGGCTCTCTGCACTGTCCCACTGATGGAGCTGCTGCTGGAGCTGCTCTGGCCACTGGTTTGAATGGATTTCTGTCACACCTGACATCCCAAGCCTCCGAGCTTTCTGTCTCACTCACCTCACACAGGGCTGTTGCAGTCAGTCCAGATTTAGCCTGAAGTATTTTATAGCAGGGAGAGGTGGGGGAGAACAGTTCTTGATAGAGGCTGAAACAGAGCTGAGCTTTATCCTGGGTGCTGCTCCTGTGGGTGCTGTTCTCATGGACAATTCTCTTTCTTTACATAAATACAATTTTGCTGGTGCTTTTGCTTAGTTTTGGATTTAGATCTCTCCTTACCTCTGTTACAGCATATTCTTACCCAAAGTGTCTCCTTTTCCCTCTGATTGGGCCAGTTCTTAGTGTTCACCTGTGTATCCTTTGGGCAGTTCCAAGGAGAGTAAGGAATCCCAAAACATTCAGCCTCCTACTAGCTAGACTTTGTTGTTTGGGGGATTGAACTGATCCTGCCCCTCACTTGCACAAGATTGTGGATCTTTGCAGAAATGCAATTTGAACCCAGTTTAATGGTGTATAAAAAAGATTAAGTGTTTTTGTTCCAGCTTTGTTTCCTCTAAATGCCTCATCTTCACCCTCCCTTTGGGTTTTCTTTCAGCCACGCTTGTTTGCCTGGAAGAATTTTGCTACTGAATCATTAATCTGCCTTTATTTTCTGTTCACATTTGCATATGAAATAAGTCCTTGTTCTTTTTGTTGTGTCTCCACTCTTTTCTGCACGGGGGTGTGTTTTTGTCCCTCTTCTATATGGAAATTTGCAGGAAAGTTGTCAGGAGAGGCAGCTGGATCAGGGAAATGTGAATGAAGTGTTTCACCTGACTGTTCCTGTGATCCCACATCACGTGTGTGACGGGATGGCCGTGGTGGTCACGGTGGGGATCAGTACAGCTGAGCTTTGGGAAGGTATTTGGTAAGGCTCAGCCTTGTGGTGTGCTTCAGCAGCTTAAATTCCTAGAGCAGGAGAACCTAAAAACTTGCAGAGCTTTCGCCATCTGTGCCTTTCACTCCTTTGTCCTATATTTAGCTTGGAAAAGCAAACAGATGAGGTGGTTTCAGTTCTTGCTGCTTCCAGGCAGGCACAGGGCTGGAGTGCTGGGGAGTGTTTGGAGCCCAACATCAGAGGCTCCCTGGGAGCTGCCTGGGCACTGGCTGCTGGGTTGTGTTCCCCAGCCTGTAATTATTCATGGAGGCACATCTAATGCTTTAAATAAAATCAGTGAGCTGCCTTTACCTCTTGCGGCCTTATTTGAAAGTAGCTTCTCGTTGTCTTTGTTTTTGTTTTAAGCAGTGTTGGTGTAGCCGCAGCAGATCTGTGTTCCCAGGGTGTGACAAAGGCCCTGTTTATCCACAAACCCAACTGCCTCGACTTCATGTGCCACTTTGGGATTTGAATTCTCAGCACTGCAGTGGAAATCTGTGCCAAAATGGCTTTTTATTTAATTTCATTGGAGAGGTTTATCCCTTGCTGCCTATAACAGCTGCTTTGTGACGTTTTCTTTTGGGACACGTGTTGAAGCTTGTGAGCTTGTGGAGTAACAGGCACATTGGAGATGGCTTCCAGAGGAAATGCAACGTGCAGTCCTGCTGGGAAGAAATAAAAGCTGGTGTCAGCAGAGGAGCAGCTGGGCTGGGGTTTGAGGGCAGGTCTGAACACAGGGGAAGGAGACCACGAGTGTGTCTCACTGTGATGGGACCTCAGAGAATTGCAGCTGAGGAGTAACTTTGGGAACCTCTGAAAGTAGGGTGAAAAGGGAGCAGAGGAGAAGTGAGAGAGGAGTTAACAACAGCAGAGCTGTTACCAGAGAGGGAAACCTGTGTGGAAAACAAGACCTGTTTGCAGAGGAGAGTGCAGAGCATGTGTCGCTGGTGCAGGCAGATGTGTAACAGATGTGGAGCACAGAAATGAGTGGATAGCAGATTGTGGATTTGGCAAACTATCCTCAGCCCAGGATGGAGCCACCTTTTCAGGTAAGTGAGATAGGCTTCAGAAACAGAGTTACAAATACTGTTAGAGAGCAGAGCAGGGGAGCAGCATGTGCAGGGTGTAACACTGAGGTGCTTATCAGGGCAAGTCAGGTACTCAGCCAGGAGAAATAATGTCCTGTAGCTCCTCCTAAATGGTGCTGCACCTCAGTGGAGGAGGAATGGAGGAGTGCCTCTCCATTCCAGGGATTAGGCCTTGCATCCCTTTATCCAGGTGAGGTTGCCTTCACCCCTGCCCTCTGTCATTTGCAGCTGATGGGTAAGTGGAGACACCAGGCAGGCTCCTGGTGTAGCTTTAGTTTGTTCTGGACCTGTTTGGCAGCAGGGACACGTGGGTGTGGCAGCGTGTGCTGAGCTGGGCTCCTGGGCACTGTTGTTTCCTAGCTTGGATGTGAGGATCTTGGAATCCCTTCCTGGCCCTGAAGATGCCTTTGGCATTACCCCTTCCACGCAGTTGTGCTGCTTCTGGCCAGCACAAAGAGCTGAGAGCTGGCTCCCAGACCCAGCACTGTGCTGTGTGTGAGTCCTGCTTGTTCTGTGTTGGCCTTGGGGATGTCTGGGACTCCTTGCTCAGGGCTGGGACTCCTCCCTGCCCATCCTCACCATCAGGACCTGCACTCAGGCTGAGGCAGGGCAGAGAAAGGCTTTTGCAGTTGTGGTCATCCTGCCAGGGCGTGAGAGACTCCCTGGGGTCAGGATGGCAGAAATTGGATGTGCTATCTCAGGAGGACCCATCCCTCTCCTCAGAAAAGGTGGGCAGATGAAACAGAGCTGTTCTTCCACCAAGAAGATGGGATTTGTTCTGTGCCATTCAGGAATCATTGGAATGGACTCTGTGGCTTGCACCAGGCAAGTCAGGCCATGTCACCAGCTCTGCCTCTGCCCAGCACAGGAGTGTGGGGAATTCCCTGAGGCTAAAGAGCGCTTTTCCCCCTCAGCTTGGATTTCTTTCCCAAATGCTGCAGTCTGGGCACTGCTGTCAGAGAACAGTCCCTGAATTCCTGCTCTGTTTGCCTCTCCCTTGCCCTGAAGTGTTTTGCAGCATCGCTGCGTGCTCGAGCACTGTGCTGCAGCTGTGCCCTTGCTGCAGTCACAGGATGGCACATGCAGCTCGTGAGGGCTGTGGGACACTCTTGGAGCCAGGAAAAGCTATCACCAGTGAGAGAAATTTGCTTACTACCAACCCTTCAGGCTTCTCCCAGTTTCCTGACCTTGATTACAAATTACCTGGAAGCGATTTAGCAAGCATGGTGGGTGAGGAGGAAAGCAAAGAAGTTGCATCTGGGAATGGCCTGAGGAAGCTACAGAATCTCAAGGGATTTAGGCAGCAAAACCTCTGACCAGCTTTGCAGTTTTGGCTTTAGCTGCTTTAATATCCTCCTTCAGTGATCAGGGAAATTTCTGTGATGATATCTAAGATGATCATTTGCCTAAAATAGTTGTTGCAGCAATGGGAAGTACGTGAAACCACAGAGCTGCCAGCTGTTAAACGCTGATAAAAACCGTTTCTTTTCTGTCTGCACAGCGTCCTGCTCCCGTGGTTCAGCACGTGCTGCTCAGCCAGGTAATGGTGCCCCAGTGCCCAGGGTGGATCCAGAGCATGAAGCAGTTTGTGCAGGACTTTATGAGGCAGTTTATGAGGAAGAAGCTCTGTCAGGTCCCAGCAGTGCTGCTCGTGCAGCACCAAACCCCTGGTGATGAGCTTGTCTCTAAATTCTTACATGCTGTGCCCAGCAAGGCATGTAAGGCTGGATGTAAACCCTTTATTCAGTGTTTTTGTTTGGAAATATCTTCTTTTCCCAGTACATTTTGATGGCTTCTTTTACTCTTAAAAATTTTTAATATAGAGGAATTATTGATGGCAAGGCAGAACCCCAAGCTATTATGGGTAAAATAACAACACATCTGCCTCTTCTTTTTTCAAGAGAGGGTGGGAAAAAGGAGTGGGCACAGACAGGACATGGCATTTTTCCTTCACAGAGTATAAAGTCTTCCCTTGTAAAGTTATGGTTGCTGTGCTGCACTTGGCTGGGAGAACCAAGTGATCAGTTTTATGGAGCTGCTGGGTGCAGAGTGTTTCCAACCTCTTCTCCTCAGCTCCAGACACGTGTGTGCCGTTTCTGGAATGCTAAATAGCCTCTTGTTGCAGCAGAGGTACATTACACTTGAGTAGCTCAGGAGGAAAATGTGTCCAGAGCTCCTTCACTGCAGCTTTGGGCTTGCAGAGCCCTGTGCTGACCCTGTGGAACCTTCTCAGAGCACTTCAGCCTCACTAATGGAAAGAGGCTCTTCTTACTTCTCCTGGACTCCCTAACCTCTTGCCTCCCCTGCAGCTGCTCAGTTGAGTTGTAATAACCTGTTTGTTTCTGCACGCTGGAAATGAAAATTATTGCAGGACAAAGAAGTGGAACTTTGGACTAGTGCTTGTATTTATTAGGTTTCTTTCTATTCTTCTTTCATTTGTTATTTGCTTGAGGATTAGATTTGGGAAATTCCCTGGCAAGTGCTGAGGGTTTGCATTCCGGATTTGTTGAGAGTGTGGGGCAGCTGGCATTTAAACTTTACTGAGTGTCCAGGCAAGGAGCTGGAAATAGCAAAGCAGCTCCTCAGCAAAGGTGGAGCTCAGCCCCTGGCAGAGACCCGGATCTTCTCCTCTCAGATGAGTTCCTGCTTTGCTTTCCAGGGCTCCCAGTACCCACTGAGGTGCTGGTGGCTGTGAAGAAAGGAGCCTCTCAGTGTTCAGAACGCTCTAGAGAGATATTTGTTGAGGCAAGAAAGTGTCCTTGGTGCCAAGGGAGGCTGCAGCCTTCGGGGAAGAGGGAGCTGGAATTCTGCTCTTTGTAATGGTTTGGTCTGATCTGCTTGGAAATGCTGGTTTTTCTCCCTTCGAGTTTAACTCTGAATTTAATTCCTAAGCCTTACTTCAGCCTAGTTGTGTTGCAGGAGGTAACACATAGCCAAGACAACTGATTACTTATCAGGATGTTTTGTGTTTGGCTTCAGATGGCTGAGAGGCCATGGTTTTCATTCAATGCAGTTGAAGCCTGGAAAAAACAGAAAGCTGATAATGGAAAGCCACCAGCAGTGGCATGTGTATATAGGGACACCAGATGTGCCTAAATCCACCCTGATAAGGAGCATGGGACAGGCTGGTACCTCATTAAGTGGAAACTGCCCTGTAACCCAAGCAGGGTGAATTTCTCAGCCTGATTGTCCACTTGGGAAGGTGTTGCTGCCTCCCAGGATACCTGAGGTCCACAGGGCTGTGCACACACAGGTGATGAGATGATTGTAAATGTGCTGCTTTCTGTCCTCTTAACAATTGTGCAGTTTGGTGTTGATCAGATTCCCTTAAACTCTAAATGGCTTTCTGCTAAGAGGGTGTGATACCAACTCCATCTCATACTGTGCAATATTTAGCCCCATCCTCTGCTAATTCAGTGAGTTTCTCTTCCTCTTGGGCAACTCTGCAGACCAGCTGCAGGCAGTGGTCCCTGCTAACACCAAAAGTTCGAGGAGGTGAAATGGCTTTTCTTCCTGAAGAAGATTTTAGTTCTTTCTGTGCGTCTTCGAGGCGGCTATTTTTTCCCTTTTTACGGAAGTTTTGGTCACTTGCCTGGTTTTATTTCCTCCAAAATTATTTTTTTAGTTCATCCTCAGTCATGTGTGCTGCACTTAAAGCTTCTGCTGTTGCCTTCCTTGAGAGCAGCCCTGATTTGGAAAGTCACTGACCTTTCCTTGTAGCAGTCATGAACCTTTTGCTCTAGTAAACATACTCTTTGGCTTCTGAGAAAAGTGGTTTTAATTTGAGGTGAAGTGTCACATCACAGAGATTTTTGGTTTGTAGAAGATCTTCCCAAGGAAGATGGAAATCCCACTAAATGCCCTGTTCGAAACCAAACCAGCCAAGACTTGAAAAGATTTTTGGGAAGGAGCAAATGTGTTGGTCAAAATACAGTTGTTAGGTTTTTTTTTTTTCCCCCGTGTCCAATTCCTGTCACAGTTGCTTAAATTACATATTTGTATTCCAAATCAAAGCAGAAAATCCTCATCTCTTCCCTTACTGTGACCTTTATGGAGGCAAAATCCCCAGTGGTTCCTGGGCTGGTTTTCCACTGAGCTGATCAGTTCCTCCTTTCTGCCTTACCTGTGTTTGGAGGGATTTTCCAGCTGTTCCCTGCAGCTGTGGCTGGTGTCACAAGCCATGCACTTCCTTCTGCCAAGAGATTTTGCTTGTCATTAAGCAAAATCAAGGTCACTGGTGTACAGCTAATTATCTCTCCCATATAATAGCCATGGTGACAAAGGTATTAATAGAAATGCTCGCGTGGAGCTGGGCTGGTGGCTGTGTCCAACAGCCAGGGGATAGCTAAGGCAGAAACTGAGTATTTGAGAAGAAGGTTCCTGATATATGTGGCAGTAGGGTAATGAGACAGGGATCTGAGGAGAAGTTTTATGATTTCAGATGTCTTCTGACATTATCTGTCCATGCATTTGCTCAGTTGGAGACAGTGTGGCGAGACAGTTACAAATGTGAACATAAATTTATTTATTATTCTAGCCTGGCTTTGGGCCAGCAGTCAGATTTACCCAAATTCCTTTTGCAATCAGTGAGTTTGTGGCTTCTGGGTATGCAGGCTGAGGAATTGGACAGTTGTTTTCAGTAGTGACATCATGTTTTGATATATATTCAAGCTGATGATTGAGCAAATAGATTTTCAGGGTTGACTTTTGTCACAGTAATCCCAGCAGGCTCAAAAGGAGTGCTGCCCTGTGAGTTTACTGGCTCAGCTCTGTTTGACTTCTGATGGAGCTGCAAAAAAACAGGAAAAAAAAAAAAAAGTGCAAATATCCTCCCGTGTCAGTTTTCCCCAGAGGCACCATTTTCATTCAGTTTTCCCTAAGCCAGCAGCCCGTGCTGCCAAGGACGTTGCTGTGGGTGAGTGTGAATGGAGAAAGCCTGGCAGCAAATATCTGACACGTTCTGCTCTCGCTGCTTTTCCTCCCCTGGCACTGACCACAGCAGTTCCTCCTGTGAACTCTGTGTCCTCAGGGACTCTCACCTGAGGCCTCCTGTAAGCCCTGTCTGACATGTGGGTGGTGAAGTGGCTCAAGTGTGGAGGTTATTCCAGTGGAAGGTCTGGGATTCCTGTCCAGGGCAGCAGCTGAAAGCAGGGTTTGACAATGGACAACATACCCTGAGAAATTTGGGCTGTGGTTTAAAAGAAAGAATCTGTTTCCATTTGAGATTTCTTTTTTTTTTTTTTTTTTCCTCCAGCTTCTGTTGTCCCATCATGGGTGGGGTCTGTAAGCTCTGCTTTGAGGATGGAATGGCACATTTTGGTGCATCTGGAATGCCTTATGAAAGGATTCTTTAATGGAGTTTAGTACCTGCCCAGCCTTTCCCTGGGATGGTGATAAAGAGTTGCTTGGTTTGGCTGGATCAAGCTTCATACCTCACTCTACACTGTGTCCTGTTTCACTGCTTTGGTTCTTCCATGGTGTGCTGGTATTTTTGAAACACCTAGACACTAAAGGAAAGTGATGCCCTGGTTCAGGCATGTGCTTGTGTTGCCTATAATCAAAGAAAAAAACATTGTGTTAGAATAGTGAAGTAAAAAGCAGACATTTATTTGGAGGCTTCCAGGTGTCCTGGTGGTGATGGGAACACCCAGAATTGAATTTCTACAATTTTAAAATGTTAATTAATCAGGATATCTAACAGATACATCCAATAAGAGATTCAGTTGCCCCAGTAAGCCACCCTTGGGGCAGCCTCTCAGAGCTGGTCCAGGGGTTCTCTGCTCCTCTTCTTTCTATGCCTTATTGTAGATCTCCTCCTTGGAATAAGACTAAACAATATTTCAGGAATGTGTTTAGAAGGTCAGCTTATTGTTCTAAAATCTAGGGGGAAAGGGTAGGAAAACTACTGGAGCTACAGCCATGGATTAGCAATCTACAAAGCTACAAATACATAAAAACTATATTAAAAGCTTAAGCGTCATCCCCCCCTTTAGAGACTTGACAATAGAGAATTATAGGCAACACTTGGACTTTTCCTCTGCATTACCAGCTGAAAGCAGCTTCCCCTCTGAGCATTCTTATCCTGGGATGAGGCTCCCAGCCCAGGGATGATCCTTCAGTGCAGGTGTGAGAAAGCTCAGCCAGTGGGAGCTGATCACTGTCCACGGCAGCTTTTGAGCTTAAATGCTGGGTATTACCCACCTGTCCATGTTGTGTTTGCTTTATTCTTAGCATCCAATCCCAGGTAGACACAGTGACATCAGCTTTCAGCAGAGCTGTTCTCTGACACAGCACAAGGGTGCCCCTGGATTGCCTCTGGAGCTGTTTGCTCTTATTTTCAGCCGTGTCTGGGTTTGTGGGTGCTCACAGCAGGACTCCAGGCCCAAACCATACAGATTCTCAGCACTCCCTGCCAGTGGAGCAGCTGCTGGAACACACTCTGGAATTTTCAGCTTCTTGGTGTGGATGCTGGTTAACCTCAGCCACCTCCCTGGGCGTGTTCAAACAAGAAGCCTTTGGTTAAAGGATGACGGATCTGAAGGGAATGTGCAGCCTGGCAGGTGTTGAAAGCTTGGTCTGAGCTGTCAGCCTGTCCCTTCAGCTGGTGGGGAGGGGACAGCAGGGCCCAGGAACTGTCTGCAGGGGAAGGGAACAGCAGTGAGCAAACTCACAGCTGTGTGCTGCCCTCCCCTTCCAGCAGTGCTACATCAACAGCACAGGGTTGACACCAGCATCTCAACACATCTGCCAGACTTTCTCTTCCAACAAAATGTTTGCTTTGGAAAGGCCCTTTTGCCCCTGGAAGCCCTGGGCTGATGGCTCAACCAGGTTTGTGCTGCACCCCGAGCTCCTGCAGGGCTGCAGCAGCTGCACCCTGGCAGTGTAGCTGTGGTTCCTCCTCTCCTCCTTCTGTTCCAGAAGCCCCTGGTGGCTCTCCCAGAGCAGCCCCCACACTGTGGGTGCAGGGGCAGAGTGAGCAGGGCAGTGTGGGACTGGGAGCCTGCTCCTGCTTACACTGACAATAGGGGCTTTCTTTCCATCCTGCTTTCTGGACCACTGTACAGAATGAGAATTAGCATTGGCATGGAGGAATGTGTGAAATAAGCCCTGGATTCTGTGGTGGGAAAGTTGTCTGGCAGGAACTCTTCAAGTTGGAATCTGGTGACGTGGGAGTGCAGCCCCCTGCTCCCATGGTGGCAGCTCCTGTACAGGAGTGAGGTTTGATGGAGACAGGAGGGATTCTGCTGCCACAGAGGAGTTCTCTGACATGGAGAAGTGTTGCTGACACTTGTACAGCCTCTGGGATCTGCTGCCCTCTGAACTGGATGCTCTGGTTCCTCAGGGACCACTGTGGTTTTAATGAAGTCAGAGACTTTCACACCAGGATCTTCTGCTCTTGAGCAGTCCTGCTCAAGTGTTTCATCCATGCTACTGAAATCTCAGGCACATGAGGGATATGTGTAGGGCTGCACACAGGGGAGGTGAAACACTGGCAGCCCTGGGGAGGAGGAATTTCTAGAATTTTCAGAGAAAAGAGAGAAAGGAGCTGGGGCAGTCTCTGGGGGGGGATTGCTGTTTGGCCCTGCTGACCAGAGAGCAGGCTGGGCTGCAATGGTGGTTTTAAAAAGAGACAGCCACAAAAGTCATTCATTAATGATCTTTTGCTTTCCTGGGTGAAAATAATCTAGAGAATTAAACTTTCCCCCGCTGACATGGCAATTCTGGAGGGAGTAAAACTGCTGAGCTGTTGGAGTTTGGCTTTGGTTTTCTTTGGTTTTGTCCTAGGGCAGTTTTGCTGGTTTCCAGGATCCAGAGCTTTAGAAGGAAATTTTCAGTTTCATAAACCTGAATTTAGTTTAAAACAAAATATCCTCCAAATGTCAAAGTGCAGAGATGTTTTCATCTGGAGCAACCAGCTTGCCTTGGGTTTAACAATGTCAGAAATGGTTTAACAAAACAGCAAACAAACTGGTATTAAAATAGCTCTGAAATGCTCCTGCAGTCTCAGCAGCTTTGCTGGGGGCTGTTTTCTAGTTTCCTCTTTCTTCCCTTGTAGGTTTACCAAGAATCTCTCTCCAGACAAAATCAACCTGAGCACACTGAAAGGTCAGGGACAGCTGACCAACCTGGAGCTGGATGAGGAGGTGCTGCAGAATGTGCTGGAGCTGCCCACCTGGCTCGCCATCACCCGGGTCTATTGCAACAAGGCATCCATCAGGGTGAGCAGAGGCAGCTTTAAATGCATGAAGTTATCCATTGACAGGCAGAATTGCTGAGATTGTGCATGAACTTGCACTTTGCACACTGAACTCTTACTAATTCTTCCTCCTTGTGCTTTTAAGAGCGAAAAAATGTGGGTTTTTTCGTTGGTATAAGCTGCCTGATTGTTTAATTGCACATGGTGCACTGTTGCATTGCATGAACTCAAAAGTTTTAAGGACATCAAAGAGACTTTCTATAAAAGAACTATGATTCTACTCTACCAAGTGACAGTAAAAATGAGCTTGTCTTATTCATCTGATATGCTCTGTTTTTAGAGTCAGATCTGCTCAGTTTAGTAACAAACATTTGTTCTCCCTCCTACAAGAACTGCAGAGTGAATGTTCCTATATGAAAATAAAATGGAGCTTTTTGGTTTGTGCACAGTCTTCAAAACAGTTGTGTGACTTTCAGTAGCAGCAGCAGTTAGTTGTAAACTCTTAAAGGCCAGGAATGTTCCCCATAGCAGAATTTGACCTGCAGAATATCTGTTACTCCTGATGATACATGAGATCCAAAAGCTCAGCTGGGTTTGTAGATCTGGTGTCTGGAATGTCTTTTCCCTTGTGTGTCTCTCTGTTTGACCTGGATACAGTGAGACATTGCAGACATTTCTCAGGGTAATGGGGCTCAAAGTTTGGGCTGAGGTGGTTTCCTGCAATTTCTGAAACTTTCCAATGCAAATATCACTTTGATAACCTCACTTTGTCATTTCAGATCCAGTGGACAAAGCTGAAAACACACCCAATCTGCCTGGTAATGTTGCCTCTCTTGGTTTTTTTCCTTCCTTTCCTTCCTTCTTCCTTTCCTTCCTTCTTCCTTTCCTTCCTTCTTCCTTTCCTTCCTTCTTCCTTTCCTTCCTTCTTCCTTTCCTTCCTTCTTCCTTTCCTTCCTTCTTCCTTTCCTTCCTTCTTCCTTTCCTTCCTTCTTCCTTTCCTTCCTTCTTCCTTTCCTTCCTTCTTCCTTTCCTTCCTTCTTCCTTTCCTTCCTTCTTCCTTTCCTTCCTTCTTCCTTTCCTTCCTTCTTCCTTTCCTTCCTTCTTCCTTTCCTTCCTTCTTCCTTTCCTTCCTTCTTCCTTTCCTTCCTTCTTCCTTTCCTTCCTCACTTTTTTGAATCTCTTCTACTTAAGAAAAATCCTAGAGATTTTTGAGATCAAGTGCTCAAATTTTCTTTGGACCTGAATCCTCCAGGCCCTTAGCACATAAGTGCCCTCCCATGAGTCCCTCATTTCACTTCAGGATGGAGCCAGATGGGGTCTTAGGGAAGTCTAGGGCAGCCCTGTGCCTGTTTTTTGTTGTTTGTTTTCCCTTCTGTGGGGGCTTCAGGTTACCCAATGGCACTGATGGTGTGAGAGCTTTAACACATGAGCATTGAGACTCCAGAGTTGGTTGTCCCTGCCCTGGAATCTCACCCAGGGCTGGTGGGCTGAGCTTGAGGCTTGGTGTGGTGTTCATGGCTCCCATATTGTGTGTCTGCAGTACCTGGACAAGGTGGAGGTGGAGATGAGGACGTGTGAAGAGCCTCGGCCGCCCAATGGACAGTCCCCCATCGCCCTTGCTGCTGGACAGAGGTCAGACCCTGAGCCCTGCAGCTTCCCCCTGACATCCTGCTGGGGTGTGGGGGCTGCTGTTCTCCTCAATTCACCACTGGCCTCCCTGCTCTTGGATTTAAGTGCCTTTGGTGTTGCTTAAGAACCTCTCTGTGTGAGCCTTATCTCTGCCAGGCCTCTCATTGTGACACAGGGGGATCTTTCTTTGCAGTGAATATGGCTTTGCTGAGAAGGTCGTGGAGGGGATGTTTATTGTTGTCAATTCCATCACCATCAAGATTCACTCCAAGGCCTTTCATGCTTCTTTTGAGCTGTGGCAGCTCCAGGGCTACAGTGTCAACCCCAACTGGCAGCAGAGTGACCTGCGCCTCACCCGCATCACGGACCCGCAGAGGGGAGAGGTGAGCCCTTGCTTTTGTACTGGATCACAGAAGAAAAGTGTGATGAATGACTTTTCCTTGTTTTATTTCATGCCTTCTGAGTGTTTTGGGGTTTTTTTAAATCCTTAAAGTTGTGAAAATCTCAGCATTTTCCTGTTTTTCTCCTCGTGGGCAGGTTCTGACATTCAAGGAGCTCACCTGGCAGACCCTGCGGATAGAGGCAGATGCCACAGACAATGGTGATCAGGATCCTGTCACTACTCCTCTGAGACTCATCACCAACCAGGGGAGGATCCAGATCTCTCTCAAGAGAAGGGTGAGAGTTTCCTCCATGCTTTGCAGGATGTAGTCTCATTGCCTGGTGCAGAGATGATGCAGATGATTTCCTCCCACAGTCCTCAACAGCCCTTCTCTCCCTTCAGAAATGTTGAGCCCAAACTGATGTATCTCTCCATGTTTTCTGTCAGAGACAACTGTGTTCTTACCAAATGTCAAAGCAGTTTCTTTCTCAGGGGAGAATTTTGTGGATGGAGCGAGTTTTTCAATCCATTCGAACATCCCAAGGAGAGCTGTCATCTCCTTAGTGGGAGCTGAAAGCCTGGCAGCCTGATTTGTAGCTGTCAGTGGAAATGTGATGAATAAAAAAAAAAAAAAAAAAGAATTAAACAGTGAGCAATTTGTCTCCTTAAGAGGAGGTGGCTTTGACTACTTTCCATCAGAGAGGAGTTGCTGTGGACATGCACCAGATAACATCTCTCAGAGGAGTTTCACAGCAGCCTCCCTTCTTTCTGCTTCTGTGTTTTATAAAGTCTATATGTCTGTGGAGGCAATTTTTGAAGTCCTAACTCCTTTCTTGCTGTTTCAGACCAAAGACTGCAATGTGGTGGCCTCCAAGCTGATGTTTCTGCTGGATGACCTGCTCTGGGTGCTGACAGACTCTCAGCTGAAAGCAATGATGAAATATGCTGAGTCTCTGAGTGAAGCCATGGAGAAATCTGCTCAGCAGAGGAAAAGCCTGGCACCAGAGTCTGTACAGGTGAGTGAGTTTGGATGATGATCTGCTAGGGAAATGGATTGTTTGTGTGGCACCTGTCCATATTCACAGCATTTTCCTTGAAGGGAACTCGTGTCAGGTCAGTGTCATGTGGACTGTGGGCTGCTGTGGGGTGGAGAGGTGTCCAAATTGGTGGTATTCATTGCCAATAAAATACATTTTCCAAGTCAAGGATGAAGGAAAAGGAATATTTCTGCTGCAGTTGAAAGCTCCAGGGAAGCAGGGATACACACGTAGGTAGGTTGCACAGGAGGGATGGGGAATACTTGGCCTTTTTTGTCCAGGAATCTTAAAACATCTTCCAAAAGAAGTGCATGCAGCTGGCATAGTCACAGACAAAGGGAGCACAGGAAAGGATCCAGATGCTGGGAATCCCAATTCAATCCTATAAACCAATGCCTTGCAGGCTGGAAGATTTTCATGAGTTGATTAATTGTGTTATAACCTCTGTGTTTTCCCTCTCTCCAAGTTCTCACTGAGCTTGTCCCTCTCCCACAGATCACCCCCCCTGCTCCCAGTGCCCAGCAGTCCTGGGCTCAGCCCTTTGGAGCCAGCCCCAATGCCAGCAGCATCGGGCAGTACTTTGACAAGCACGACATGAAGGAATCCTCCTACCACCTGCTCATCTCCCGCCTGGACCTGCACATCTGTGACGACAGCCACGCCCGGGAGTCAGGTCAGGAGAGGGGAAAACAGCAGCAGAGGGAAAAATAACAGCCAAGGCAGTGATTTTCTGTCTGGAAAAAGGTTGGGAAGGACTGGGGTTTTGCAGTTTGGGATTTGAGTTTCCAGGCCTGGTTCTTACCTTATAAACAGTTGATTCAGGTGTCCTTCTCCTTGCCTAGGACAAGATTTTGGTGCAGATTCCTAAAGATGGTAATGCAGATTCCTAATCCTGGCTGTGGTGTCAGTTAATCAGTGGTGGCAATCACAGCAATGTGGTTCTGAATTCTCCTGGATCAGGGCTCAGCTTGCTGAGCTGACCATGGTTTCTCTGCTCTGTTCCTCACAGGTGCTTTGAAGCATGGGATGCTGGGCGGTGCCATCCAGCTGACCTTCAGGAGGATGGCTTTTGATTATTATCCTTTCCACAGGGCAGGTAGGGAGCCTGTGGCCTCACAACCTGAGGAGGGGGATAAAAAAGGACTTTAAAGAACTGTTCTGTGATTGCAGGCTGGGCTGGAAGAAAGAAACCACATTTTTAAAGCTGGGATGTTTGCTTTTCTGCAGGAGATGCTTGCAAGCATTGGGTGAGGTACAGTGAAGCAATGGAGACTCGAGGACAGTGGGCAAAGAAGTTGGTCAGTGAATTTCAAAGTAAGATGGAGAAGTTTTATGAAGAAACAGACCCTATGTTTGCCAGGACTCCACTTTCCCCTTTCAAAAGGAAACCAGGTAATGGTCTTTGATAAAACCAGTGAAGCAGGAGGTGGTACCAATTTTGCTCCATCCAGCAAAATCGTTAGCTGCCTGTCCCCATGTGAGCAGGCTGGTTTTTTGGTGCAGGAATGCATAGCACTCTAAAAGCCATCAATATAATGGCAGAAGAAAGTGGCTGAGAGAGCACTGCAGCAAGGATGGACAGGCTGCAGTGGATTATTGTTGAGTTTGTCTTTAAGATACAAGGATGAAATTACATACTTAAGACCTGGCTTAGGAATGTGTTCTCTTGCCACAGAACAGACTCACCTTTCACAGTGTTCTCCCTTCAAAAGTCCCGAGTGTTTCTCCTGCCCAGCTGTGTTCATCCCTTTCTAATGTTGGGGTTGTTAGTCGTGCTCAGTGAGCACAGAGGTGTTGGTACTGAGGGTGCAAAGGAGGTGACTAAAACCCTGTGTGTCCCCACAGAGCCTCCCCAGAGTCCCCAGAAGAGCCCCCCGGAGAAGGGCCGGGCTCCCCCCACGAGCCTCCCGCGGCTGCGGCACCCGCCCTGGCACCGGCTGCGCTCCAGCTGCGTGCTGCTCAGGGTGGATGACCTGGATGTGCACCAGGTAGGGACCTCAGCACTGTCTGCTGGTGGCAGTGGCGCTTCTGAAAAGGAAATTGTGTGATTCAGTATGTGATTCAAGATGTGATTGAAGGAATCATGCAAATCCTATGACATCCGAAACGCTGCCTGGAGAACCTAAATGCAGTTATGATGTTGCCTGTAAAACTTTTAACCCAAGAGTGAACTGCTGATAGTTTTCATGTTCAATGGGAACTACATAACCACAGAGGGTTTCTGCCCTCTGTTCCTATCTAAGCTTACACCAAGCATTAGGCAGACCCAATGTAAAACATTCCATGCCTTTGAGAAGTCAGTGAGGATTTGGATTTTTGACAGAGAAGGAGTAATTCTCTCCTCAGGCTTTCTGCCCTGGGTCAGGCCCTGCATCCATATGCTCTGTATCCATTCAAGAGCTGGTTTTGCTCTTTGCAGCACTAGATACTATGAGGGACTTGCCAACGTGCTGCTGATCTTGCAGACAGCTGTAACAGATTTCTGTTCTGTTTGCTCATGTCACCTAATTCTGCTTGTCACAGCTCTTACTAGCAGTGACAGGAGACACAAAGAACTATATTCCCTCAAAGGAGAGGAGTTGGCAATATCAGCAGGTAGTAGAAAATGATATTTTTGCTTGAAAGCAGTGTATGTTTGATGTGTAAATGAGGCAGATTGAATACAGGCAATTGCAGGGTCACTGGGACACTTGGGTTTGCCAAGTCTGAGTTCTGCACAACTGCATTTCATTCTGTTTTCAGGTCTCTACAGCTGGGCAGCAAAGTAAGAAACCCTCCACCTTGCTTTCCTGCAGTAGAAAAATCTTCAAGCTCCCTGATCAGGTCTCTGCAATCCATATTGAATTCACTGAATATTACTTCCCAGATAATCAGGACTTTCCAGGTAATACATCAAGGTTAGCACCTTCTTTCACAAGTTTCTTAAAGAGTCGTCAATAGTCTAGACATGTTAACCCTGTTAGATATTCTCTGTCCATTGTTGTTTAGTTTCCTGATATTTGCCATCCTAATTGTTTTTTTTCCTGTGGGAAGGTGGGATGGAGTATGTGCACAATGTGGAAGCAGAGCTGTGCTTGCAGGAGGGAATTGCAGCAGCTGCTGTTTGCCCATTTCCTGGGGTTCAGCCTTACTGAGAGCCCTGGAGCAGGGCCATGGGGTGCTCTGGGTGTTGTCCCAATGGGTCACCTCATTCCAGGGTGCTGGGTGCACCATTTTCCAGGATGTCTCCTGGGGTGGTGAAGCCCCTGCCTTGGTGCTGTCGGTGCAGGTTCTGAGCACTGAGGGGCCTTTCCTGCTATCATTAATGTTTCCTTCTAGTTCCATGCCCAAACCTGTACATGCAGCTGAACGGCCTGATGCTCACCCTGGACACACCAAGTGTGCTCTGGATAAACCTCTTCTGCCTGGATCTGTGCCGCAGCCTGGAGCAGTTCAAAGCCATCTACAAGCTGGAGAACTCAGGCAGGCGGGACGAGCATGTGGATGTCCGGCTGGATGGCTTCAGGCTGAAGGTACCATTCTGTTCCTTCCCTTCCCAGTCTTCAGTGTTCTCTCTGTGAAAGGAACATGAGACCAGGACTGTCCTGGTTTGAAGGACAGGTGTCTGCCAATAAAGGCAGGAGCTTCTCTTGGAAATGGAGAATGTAAACCCCCTCTCTCCAAATTATTATTGTAATTTTGAAATTAAGGGACTCTCGGGCAATGATATGGGAATTAGGAATAACAGTTCTTTACTAGGAAAATTAAAATAGAAATACCGTGTTACAAAAAACAGTCCCTAAACACTGACAGAGTCAGAATCCAAGCTGACACCCGTCAGTCAGTCAGGGTGTTGGCACAGTCCCATTCAGTGGTGGCTGCATCCTCCTGCAGTGACAGATGTGGTTCAGTTGGAGCAGTGCTCCTGTAGAAGGTGCAGTTTCCTCTGAAGGCGCAGGGATGATGTGGAAAGGTCTGGCTTTCCTCTGGAATCCAGTGGAAAGATGGATAACTTGCTGTCCAAAATCTCAGTTTTTATCTGGGTAGGAAAGGCTTGGCTCCTCCCCTGGCTGTAGCATCTCCCAGTGGGATGATGTAATTTTATCAGTCATGCCCTGGGACTCAATGACCATTAACAGCAGATGATATCTTCCTGGAGGGAGGATGGGCTGTAGAAAAGATAAGGATGATTGCCCCAGCTGGTTTAAAGCTGGCCCATTAGCAGATAACATGTACCATGGAGATAAGGGTCACTGCCCCACCCGGCTTCAACAGCTGGTGACAGAATACACATTTCTGGCCACATCAACCCAACACAAGGACATAGCTTGAGTCCATACCGAGGAGAAAAACTTGCTGCCTTCCTTTGCCTCTGCTCTGACACTTGTGTTGGTTTTGTTTGGTCTATGGGCTGGTGCTGGAGTTCTCATCCAGAATAAACCTCTGCTATTCCTTTCCCATTCATGCCTTGTTGTGCCTCTCTTTCCCCTGCAGCTCAGCATCCCTGTGGATAAGAAAGTCATGGACCACCGGGACCGGCCGCGGGCCCTGTGTGTTGGCATGTCAGAGGTGACAGCCACCAACACCCGCCACGCTCCCTCCTGCAGCTGCCAGGACCTGCAGAGCCTCTTCCGTGCCTTCGCGGGGTCAGAGTTCTTCCACTCCAGCTACGCCGCGTTCCCCCGGGCACGGGACAGGTTCAGCCTCCTGCACACCCTGTTCCTGCGCCACGCCTACCAGCTGGATGACAGGCCACAGAGGCACCCAGGCTTTCCCCTGCTGCCTCACAAAACCTCTGCCTCTGAGGATCTGTGGTCTCTGTATTTCAGTGAGCTCTCCCTGGGCTTTGAGGGCGCTGAAAGCTCCAAGGGCAGAACCCTTAGCTTTATTGACCCTTTTCCCCTTTCCATATGGGCCTGCCTGCCCAAAGGTGGGGGCAAGCTCAGATATCTAAACGACAGGAACTGGACACTTCTGAGGTGAAAATCAAACCTTCTGCCAGCTTTAGCAACCACTCCAAGAATGAAAACCTCTCCAGAGAGCACAGTGTTTGTCAAAGATCAAAGACTGACCAGGATCTGAAGAATATCTATAAGGCTCCAGACACGATGGATGTCTTGGGAGAATCTGAATGTGAAGTTGATGATGGAGTAGACAGTAAAGAGCTGGAAGCCTCTGCTGATATTCATGTGCTCATGTCCTCCTCTGTCCACGTCAAAGTTCGGCTCAACCACTACCAGTACTTGGTGCTGCTCAGGATGAAGGAAGTTCTGCAAACACTACAGGAGCAGCTGGCCAAAGATACCCAAGAAATAACTGGGTCTCCTTTAGATCCCATGTCTGCTTGTGTGGGAATTATGTTCCACAGTGCTGAGGTGGCCCTGCTCATGACCCCTGCTCCAGGGTCTGTCGTGGAGCCCAGATCCCTGGACTCGGACACAACCAGCCTGATCGAGTCCGAGCTCTCGCCCTCAGACAGCAAGGAAGGCCTGGCAGGTGATGAGAAGGAGCTGAAATCAGAGAGCAGTTCGGAGAAGGGCTTAGGCAGCACCTCAGAGCTCCCAGAGGACAGTGGGACCCAGGACACTGGTGCCAGTGTCCCGCTGGAGACGCTCCCGAGATCCGCGAGTGACGGAGCCCTGAGCGCAGCTCCCCGTGGTAAGGGCGCAGAGGAGAAAGGCTTGGTGGAGGAAGCACACGAAGCTGTGGAAGCCCTGGTTTCAGAAAAGCCAGCAGAGACCAGCAGCCACCCTCAGAGCCCCCCTGCTCTCCCTTCCAGCACAGCCCCGGACATGCAGCCCTTGGGCAGAGGAGGTGTCGCCCTCAGTGGTCAGGCAGAGCTCATGCCGCTGCGGAACATCGAGGTGGAGCTCTCCAGTGCACTGCACATCACCAAGGATGCCACCAAGGAAGCTCTGCACGCCACCATGGACCTCACCAAGGAGGCCATGTCCCTCACCAAGGATGCCCTGAGCCTCAGCCGGGACAAGATGACCTCCACCATGCAGAGGATGCTGTCCCTGCCCCCAGCCAGGTGAGCAGGCCAGGCTCCTGGGCTGCAGCAGGGGCAGACAGAGGCAGCTGCTCCCTTTCTTCCCATTGTGTTGGAGATGGGTTTTATGTTCCTCTCTTGGGGCTGTTCTGAGCATACTGATGTCTGACTTGGAAGTGGTCAGAAACCAACCCAACAGTCAGATAATCTGCAGGCTCAGCTGCCTGCCTTTATCACTGGTTTTTGTTGGGTTTTTCTGTAGGGATTCCTTGCCCAAGGCAGAGGAGGGAGCAGTGACCCCGGGCGGGGCAGGCAGTGGCCGGATGCGTTTCTTCTCCATGAAGAGGACTTCATCCCAGCATTCCTTTGATACCACATCTGTGGATGGGAGTGGCCCTGAGGACGGGCTGTCAGTGGACAGTGATGGCAGTGATGGCTTCGTGATGCTCACAGACTCTGGTAAAGCCCTTGGCTTTCCTCTCCCCACGCTCATCTCACAGGGATGATAGCTTTGTACCACAGGCAGCTCATCCATGCTGTGTTCCTATAGAATCACTTTGGCTGCTTCTTGTTTTTGAATGTCTTTAGGAGTTGCCTCACAGTGGGCTCTTTCTGCTTTTGTAGGTGCCTTTTCTTTGAGATGAGGAGTGTAAATCAGTGTGGGGTGACCCTCCACATCTCAGTGGTGTCCTGAGGGCTGCAGGGGCTGTGATGTGCTCGTGGTGGGTGGTACAGAGCATTTAGGAAGGGCTGGTTGGATATTGGGTATTCTGGACATCTTTCACTTCAATTCTGTGTTGCTAAAACTCATCTGAGGAGCTGGAGAGAGCTCTCCAGAGGATGGTACCTCCAGAGGGGCCAGAGATTCAGGCAGATGCTGACATCAGGACTTCCAGAAAAAGAAATGGAACTGAGTAGTTGTTACTTCCATTTCAGAACCCAGCCTGGACCCTCTTCCTTCAGGGCAGCTTCCCCAGGCCCACAATGACATGGGCAGCAGAAGCAGCCTGGTGGCAGAGGATGAGGGTGGAGTGTCCCCTGAGGTGAACAGCTCCACATCCCAGAGTGAAGACCCCAGTCTGCAGCTGGTCAGTGCCTGGCACTGGGATTCTGTCCCTGAGGGGCTCTGGAAGCGAGGTATTTGCTGTAACCAATGAGCTCTTGGTGGCTGTTCCAGGTGTCTGTCCTCGTGCTGAAGATGAATGATGTGAACTGTGCAATAGAGGTACAAGGAGATGATTTGTCTGTGGCTTTACAAGTGATGAA
Source organism: Muscicapa striata striata (assembly GCA_030060385.1). Lineage (NCBI taxonomy): Eukaryota > Metazoa > Chordata > Aves > Passeriformes > Muscicapidae > Muscicapa > Muscicapa striata. The sequence goes on along the minus strand of JAREIS010000223.1, from coordinate 1,640,114 downwards.
CGTGGTTCCAGAGCAGCTGAACAACATTGGCATGTGGCAGTTCCTGCGTGGCTACGTGGGTAAGATGCTGCACTTAGAACTGGCTTTTATACCAATATTCCCTCAGGGAACATTCCATTAACTGGGGCCTCAGTGTTTGGGGTGGTTAGGATTGAGCACAACTCATGTGTGAGGGTTCATATCTGGCTTTTGAAAGATGTTTCCCAAGTGCCTACACAGTGTGGTGCCTAGTAATCATTGATTGGGATTTTTTAAATTGCTGCTAGGATGCATGAAATGAATTAAAAGAGTGAATAAAGTATCTAGGGAAGCTGTGAAATTATTCCTGCTCTGAGAAAGATACTTAAGGTCTACAGTACTTCCCCTAAATTTGAATTAAAAAAACCAAACAAACCAAGCCAAACCTATGAACAACCAACTATCCCCCCAACATTCCAAAAAATGTAACCCAAACAAAACCAAAAGCAGCTACAACTCCAAACCTGAAGTGAAAGTGTGAGCAGTTCCCAGGCTGTTGATCCTGCCTTTCCCAGTCCTGCCAGTGGCCACAGTGGAGCAAAGGGATGAGGAAAGGCTGGTCAGCTCTGGAGAGTGAACCAGGGCACTGTGGAGGCAGAGTTGGGACTCTGTGGAGGGCAGCTGGGACAGTTCTGGGGTCAGAGTTGGGGCAGCTCTAGAGAGTAGGGTAGTGGGCCAGATCCTGAGCATGCAAAACAGGGCCAGTTTTAAAGTGTGGTGAGAGAGGGATGTGCCTGGACCCTTCAATGACCCAGCTCCAGTGCCAGTTCAGTGGTGTGGGCTCTTAGTCCTTGGAAATGTGGATTTCTCTCATGTGAGGGATAATGTCGGACCACGGTCACTTGGGCTTTCCACGATGCCCTTTCTGAGTTGATATCTGATCACTGGTGACCCGTTGTGCAGTGAGATCTCTGCCCCAGCTCTAGGAGAGCCAGGAGAGGAGAAGCCCTCAAGCCCTGGGGGCAGGCAGCTCCATCCCGAGGTGTGCCTGCGCCTGGAGTCGGGCCCGGCCGCCGCCGCTCACTCGCCGCTGGCCGAGCGCAACGGCTTCCTGCGAGTGCTGCTGCACAGCAGCTCCACAGAGCTCTGCACCTCCTGCCTCACCAGCCTGGGACCCTTCCTCGAGGATGAAATCATCCCAGAGGTCATCCCCATGGAGATAGAGGTGGTGGATGCCAAAATCACGTTGAAGGTGAGAGATTCCCCACAGGGAGGAGCTCACTTGCAGGATTCCATGTGGGAAGGAATGCTGTGGGATTGCTGGGGGGCTCTGGAGAGCTTCTCTTTTGCTGAGACTGGTTGGTTTTGGTTCTGAGGCCTAGGGATGAACGAGGAGCACAAGGGAAGAGTGTCCCTGTACAACTTATGCATAAAGCCAGGCCTTTCCCTAGGTGGACTCACTCCTGTGAGTCTGGCAGTGCTGCTGGTCAGGAATGCTGCTCCTTGGGAGGCTGCAGGCAAGGGAGATCCTTTCAAGAGCTGTCACAGCTGCTCATCCCTTCTCTGCTTCATGTTTTTCCAGGATGACAGCCCCCCAGTGTACCCCACCTCCCCTGGCCCTGTCCCCATCACCTTGGCAATGGATCACGTCGTGGTGAGGCGCAGGGACGATGGCATCTTCTATCTCACAGGTCAGTAACACCCTGGTTTTATTGTCCCTTTGCATCCCCAGGCTGTGCTGGAGGAGACTGGAACATGATGGTTGCTGCTGGGAAGGATGGGCTCTGAGGTGGGAGCAGTCCCTGGGTGTGTTTCCTGCTGTGGGAGCAGTCCCTGCCTCCGTTCCTTGGTGTGAAAATTCGTGTCTGGTATTTCCTTAAGCACACACAGACAGGATCCATGATTACCTTTTAGTTTCTCCATTTTAAAAGGGGAAAGAGAGTTTTATTTCCCTGTGTAAAAAGGGGGAAGAAGGAAAGAAATTAAAGTTACTTTTTTTGTTCTGAGAGCCCTGTTGTGTGAATGTCCACACCTGAGTGGGTTCTGTTGCTTTCCAGCGTCCCAGGGGAAGGACTCAGTGAAACAGGAAAAACCTGTGTCAGTCGCTGAGGAGCAGAAGGCCCCATCAGAGTCTGCCTCACCAGCCCCAGCAGCAGGAGCACGTGGGCTGCAGGTGAGTCACTGCTGCCTGGACAACAGAGAGCTGGAAATTCTCTTTTGCCTTTGTGTGTTTGCAGTCCTGGGCAAGTGTGGTGAGCTGCAGGAAGGGAGTGCCCTGAGGAGAGCAGCCTGTGCCTCCTCCTATGAGTATTTGAGGAGTGATGGCACCTTGCCCAGCATGAGCTCACTTGTTCCCTTTCAGAAACTGGGGATTGTTTTCTGATTGGCTCCATCTTCTCCACTGTGTCCAGTTCCTTGTTAGAAAAACAGAAATTGAGAGGTTCCCCAAAAGAGAAGTTCTGTGTGGTTGTGTCTCACTGTGTAATTCATCCCAAAAGCTCCTGCTTTGGTTTACCTTGGAGCAGCTCACTGTGTAACTTGAAGACTCCTGCCTTGTTCTCTGCTTGTCTCTTGTAGCTCAAGCAAGTGCCAGAGTTGCAGAGGGAGCTCCAAACCATGAAACTGGCTCTGGCAGAAGCCAGCATGGACAAGGCTCGCCTTCTGCAGGAGATCAGGAAGTACAACCCCCTGTTCCAGCTCTGATGGTGCCAGCACTGCCAGGGACAGGGGACCAGCACCAGCAGGGCAGGTTTGGTCATTTTGCTGCCAAATGGGTCCAATTCCAGGACTGAAACCAGCTGTGACTGCAGAGGACTGGGGAGAGGGAGGTAGGGGTGAGACAAATGGGAGGAATGAGGAGGAGTTTGCTCTGTTCTGGCCTGGGAGTGCTGCACTGAGCCAGGGCATGGTCAGCCCACAAACACCAGGTCAGATGCCAGGGGGACACCCCATGTTTCCTCATCTGTGGGTGGCTTTCAGCCTCCTGCTTTTATGGAGACATCTGGAGATGGTCAGTTTTGGGGTTTCTGCTTCTTTCACCCTTCCTTGTTGTGTTTTTGCCCAGCTGTGCTCACCAGGAGCAGGGTGGTCACTTCAGCACCTGAGCAGTGACAGGGCAGGGGTGGCAAAGGGTCAGGGCTCTGCTGGCAGAGCAGGGCTGCTGTCACCTGGAAACAGAGATGGGATTTCCCACTGTGGAGTGAGGGCACACAGCTCACTATTCCCACAAGAACAGGGTCAGGATAGTATAGAAATTCCTTCAGATTCCCTTTTCCACCAGTAATTCCTTGTGTAGAGATGGATGCAGTGTATGAGACTTGGTCCACTTCAATCCCACTTAATCCCACATTTGGCTTTATTGATTCAGGAATTAATTCCTTACGAGGCACTGTTTAAACTTGAAGTTTACTATCAAGAAGGGGGTGAGGGAGGTTGGTTCAGTCTCAGAAGGAGCTGACCTGGGTGTTTTTTGGGATGCACCTTGTCCTCAGAGCTTTGTGTGCCCGAGTTCCCCCGTGGGGAGGGGGAACAGCCATGGCTGCTGAGGAAGGAGCTGTGGAGTTTTCAGCACTGGGTGGAATCTTTCAGCAGGGCTGAGGGGCTGCCCGAGATGGGACACCAGAACCACCTGCCAGCCCTGATCCCAAAAGGATCACACCCGTGAGGAGCAGCCCCCTGTGTGAGCACTGCTGGGAACTGCCCAGAGCCCACCAGCAGAAGCTGGATTTTGTTTCATCAAACCTTTGTGCTGCTCCCTCTCCCTGTGGGGAGCAAGAGAACTGCTTGCCTGAGTTGGAATGCCACGGTATTCCTGCTTTTTCTTCATTAATTGTTTGAAAATGGGAGGTTTCTCTCTTCTGCTTTTTCAGATTTTCATGACATTTTGTGTGAGTATGGGAAGGGTGTGCCAAGGGTTTGCCCAGCCCTGGTGCCCACCTGCAGGGTCCCACAGCTCCTCCCACGTGTGCAGGCTGAGCACTGCTGGGGCCAGGTTGTTTACAGCAAATTCCTTGCTCCAGCAACTTCAGTCAGTGGGGTTTGTTGAAGAATTAAAGCATTTCCTTTGCTTTGAAGATCCAGTAGAAAGGACTGTAACCCAAAACCCTCACACATGGGAGGACCAAACCTCTTGGATCCCCACAGACTGTAAATATCAAAGTTTACTTTGTGGAGCCTCTTATTTAAGGATTCTTCCTCTGTTCCAGTGAGAGCTGAGGGAGTCCTGCCCAGCACAGGTGCTGTGGGAGAGCACGTGGCCTCAGCACCTCTCACCGGGTCAGGAGCAGCTCCCAGGGCCCCTGGAAGGGGACAGGGGCAATGTGCAAGTCTGAACTTGAATTTCAATTTTAGGCAGTATTGGAACTTTGCTGCAGTTTGTTTCCACTGATGCATTTATTGGTTCTATGAACCACGAGCAGAATTAAACTCATTAACCTCCTTCCAGCCTCTTTTCCTGCTTTTCCCTCCCCTTCCCTTCTCAAAATTGCTGTTTTATGGGCAGCTCCTGGATTTGGGAGCACAGCTGAGCCATGATGTCCCAGCTCCCAGCACGTGTCTCCAGGGAACCAGCCCTGCCCCAGGCTGGCAGCAACTCTGGGAGCCTCTTAGGTCACAAAACGAGCAGACCCCAGTCAGGTTATGAACACAAGAATAAGTTTAATGTATAAAAAAAAAAGCCACACATCTGGGCACAGATGGCACATCTGGGCCAGGAGGAAATGCTTTGCAGCCCCTGGATGTTCCTCTCCCTGCTGTGTTGAGACCCCAAGTCCAGGTCAAGGGTGCATCCAGGCTCTGCCTAGTGTGGGCAGGGACAGCAGGAACATCCCTGAGGTCCCACAGGCCACCCCAAAGAGGCCTTATGGAAAAGTCCATGGGGAGGGTCCTACAGGAAGCTCATTTCAGCCTCTGTCAGTGGAAGATGATCTTTTTGTACTTGGAGTTGGGGATCTGCCCACGTGCCTTGAGCCTCCGGACAGCCTCCCTCATGTGCTTGGGCTGCAGGGGGGGCAGCTCCCCCCACTTCTCACACACATCCAGAGCTGGAAAAACAGAGAGGTCATGGCAGGGGCAGCTGAGCTCTGCCCATCCCCTGCTGCTGTTCCTGTGCACTTTGAAAGGAACAGGTAACATTTGTGTTTGGGTTTGCAGCTCCGAGCCAGGAATGAGCCTGCTCAGTGAGCTCCTCCCTGACAGGAGTCCCAGGGCAGCAGGACAAAAATTTTCTAAACCACTCAGGCACTGTGGAGATGCTGGATTCAGGGAATGAATAAGCTCAAAGCCTCTGCTCTGGATCCCTGGGGGCTGGGTGTGCTGGGATCCCCCCAACAGCTGAGCAGGAACAGCTGGCTCAGCTCCCTCCCCTGTCCCAAACTGAACCAAGCTTGTCCCAAGGAAGATTGGGGCAGGTTTAGAGGCTTAAGGAACTCCTCTGTCCCTGTAGCACTAATGAAATCCTCATTCAGCAGCTGCTCTGGTGCTGAGGGACAGAGCTGCCACTCCAGGTTCTCTTCCTGGGGAGAAGCGGCAACACTGGTGGGATCAGAGGGGTGGCAGCTTCACAGGGCCCTGCTCTGAGCCAGACCTGCTGCTGGAAGGGAGAGCCATGGAAAACCCGGTCCTGTTCCAAATCCTGCTCCAAGCAGGGAATTACCCCGGGTTCTTCCCTTGTCACTCAGCAGGTGTCACTCACCTTCCTCCACCACCTCTCCAACAAACACCTTGGAGATGCCCGACATGGCAATGACGACGTTCTGGGACACAGAGGTGCCGGTGATAGACTGGATGAGCTGGGACAGGGACAGGCAAGGACAGTCAGAGCCCTGCACGCTGTGACCCCCACCCAGCCCCTCGGGGGTGCAGCACCAGCTCCTGGTACGGGGGTCTGAGCTGGAAGCCATCGGGCTCAGCTGTGCCGGCAAAACAGGCTGAGCCATGGGTGGCACAGGGCCAGAAGGGGCCCGAGGAGTGCCCAGCCGACCCTGCTTTTGCTCCTCTCTCTCGTACCCGTTTGATGGCGGCCTTGGGGAAGGCAGAGCGGCGATACATCTCGTACCGGTTCAGCTGCTCCTCGGAAAAGGAGGAGACCAGGATCCTGCGGGGGAGAGCGATCACTGACAGCCATGTGAAGGCCCTCCCGCAGTACCAGCCAGGGCCGGGACAGGGGGAATCTGGGACGGGCTGCGGCACCGGGAACGGTGAGCTCGGGGCCGGGGACACGATTGCCGAACTCCCAGGCACCGCCGCGCTGGCACTCACTGCATCTTCTGGATCTCATCCTCGTCCACTTTCTGCTTCTTCTCCTTCCGCTCCTTCAGCTCCAGCTTCACCTTCCTGGCCGCACACGCCTGCAGCCCCGGGTCCTCCGCGTCCGCCGCCTCTCCCTCCGCGCTCCTCACCTGGGCGAGAGGGCAGCGCTCGCTCTGCGGCCCCGCGGCCCGGCCCGGCTCCGCTCCCGCTCCCGCCTCACCTCCCCGTCCGCCACCTCCGCCTTGACCTCGCTGCCACCGCCAGCCTCCCCCACCTCGCCTTCTCCCGCTCCCTCTGCGGCTGCCGCTTCCCCCGCAGCCGCCGCCCCATCGCCGGCGGCGGGCGGGGATGAGCCTGCGGGCGGCGGCTCCGGGGCAGCGGCGGCACTGAGCGCCTCCCGGGCCGGGTCCGCCATGGCCGCGCCCGCGGCGCCTCCTGATGACGAAACACTACGGGCACCGCGAGGGGGCGGAGCCTATCGCCACGGGAACGGTGACACTTGGCGTCTCGTGATGACACACATTTACCGGCGACGCTGGGGGTGGTGGAGTCTGTACACGGAGTTAGAGCAGCCCCACTGCCCGGGCCCCGCAGGGGAAGCCTCCCTAGACCCGCCCAAAACGAGGGCGGCTGAGGGACTACGGGCAGCGCTCGGGGGGCGGGGCCTACACGAAACCCCGCTCCTCCTTCAGTCCGTCCCCTCATACCACGCCCCTCGTGTCACGCCCCCTCATGCCACGCCCCCGGCCTGGCGCGGCCCCGCCCCGGAAGTCGCGCGGGCGCCCGGGCCGCGCCGGCCATGGGGAAGGAGCAGGAGCTGCTGGAGGCCGCGCGTACCGGGAACCTCCCGGCCGTGGAGAAGCTGCTCTCGGGGAAGCGCCTCAGCTCCGGCTTCGGCGGCTCCGGTGGCGGCGGCGGCAGCGGCGGCGGCTCCGCGGGGGGAGGCGGTGGCGGGAGCGGCGGGAGCGTCGGTGTGGGGCACCCGCTGTCCAGCTTGCTCAGGTGAGCGCGGCCCCGGGGGCGGAGTCCGAGGGATTTGAGATGAGGCGGGGGCTCTCCGTGGACCGGGAGTTGGTTGTGGGGCTGCGGGACAGGCGGGGAGCGGGAGCTGTGGGGCTGGGGGCTGCAGAGGAGCGGGGCTGGAGGCAGCTGCAGGGGTTGGATGCGCTCATGGAGTGCAGCCACAGGGCTGTGGGACAAAGGGATGCCGGGGTTCCTGCGGCTCCAGCCCTGCGGGGAGGCCGGCGGTGTGTCCCCAGTCTGTCCCCCGGGAGGTTGGGCTGGAGCCGGAGGCTCCCATGGTAGGAATCGAGGGGTTGAGATGAGACATTGCAGCGGGCTGAGGGGGGCGTGTGACCTGGAGAGTTTGGTGGGACCAGAGGTGCGAGGGGGCCGTGCCAGAGGGAGCCGTGGCAGAGCTCTTGGGGCTGGTGTGCCCTCGGCTGGGCTGGGAGAGGAGGGGGCAGTGACTTTCTGTCTGGCTGGGGCCGGCACTGCCAGGGCTGGGTGCTGCCCTGTCCCCCTGGCATGAAAGCGCTGCGGTGCGGATGTTGTGGGCAGCAGTCACTGGTGAGCTGTGGTGTGCCTGTGGCCGGGGCAGGTTCCCGCGGTGGGAGAGCTGCGGGATCGCTTTCCCGGGGCAGTGTCCGGGCCCTGCGCTGGCATTGTCCCAGCTGGTGGTGACACTTTACCGGGTATGCACAGACCATACTGTAGAATTTGCTGGTTGAAGCTCTTGGACCTTTGTTAGGTTTTTTTTCTCTCTTCCCCATTTTTTGGCATCACCTCTTGCTGCTGTGCTTCTGGAGCTGTAGCTCTGGGCCACCTCGGCCTCTGCTGGGAATGCTCCTGGTCCCTGAGCAATTGGTTTGTACTGGGAGGTGTGGAGGAGATTTGTGTCCAGTGCCGAGTGACTGTGTTGCTACATCATCTGACTGTTCAGAGGGGTGTAACTCGTCCCTTTTTGATCCGTTTTAGCTTTCACATAACCCCGTTGGATATCTGCAGGTTGTGCTGGTGGCAGAGGCCTGCAGACATGCAGGAGCTCACCCTGCCCTGAGGCACACGTTTGCTTTTCTGAAACGTAAATCTACCCTTGGGTCGAGCTTTGTTCTCCTCTTTTGATACATTAAGCAGTCTGAGCCCTTGTTTGAGTGGGATGGATGTGCCCACCGGGGGCTCAGATCGGTGCAGAGGGTTGGTGCAGTTGAACACCCTGTGAGCTGAACCAGATCTGCCACTGCCTGGCAGTACCTGGGCACGATGGTGCCTTTTCCCTCCTTTCCCTGGGACAGTGCCCATGGTGCCATGGTCCTGGAGCAGCCCCATGGTGTGAGAGGAGTGAGAGGCCCTCCCTTTGGCTCTGACCTGTTTCTGTGTTTGTCACATGTGAACCCAGCTCCCTGCACAGACAGGGTGACTGTCACAGCTGTCACTCATATTCTGTGTTCATTTCTACGGCTGTTGGATGTACCTGCTGGTGACACTGGAACTGCCCCTTTCCCCTGCCCAAGTCTCAGCCCCTGAACCTGTTTCTCCCTGTACAGCTGGGATTTGTGCCTGTGACACTGGTTCCTGGTCTGGCTGCATGTTGTGGGGCATGGCAATGTGTCCTGTGTGCCACCTGCTGCCATTTAGGGGCTTTGTGACTGTTTCCCACCTCCTGACCACTTGTTGGGCTCTGGCTCTGTGTAAAGAGACTCCTCCAGATGAGGGGCTTGTGGTGAGCTGCTGACTGTCCCTGCAGGGAGAAGCCAGAGGATGCAGGGGACAGGCTGGGACAGGCTGTAGGGACCAGACAAATGAACTTCAGGGTGGAGAAAGCCTCACCTTTTCCAATGCTAGAGCATGGGAACTTTTCTATTGCAGGATTTTGCCCTGCTTGGTTGTGGGGAGAAGCCTGCCCTCAGTCAGGGCTGTGTGCTCCATATTTTCCTTTCCTTGGGCAGCTCTTGGCCCTGCTCAGGCTGATCCCTTGTCCTGCTGAGCTCCTCATGTCTTTAAGGATCTCTCCTGACACAGGAGCTGCTGAGCTGCTCTCCACCCCCAGAGCTCATTCCCAGAACAGGATCATAAATACTCTGCTGGGCTGGCACCTTTGTTCTTTTCTCCACCTGATTTCAGGCCCCTATTTTATTTACTTTTTAAGTGCCAGTGTTTGGATAACCTGTTCCCAAAGCTCTTCTCTCCTGAGATGCAGCTTTTTCTGTCAGGTCTGCATTTCACATGTCTCAAAGTTGCAATTTTGGATGGGGTACAAACCAGGCATTCCCTGGAATTCCCACATTACACCTGATATGTGCTGAGCTGGCACCTGCTCTGAGCTGGCACTCTTTGGTTTGGGCCATTTCTCTTCCAAAAGAGAGCAAATTCTGCTCCATGAAGTGGTAGAAGATGCCCCTGGCAGTAAATTCCTTGGAATGTGGTGTTTTATCAGGTAGGCTGAACTGCCATCAGTCTCTTATCAGTTAAATGTGAACTTTGTCACGGTCTGGGCTGCCTTGCTCCTTCCCAGGCCAAGCAGGCCCTGCTGGGTGTGGAGGCAGCACAGCTCCAATCACCTATAGCTGCAGGTGAGCAGGAAACAGGATGGGATGGAGTGGGATAAGCCACAGGAGGAGGAATTTCAAAGACAATTTAAGTCTCTCTCGAAGGTGAATGTGCCAGGGTGTAACACGCAGGGCATTGGGCAGGAGTATAAATCCCAGTGGGAAGCTGATGGGAATTGGGAATGCTGACAGCGAGCTGGGGGAATGAGAAGGATGCAGGAGGGGGGAAATGGGAGTGTGGATTTGCCAGAGCAGATGGTGGGCTCACAAAGAGGTGATGGCTGCCAGGGTTTGGGAGGCTCGGCTCCCTGCCGGCATCCATGCAGCCCCTGGGATCTGCCAGGGCCTGGGGAGCTGCTGGAGGCCTGGCCCAGCAGTCAGGAGCAGATCCTGGCTCCTCAGGCAGGCCCAGCTTTCTCAGATCCAGCCATGGTTCATGGCACAGGCAGGAGCACTGTGTGAGGAGCAGGGAGCAGCCGGAGAGAAAACCCACTCTGTGCATGCACAGCATAAGGCTTGTGAGCAACAGCAAGTCCAGAAATCAGAGATGGTCTGTGAATCCTTGAGGTTTCCTGGGGTTCTGAGCCATTTTTGCATCGAGGCTGCAGAATTTGATGTATTGTATTCTTTTTTTTTTTTTTTTTTTTAGTGGTTCACTGTGAAGTTAAAGGCGGGAAACAACAGAACAATCTGTAGCTGAGCTGTCAGGCTGCATTCAGGAGGTTTTGCCAGGAGCAATGAGGGATGGGTTGTGTTAAAGCCAAATCTGCAGAAGCAGCTTTTTATTTTCATCTATTGCTGTGAAAAGTCTGGATCTGTGTTGCCCAGAGGGGGAAACTGAGGCTGCTGCCGAGCCCCAGATGGGATATGCAGTCCCCAGGGAGTGTAGCAAGGAGATGCTGCTGCTGGGAATGAGGAGTTTGGGTGCACATCTGTTGTGGGAAGGGCTGAGTGCTGCTCCACAGAAGCCACAACCCTTGTTCCAGCTCAGTTTCAGCCATTGCTGCTAGTGAGGGATTGGGTTGGTTTAGAGAATGATGTGGTGGGATGGCAGAACACTTGAGGTGGCTTCCCACAGTCCAAGGGTGGTTAGGAGTCAGAAAAATGAGTTCTTTTTTAGAAAAGCAGGGTTTGGTATTTGTTCTGGTGTGGCTGATGGTTTACAGCAGGGATCTGATAGTGCCCTGTGTACTCCTGGGGGTGAGGCTCTGACTGTGCCTGTGCTGCCATTCCCTGGGGAGGGGACACGGTGCCATTGCCAGGGGGGGAGGGGATTGCCCTGTCCGAGCTCAGGGTCGGGGTGTCTGTCCCTGCATGTGTCCCTAGCCTGAGTCCTGCAGTGTCCAGCAGAGACAGCAGCAGGGAGGCTCCAAGGTGCAGCTCCTAGGGCTGTGCAAACAAGGTGCTTCCCTCTCTTCCCCTTCCCCATCACAAGGGAGCTGCTCCTGCTGCATTCCCACAGAACAGGGCAATGCTGGGTATTCCCCTTGTCCTGCTGCTGTGATTAATCACCTCACCCACTTCAAACCTTCTCCTCCCCACACCCTCCCATGCACACACTGGGACGGATCCCTCTTTAATTACACCCTGAGCACAGGGATTGCTGAAGGTGCTTGTGCCACAGGCACAGGTGTGCACCGGCTGGGAATTGTTTCCTAAGTACTTCTTTAAGGATTCAAAGGCTGCAGTTTCTGGCTGTGACTGCAGTGTTTTGCCTCTGTGTGATCTTGTGATGCAGTTTTGGAAAGTTTTTGTTTGTGTGTTTGTTTTTGCCCTGCTTTGAGAGTGTTTTGAAGAGCCAGGTGACTTTTGGGAATACTCATATGCTCATGCAGGTCACCTCAAATGCTCCATCAGGGAGCTGCTAAGACGTGGTGTGAGGAGTGTCATGGGGGTCCTGGTGTCAGGTGAGGAGCGTCAGGGGGGATCCATTGTGCTGGGGATGCTGAGGATGTTGGCACCAAGGCAGCTGCTGTTGCTGTTGGTGCAGGATGTGAACAGTCCCCGTGTCCCATGGTGGCAGGGGCTGGGGGCTGGAGCAGAGCCCAGGCAGGAGGTTCCCAGGTGTTTTTCCAGTTGCCAGGTTACACACCTTCCCAGGAGCATTTGCAGGGCTCACCTAAGGTTTGTGCTCTGTCCTCTCATGGAAGGAGCAGCAAAACACATCCACAACATGCACTTTCTTATTTCCCATGCTGTGCCTGGGCCTGGCTCCAGCGCTGGCTGGAGGATCCTGAACAGCTGTACAAAGCCTGGGCTGTTTGTGCTCAGGTGCTTGTGAGACTCGAGTGCCCTGAGGGGATGTTTGTGAGGTTCCCTGATGGCTTTTTGATCTGTATACCCTGAGTTCTTATCCTGCCATTGAGCTGTGTGAGGAATTTTGGGAACAAAACACAGCTATGCCTGTCACCAAACATGGGCTATTTGAGTGATGACATCCTGATATTTCCACAGCCTCGTGGCATCCACTTGTGTCATTGGTCCTGAAACTGAAGAAATATCACTGCAGATCTGAGCACAGCCAGAGCACTCTGTGTTCTGAAAGCAGAATGATGCAGAACTCAGCTGGATGCTGAGTTTGATGGATGGGTTTGTGCACTGCACTTTTGTGCAGTGTAAAGATTCCAGCTCGGCCTGGCCAGAATGAGGGGCCCAGCCATCCCCAGCCCCTGTTCTCCAGGTTTGGCTGTGCCAGACAAGGCAGGGCTAACAAAGTCCTGTCTCCTGAGGCTGCACAGTTCCTGGATCCAGCAGGAGGGAAAGGCAGGAGGAGCAATGTCTCCCTTCCCTTCTGCCCCCTGTGAGCAGCAGGTTGTGCCCCAGCAATGAGTGTTGGTGAAGTGGAGCTGCTCCACTCCATGCCAGGGGTCCCCTGCAGCTGTGGAAGGCCCTTTGGCAGGGAGCAGAACTTTCTGGAGATGAATGGTTGGAACAGTGTTTGGTGTATTGGGAGCAGCTGAGCCAAGAAACAGCATTCATCCAGCTGGATTTTGGTGAGGCAACACATAATTTCAGTGAGACTGAAGGACAAACAGGATAGAAAAGACATAGGTGAAAGGTGTGACACAGGTAATACAGAATGGAGGAAATGCATCCTCCATGGAAGGAAAGCCCCTCTCAGCTGCCCTGGGACAAAGGACAGGCAGTTCCTGGAGGCTGAGCCACTCCTGTGGCAGTGCCAGGACTGCCAGGCTGGCTCTCAGCACAGAACATGCCCTGACACCTCCACTGTGTGTGAGCCCATCGCCTTTCCGGGCTGGGCCATCCACTCCTGCTCTGCTCCTCTCCTCAGATGCAGCTGTGGAGTGCTGTAGAGCTGTGCCTGTGGAATCCTTTCAAGGTGAAGTGTCCTCGAGATGAGAAGGTGCCTCTGAACACGGGTGGTGGCCGTTTCCTCTTGTCACTGCAGCACGAGCTGTGCCCGATGCTGAGCTGGCACTGTCACTGTCCCAAAGAGCTGGCTTCAGAGTACAGCTTAGTCATGGAAATGAGATAAATCCTATTTCACAGAAACTGGTAAAAATAAAACTATTGAGGATTGATTTGTTTCTATAGCAACCGACTGGCAAAGTGAACACAGCTGCTGTCTGCAGGAGGGATGAAAACAGAGCTGGAAATGTCAGTGCACCTGGGCTGGCTGTGGCAATGAGAGCTTGGGGGCTGGGGAGGGGGCAAAGACTCAAAGACTGGGCAGGAAGGTGTGAGCTGCCTTTGGAATGAAATTTGAGCTGGAGTGTGTGCATGTGCCCCCTTCTTCACAAAGCCTAGGGAGCCTCAGAGCTCTTTATGTCCTGCTTCCAAAAGGTTGAGCTCCTGCACCCTCATGGGTGGGGTAATGCTCTGCCCTGGGTCAGCCAGGGCATTAATGCCACATGGTACCAGGGTATCCATCACATCACATGCACTTTTCTCGACCTGAATCCAAAATTACTTTGTGTCCTGGTGCCATAACTCAATGAGAAGTACTCAGCTTTGAGAAGTTTGGATGAATCAGATTTGAGTTCTACTTTTTCAATTGCCCTTTAACTGAATGTGGTGCTGGATGCTTGGCAGGGATTCCTGCAGATGTTTGTATCCTGGAAGAAAATCCACTTGGGCCTCCAGACTGCTGGATAAGGGGCTTAAGTTTGGAACTGTTTCTATCTTGGCAGTGTGTAGATTTGTGTGGTTTTTACTTTTTCCTAAGCCAAGGATTTTAGCTGGCTCTGGCACATGCAGAATGTTAAGGTGGCTGTTTCCCTAGGATTAGTGAGGGTGAGCTGTTGAAATGTTTGGGAGGCTGCAGGATACAAGGTGCTGGGACCATGTGTACATGCTTGACTTGCTGACATGTGGCTATTGAGGGTTTCAGGTGAAAATCAGGGTATGTATCTGACATAGGGTGCTGAGAGAATTACAGGAGGAGGAGTGTGAGTGCCTGGCTTTACTGGACACTCTGCAGGAGCCTGAGTTATTCAGCTAAAGGAAAGTTGAGCTGCAGTTGGTATTTAGGTTTGGTAAACCCAGGTACATTCAAACTCCTCTCTTGATACTTAAATACGTGGTTTCTTTTGAAGGGAAATTAGATTTAAAAATAAACCTCAAGGTTTTCCAGTTCAAAGGAAGTGTCTGTAGTGCCACATACTGAGGACCCAAGAACAAAACCCTGTCTGAGAGTGAGTGCCATAAATATTATGTAAATACATTATCTCATTAGATTTTTATCTAATCCTGTTGCCTGCTGTTGTGCAGACTCCTGAGGCGAGCAAGGCTGAAGATGTCATAGGTGGTCTTTCAAATCTAATGCTGAAGTGGGTTGGAAATTAGGTGAATCGACTTCTGCCTCATTCTAATTAGACTCTGAGAAATCTGCTCAAGTTTGGCATTACAAAATGCCTGATTTTAGAACAGAATCTGGTTCCACAGGCTGGGTGCCTGCTGAGGTTTGAAGCACCCCCATGCAGAGACCCAGGTGGGCTCCACAGGCTCTTCCTCACTGCTCTCAGTTTCAGGAATTAGCACAATTTTTTTTAGGAATCAGGAACAGGATTAGGATAAAGCCTTAAGCTCTGAAGACTTCAAAGCCTTCAGTCATCTTGGTTCTGTTACAAGGACAGTGAAATCCATCAGATGATTTAAATAAGAGACTCTGTCCTGTGGACTTGTGTTTCTTTCCAGTGATTTCTTAAGCCATGGTTTCTCTCACAGTGGGGACTCTGATACCCTGTAAGGGATGTTTGACCTCAATTCATCCCATGATCCCCATGGATGACTTGTGGCTGTCCTGGAGTGTTGTTAGTAATCACCTTTGCATGACTTTCAGTTGCTGCATTGCCCCTGTGCCCCTTTCACAGCTTTTTTCAGCCTGGTGCAGGCTGTGAAGCTGTGCCTGAGCTCCTGTGGCTCATCTACTCTGGGTCAGAACAGCTGAAAATGGAGCTTGGAGGACGTGTGGAATTTGTGCTGAATTTGGCGTTTTGGAAATATTTCCTCTAATCTCAACAAAAATTATTTCACAGAAGGAGTGAAACAGGATGTGACCTTGACATTTTTTTCACTGAAAATAAAGACTAAAGAGAATTAGTTTAAAAGCTCTGAGAATCTACTTGTTATATGGGCGTGAGTTGTTACAGCTGAGATATAATTATTTGCTGGGACAGTCGCAGGAACCCTGAAATTGTTTGAAGTAATGGAGAGTTTTATCCTGCATATATTTAGGAGTCTGACTGACATATGTACATTCCTTCTGTGCATTAAAAATGTCAGGCTTGGAAAGGCTCTGCTGCTGAAAGCAGCTTCTGGCTGGGAGAGTTCTATTGAACTGAGAAAAGGCTCAGAGCTGGGTCTGTTACTCTTGCAGAGAAGTGGGAAGAAATATTTCTAGGGGTTTGGAATATCATATGTTGTAAATGTTACCCAAAGAAGGATTTACTTTTTTTTTTCTGGTAAGGAAAAAGCTGTTTGAGGCTGTCATTGTAGGGAGAATCAGAGCTGGCATTTGGGTGAAACCAAGACTGGAAGCTGCAGATCCACCATGAAATATGTGGGAACATCTCTGTTTGCTGCCTGTTCCATTATTGGTTGAGTTCTCCAGCATTAGGGGTGGGTGCAGCTGCCTGTGGCAGCTCCTGGGAGTGCTCCCTGCCCTCCCCCAGGGCTCTCAGAGCAGGGCAGGACCTCACATTCCATCCCTCTGTTTGACTGCCTGGCTCATGCCCTCAGCTCTCAGCACTCCGTGTTTTTCAGCTCTAGCCTTATCTCTGTACAGATAGCACAGACAAGTAATGACAACTTCTAGGAGCTATCTCGGGATTCGGGAATAATTTCCTGCCTTGGCCATTCACTCCAGTTCCTGCTCTCTGACAGACTGGATTTCAAGGATGCCTCTGGAGTAAAAGGATGTCCTTTCTGATTTCCATCCTTCTTTTCCTGAGCTTTTCCTTAGGAGCTGTTGTGTAAGTGCTTTCACTGCCTGTGTAGCATCCACCAGGAGCAAGCAGAGCTGATGACAGAGCTCTGTGGCTGCTCAGGTGTGTCCCCCGTGTTCCCATCTGAGCCACCGTGGGGTCTCTTTGCCCTCCTCCTCTCGCTGTCTTTCCTCTCTCCTTTCCCTGTCACTTGTTCTTTGGGCACTCACTTAAAAAGTTCATCAAGAAGGAATGTCTCTGGAGTCAGTGGTATGTCGGTGCCTTGTTTGTGTCCCGAACTGTTGCCAGTTAATCTCTCCTCGCTGTGTCTTTCTTTAGCCCTCAGGGACTCCTGGTTAAGCTGGAGCTGGGATTGATACAGGCTTAAATGGAGCCATGTGGGTGAGCGGCTGGGCTGCTGGTGTGGGCTGTGTTCAAGGGTAAAGCGTGCTGCAAACGCTTCAGTGGAAGCTTTGTTGTGGCTCTGAATTCTCCAGTCCCTTGTCCCCTTCCTCGAGGGCCTTGCCTCTCATCCTGTCATTCTGCTGTTTGCTATCAGAGCCACTCATTTCCTTTTCACTGCAGCACCGTGTTCTGCCTGTCCTGATGTCCTGGGCTGCAGCCCAGGGGTCCCTCCCAGCGTCCTGGAGTCTCCCCATGTGCACAGAACTGAGCAGTGCAGTGCCAGCACCGATTCAGAGTCCTCATGTCACTGATCTGGGCAATGTCACAGGGGAAGGGGGATGTCGTGCGAATCTCTGTCTCACTGGTTTCAGTCTCCCTAAGGCACAAGTGCACTCTGTGTGCAGTTGTTGGTACAAAATAATTGCATTTGCTTTTTTAATTGCTGTAGGGAAGGGGTAATTCAGTTCCTGAATCTCTGTCTCTGCTTGACTTGGCCTATTTACCTGCTTTTCATCTGACCCAGGTCAGACACGTCGCGGTTCAGTGTTCAGGCGTCAGGGCTGGGCAGCAGCCAGGCTGAGAGAGGGTGAGCAGGATTTGGGAAGGGATGGGCAGGATTTGGGAATGGTGGGCAGCAGGCAGGCTGAGAGGGGTGTGAGCAGAATTTGGGAAAGGGTGGGCAGCAACCATGCCTAGAGGGGTGTGAGCAGGATTTGGGAAGGGTGGGCAGCAGGCAGGCTGAGAGGGGTGTGAGCAGAATTTGGGAAAGGGTGGGCAGCAACCATGCCTAGAGGGGCGTGAGCAGGATTTGGGAAGGGGTGGGCAGCAGGCAGGCTGAAGGAGACATGAGTGTGGGTGACATGGCACAAAGGGAAGGGCCACTGCCCAGGAAGAAGTCGTGGTGGCCCAGAGGAGCATTGGAGCATGGCTGGCTGGGCTGAGCAGGCAGACCTTGAGAAGTCTTTTATTGCTGAGATAGGGAGAACATGGGGTGGTTTGTTGTCTCTCTGTAGAGAGGTCTGAGACTTCACCAGGAGGAGGGTGTCCATGTTTAAATAAAGTATCACCATCCCCATACCCTTCTAAGTGCAAGATGCTAGAAATCCCAAATTCCCACTAAGATGTGTATTGGATCAGATCCCTGTGGGTCCTGGAAACAGACATTAACTTCGAGGTGTTCTGGTCCCATTGATGCAATCTGACAGTGAGCAGAGGGTGACACATTTTCTGCCATCCCAAAACACTTAGTTGACACATCCATCCCGTGCAAGGGCACTGGCAGGCAGGGGAGGGCATGTGCTCTACCACAATTTTTTCTGCACAAGTTCTTTTTGATGACGTTTTTCCTCCAAGCTCAGAGCTTTGTGCCTGAAAGGGAAGGGAGCAGCACAGATGGACATGTTGGGCTCCAGACATGATGCTCCATTGCTGTTGGCTGGCTGACATGTCCCATGGGATTCTGCAGCTTGTTAAATCACCTCACAAAGGAGAAGGGGGAGGGAAAGCCCAGTGAGAGGTTGCCAGCTGTAGCCAGCTCAGTGCTGCAGCATCAGCTGCTTGGTGGTTTTGATTGGGATTTTGTGTCTGCCCAGGGTTTCCTTCTATTTCTCTGGAAGTGTTCAATGAAAGTGTGGCACCTTTCTAAGGAATTGTGCTTCAGTGGAACCCTGCAGCCTGCACCATCTACATATCTTGCAAATTTTCCCTGCATCTTATTTATTTATTTTTTAAATATTGTATTTTCTTCCACTTAGTGCATTTTCTCCAGTGCTGTGGGAGCAGAGCTGAGCTGCGAATGGAGAGTGGGGAATGTTTACCTGAGCAGTGCTCTGGTTCCTGTTTGCAGTTCCGGGATATTGGTTTATGACATTGATAATGCTGCTCCATTCACTGAATTTCTGCAGGAATGTTTTGGTCCCTTTTGCTCCTGTTGCTCAAAACCCCATATAGTTGGATGCAAAAGAAGAGAACAGGACATAAAATCAGTGTTCAGTGAACCTCAGTGAGAGATTTATCAGCATTTGGCAAATGTTATCAAATCTCTTTTCAGGGTCACTTTCCTACCTTGAATGAGCCCAGACTTCATGTCAAACCCTCCCATCTCCATGCTGGGTGGCTGCCTTCCCATTTTCTGTGCTCTTCCCCTGCCATCATGCTGCCTCTGGCCAGGATGTGGACAGGGGGATGCTCCTGCTGCCCCACACATCAGACCCCAGAGCTCCTGGACCCTTCCCAGAGACACTGCTTGGCTTTCTCTGGCTTGATGGCCAACCCTTTTGCACTTCTCCCAGCAAAGCTTGTTTGGCTCTGGCCCTGAGGTCAGAGCCTGTGTTGTGAGGCTGCTCCTGCTCCATGGCCTGTCATCAGCTGGGAATGCTCCTTAATGGGAGCAGGTTGCAGAGTGCCTGTAATGCTTTTAAGAATAAAGAGCACCATATGCACTCAAACCAGACCTATATTTTTCCTGTCCTGCAGCTCTTTATTTGCCCCTGCTCGGAGGGATTCTCTGATGCAGCACACACTGCACGCCTGACCCGGCCTTTCTGTCCCCACTGCCATCCCCCACCATACATTAAGTCTAAATAAATGCATTTTCACTGCCAGGAGCCATTCATAAGGCATGGGCTGGCCTCTTCCTAATGGGGGATTTTAGCTTGGGTGGACACATTTCTATTAGTGATGCCAACCCTGTCTGGTTCCTTTCTAGTGTGAGCTACAAGCCCAGGAGTTAAATGTGTGGCTGTCATGGGTCTGTGCTTACCCAAAACAGCCTCCCTTGGAAATGAGGAGTAGGAGATGGTAGACTGGTTCTGAGGGAAGCAGATGAGCTCACCTTCTGCCTCCCAATTCCTGAACTGATCCTTCACAGGCTGCTGTCACTTTGCAAACCCATGCAGGTTTCCTGCTCCTGGCCACTCGCTGCCCCTGAGGAACGAAGGGCTCTGCTCCTTTCCATGGGAGAAGGGATCACTTGGCCACCAGAGGATTGGTTGCTGCACAGTGTTGCTCCACTAGTGGAAATGCTGGTTTCTCCCAGCTCCCTGTTGACCTTACACTGGCTGAACTGTCTGCAGGTGTTGGGCAATGAGGCTGGAGCTGTTGGCAATTGTTGAGAGCTGTTGCTTCACTCAGAACGAGCTGGTGAAGTGGAAGCTTGAGGTCTGGCTCTGTGCAGAGGGCCAGGCATGGCTCTGACTGCTGCAGTGTGTCAGTCAAAGTGGACTGAACCTGAGGGTTTTCACTGGAATCCCTGATCAGTGGCTCTGCTGGATGTGGGTCTGATTACAGAGCCCAGACTTGGCAGCTCTCGTTCTGGCTGTGGGTGTTGTGTGATGTCACCTGGGTCACTTCTGTGTGTCCTGCCTGTATTATGGTCCTTGCTTTTCCCTGTCCATTCTGGCATCTTGTACTTGGGCTCATGACCCCTTGACTTTGAGGAGAATCTACCCACTTTTCTTATAGCAAATTAAAATCTGGCCCACAAGTTGAGGAGTGCAGAAGTGGAAACTCATGGCTTGGCTTCCTCTGCAGCCACTCCAACATCTGGAGTCTGACCAGGTGTTCCCCTTGGCAAAACCTGCCAGGAGGGGCTGGGAGTCCCTTGCCCCAGCAGTACTCTACTTTCATCTCCTCCAGCCTTGCATCAGCCATTTGTTTCTAAAAGCTGTTGTAGTTATCTGGTGGTTGGGGTGTGTAAGAAGCGGGGTCCCTGCTCTGTTGGGAATCTCACTGTGCCAAACCCTGCCTCCTGGCCTGGTGGCTGCAGCAGTGCCTCCCTCACACTTCAGAAAAAATGAGCAGCTCCCTAACCTTGAGGCCTTGCCCAAAGCCTTTGGGTTGTTTGTGTTCCCTCTGTAAGCAGGAAATACCAAGCGAGGGTCGTGTTTGGATGCAGCAATCCAGTGGTCGTAGGGATGTGCATAGCTGGGGGTGTGAGTGACCTGCTGTGGTGGCCTCTGGGCAATGGACTCGAGGGAATCTGCCTCCAGCCCCTCACTTGCCCTCCTGACACTTTGTCTCTGAGGCTTTGAGTGAAGTACACAAACATCTGGGGCTAGTGCTCAGCTGCTTTCAACTTCCTGGTGCCTTTGGGCCAAGCCACTCATGTTTGCTGGTGTTTCACTGTGCTTTTTGTCTTTGGTGTTGGGTGTGTAAACACAGGGGGTCCAAAGGCCTGAGCTCTCCTGGTGCTTCCTTAACCCATGTCAGTGAGACCAGAGGCTGGCCCCAAAGATTCATCATTTGAGCTGAAAACACCACATTGTTCTCTAGGCTTGGCCCTGCTTTAGCTTCTTGCCTGGGGTGGTTTTGTGAGCAGAGTTACTACTGCAATTGGGAAGAATGAAATGGAAAAGGAAGAGGACAAATGTGGTCCTGTTTAAAGGTACTTTGGGGTTTTACTGTGACCTAAAGCATGTGCTTTATTCAGCAGTTTTCACAAGCAGGAAGCTTTATTTAAGGCCTACAGCACTTGCTGAATCATGGAGCAAGAGAAAACTCGGGACAAGAAATAGTTTAAAAGGAGCAGATTTTGCTGTTTTCAGAGCTTTCCTGATGTCCTCAATGTTCAGTCTTAGTTGTCTTAAGCAGATGCCATCAGGAGCATCTTCAGATGCAGCAAAGGCAGGTGAGACCTGGGTAATCCTTTGAGAGCAGAGACCACAGAGTAAAAGCAACCCCCCTCTTTGATGTGAAGGGGTTTTGGGGGACTGGGGGGAAAAAGAAATCAAAAAGCAGCAGTGGTCAAATTGGCTCCAGACCTTTAGTGGGGACTTGCATTTACAGCATTCTCCTGCCTGTGCTGGGCTTGGGGTTTCTCTTTAATCAGAAACAGTCCAAAGTCACAGAGAGTTCTGGGCTTTGTGCTCTGCTTTTCTCAGCACCCTGTTTCCATATCTCAGGAGAATTGTGTGGCCTTTCTGGCAGAGCTGAAGAGGAAGAGGAGGAAAGGGAGTGATGTACTTCACTGCAGTCCCCACATCTGAATATAAATAGTTCTCCTCTTGGATCCTTTCAGTCTGATCTTATGGGGTGATTTGACCTTTCTTTGATAAAAGCTTTCTTTATTTGCAGGAATAAAAAGGCAAAGGGGAGGAGAGGACACAGCAGATTTTTTTTTTTTTTTTTTTAAATATCTTTAGATCCTGGCAGTTGGTTTCTGCAGCACCCAGTGCTCACTGCTGGGCCAGCTCCCTCCTGGGCTCCAGCTTTTCTCCTCCTTTGAACTCCTTGAACAAACTTTGCATTTTACTCTAAAGCATTGACCTGAAGATTTCTAAGGAAATGTTTTATCATGGGGACACCACGCTCCAATGGGGACAGATGCCCCAGGCTCCAGTCCCCAGCCCTGCCCACTGCACCACTGACCCTGGTTTTCCTTGTTTCATAACTTCAGCTGAAAGAAACATTTGTGTTAATTGCTGCTGGTTTTTCATGAGTTCACCCTCAAGCAGTTTGAGCTCAGCTTCCAAACACAGCTCAGTTTAATGTGTAAAACCACGGGACTGGCACTGCCCAGGTTACAGCTCAAGCAGAGACAGCACAGGTGCAATGTTACAACTGCTCTAGACTGCACACAAAGCTTTCTGGCACTAGTTCTAACCATTAATTACCATGTTAAATCCAGCAACAAATTATTTGGGCAACCACACTGCAAGAGCCCACTGCCAGGAACAAACCAGAGCTAAGCACTACTCAGTCCCCTTCATGCTTCAGGACTGCAGAGCTGGATCAGGCAGGGAACTCCCACACACTCTGAGTGGGGTTTTTGGTGTCTCACTAATCTTCTGGATGTAGTTTAAGCCATCATCCTGTGGACAGTGTTGTCAGAGGTGGAGGTGCACTGCACGTGTGTATTGATCTGCATCTGCATGTGTGTATCCTCCTGGAGGGATGGTGTGTGCCGTGCAGGATGCCTCAGGATAAGCCTCTGATCCTTTGCAAATTGGATTTTGTGGCTCACTTGCCTGTCCCCTTGGATAAAGTTTCCCCTTAGCTGCCTCTCCTCTAGCAGAGCTCGGGTCTGTCTCTGCACTACAAAGCCTTTTATAATGCTCTGCAGATCAGGAGTCACTTGGAAGGGACAGGGACAGACTTTCCATTTCCCACTGAAACATGCTCCAGAGTGAGCCTGCTGCTGCTTCATTCCCTTCTGGAGTTCCACTTGGTCTGCATGAAACTCCTGCTGGTTTGGTTTGGTCCTTTCCTGCTGTGTGGCACTGAGGTGCTCCTGGCTAGTAGCCCCTCAGTGATGGCTGTTGTTTTAGAAAGTCTCTGGGCCACAGGAGTCTTTGTGATTTCATGCTGAGGAAGAAATGGATTGCTCAGAGAAGGCCAGCTTCAAACAGAGCCACAGCTGGCTGATTTTAAACCATTTCAGCTGGGAATCAGAGGGTGCTGTTAAGTTTTACCCCAAAAGAAAACAAAGCAGGAAAATGCAGCACGTTAGCACAAGTGGGATTGTCCCGTGTAATTCCTGAAGGGATGGTGTGTAAAACAGGCCAGCACACACAGATGATGGGTGGTGCTGGAGAGTACCATTGTCAGGAAAGTTGAACAGTTCCAGTTTGCTTATAGGGATGTACTGGTTTGAGTTTCATGCCTGTTTCTGGGACAGGGTAGTGGCCCAGGGTGGTGAGGGACCACAGACACCACACTCCTTTCACAGTGAGCTCAGGAGCAGCACTGGCCTCTTACTTGTGCCATTCTGTGCTGATGTGAACAGGACACCCTGCAGGGGCTAGGGAGGAGTAATCCTTGTCAGGGTTAATACTTAAATCTCTGCTGCTTGTCTTTTGAGCAAGGGAGGGGAGTTAATGCTCTCAGAAGTGCTGGAGACCACCTACTCTTTGGTACAGACTGCCAGCAGCTGACAGATGGAAGTGATTTTAGGACAGTGAGAAGTCAGTGTGGAATCACAGGGGTGACCAAGAGCAGACTCTGTATCCCACAGTCTTTGACTTACACCCACCCCTTGTGACTCTTGCTGTGCAGAAGGACAGTTTCCCAGAGCCATCAGAATTCTTCTGTGGGGTGTGAATTAGCAGTGGGTCGATGGGTTGCTGTCTCTTGTGGTTCAGTCTAACAGACACATGCTCCTCTGAAGATGCTTTTGGCAAGCCTGTGTATGGCTGAAGGATGTGTGGCAGGGGGAGCTCTGTTTGGAAAGCAGGAGGGTGAGGTGAGGCAGAGGAGTGATTCCTTGTGCTGGCACACTGACCCCTCTGCTCTGTGTCCATGTGACTGCCCCTGACCTCAGCTGTCAGAGACCCACCTGGGTGTGAGAGCTGTGCTGGCCCTGCCCTTGCCCTGTCCCTAAGTGTTCCCTGTCTGGTTTTTGTCTTGCAGCATCTGGAGGGGGCCGAACGTGAACTGTGTTGACAGTACTGGATACACCCCACTGCACCACGCTGCTCTGAACGGCCACAAGTGAGTCCTGTTCCTGTGCCTGGGGCGCAGGGGGGGGATGCTTTGTGCTTCCCTGGCCACCCGTTGTGTGCTTCATTCACCAGCTGAGGCACTGGTGCAGCACTACTCCATCTTCAGGGGAAGTGGAGAATGTCACTGCTTTGGCTGATGTGTGATCCTGCATCTCCAAACACTGAGGTTTTCAAACACCCTTTTATTTCTAAGCAGTTTGGATAAGCTGTAACACTACATGAAAGGGTTCCCCTGGGGACAGTCCCTACAGTCCCAGTCTTTCTGGTGTCCAGGGTGGGCTGGGCCTGCACCACTTTACAGTTGCCTTGTGTGCATATCACTTTTTAAAGTAACTTTAGTGTGGTAACTTTAGATCTCATTTTGCTCATTGCTGCCTGAGATATTGAGAAATCAAGTGGAGTTAAGATCTCTATTCACCCTCATTGTGCTGGTGCAATTCACTTTGCAGCAGAAGCTCGTGGCTGATTTCAGCCCCTGTTCAGCTCCATTAGTACGGAGTTAATGTGGATCTTCCCTGAGCTCATCTCAGCAATATTTCTTTCTTTTTTTTTTCATTTCCTTTGGCAGCATTTAATAGAAGCACTTAAAAATCACATTCCAAGAGGCTCTCTGAAACACTCCTGTTCAGATTAACTCCTTGTTCAGTACTTGCTGCAGAATGTGAGCTGTGGAGCAAGGACTGAATGTCTCACTGAAGTTCCTGTCTCTTGCAGGGATGTTGTGGAAGTTCTGCTGAGGAACGACGCGCTCACCAACGTGGCAGACTGTAAGGGCTGTTACCCCCTGCACTTGGCAGCCTGGAAGGGAGATGCTGACATAGTGAAGCTCCTCATCCACCAGGGCCCTTCACACACCAAAGTGAATGAGCAGGTCTGCCTGATTTTCTCTAATGTATCATTGAATCACTTCCCTGGCATGGAGAGAGACTCCTTCAGCTGACTCCTGACCTTCCCAACCCAGTAGCAATGGTTGTAAGGTCCTAATTGCTGTTGGGATAAAAGGGGCACTGCCTAAAGCAATACATTCAGTTCTGAGCTAGTGGTAGGATGAAAAGGTATTTAAGTTTTATAGAGAGACACATAAATACGAGAATTTCTCAACACTTAGGAAGTGGTCTCCTGCTTCTGGGCTTCTAAAACTAACCCACAGTTTTCCTTTCAGCTGCTGGATAGCTGAGCAGGTTTCTAGTTGTGCAAAGGATCCATTGGCTCCCTCCTTTGGGAACTAATCCAAGCAGCTTTGTTCAGTCTCTTTGGCCGTGCTCTCTTAGCTGCTCTCCTGGCTTGTCTCTGGCACTTACTCCAGTTCACTAATTTGTAAATTCTGAGAGAATTTTAACACTACTTGCCCCCATAAATCCATAGCTTAATCTTAAAGAATTATTTTTGCAAACAGGCAAGAAAAGAAAGCCTCTTGGATTTGTTCCTTTTGTCAAGCTGATGGTTTTGGTCTGGGCTGGAGAGGGAGTGAGGGGTACCAGAGAGCACTGCAGAGGGCTGGCTCCTGTGGAACTGCCCTGTGGACATCAGAGATATCTTAAATTCCAGGGAACTTCTGAAATGCTACTGCTGGAATGTCCAAATATTCCTGTTGTGGCAGAGTTTTGTCTACAGGAACTGGTTTCAGGAGTGAGGCCAGCTGAGTGCAGAGCTGCCCCTCCCTGCGTGAGTCTAGCAGGCACAGAGTGACAGGCCCCAGTCAGGTAAAGCTGCAGTGGGCTGTGGTTTGTCCTGTCCCTAAGGCAGGAGCATCTGATGTCCCTGTGAATCATCTCCCAAAGCACTCAAGTGTTCTTTCAGGAGGAAAGGAATGAACCAAAATGGGTTTGCCTGCCTTGGTGCCAGCAGGCTGAACCTGGACATTCATTGCAGAGGCAATTCCCAAGTAGGTCAGACACCCCTGGCCTGAGTTCAGCTCACAGGCAAGGTGAGCAGCTGGGGGTCCCTGCTGTTGATTTGCTCCATGGTAGTTTTTCAGAAGCTGGGGAGCAAACTTTTCAGAGGCAGGTGTAGGAGTCCCAGTCCTTTGTGGGGACCCAAGTGCCACACTGAGGTTTCCCAGGAAGGGTAACTCAATCACCAGGCTGCCTGAGGGATAAATGCTGCTAAAACAGCATGGAATGAAAAATCTGGTTGTAGTGCAACTGTCTCATTCCCCAGTGAGCAGGAATAATGAGGAGTGTGTGTTCTGATGTCTCTGGTGACAGTTTTCCAGTTTCAGGCTGTGGTTAATCATGTCTCCAGGCACAGCTGCAGGCACTCAGTCTGGTTACAGGCTTGGGTGCAGGTAACCCTTTTCAGTCAGTCTGACAAGAGTTCAGTGAGAGCCTGTAGTGTAAATGTTCTGCTCTGAATAGGGCAGCTAGAGGGGTGATCTTTGCAAAAGATCCAGAGCTTAGTATGATGCTTGCAGGTAATGTTTCATTAATGTCTGTTTAGTAGGAACCCTGTGAAATGAGAGAAGTCAGCTGAGGAGCCTGTGCTTGGAGCCTGCTCCAGGTTACAGCAATCCCAGCTGGAATGGCTTTTGCTGGCCATGGCTCTGACTGGAACAAGATGCTGTGTCCTGGCCTTCCACCCCTTGGAGTCACCCATTGCTTTGTTGCTGTATCTCACCCATTTCATTATCACATTTTTTTCTTTTTCCTCTTCCTTTTTGTAGAATGCTCTTGAGATCAAAGAACTCAAAAAGTACGGCCCCTTTGACCCATATATCAATGCCAAGGTGTGTACTTTGCTGTCAGCATTTCACTGCATCATCACTCCAAGCTGCACTCGCGTGCTTCCAGGTGCAATAATACCTGTTCACTTTGCAGCTGCTTGGGGGAAAGGAAAATGGGACCATTGATTTACTGTGGGTTTCTCTCTTCAAAGCAGTTATAGAAACATAATTAAAGGAAAGCTTTTCCTTACTTTCCTGGGGGCTCCTTCCTTGCTTAGCCTTGTAGGACTCGCAGTGGTGGTCAGTTTGCTTGATTGGGCTGGATGACTTCCCAAAGGTAAAGTTACTTCAATTAAATGTTCTAGGTTTTGTTTCATGTGCTGATGTTGCTGATAAATGCCAAGAGAAGGAATTTTTTCCCCCTGCTTAACCATGGTTGCATTTTCTCTGTGGGCTGTTTGGAGTGAATTTTGATGCCTTTTCTCCTACCAAATGCATAATGCTCTGTGTGTTGTTTGAATGGACAGTTAATTCCTGTGGTGGTGGGGAGAAGGGAGGGCAGTGATGTTCCTGCCTCCCTTCCCAAGTCTTCTATGTCCTGCTTATTACATCAGTCTCTATTTTGATGTTCAGTCTGTGATGTCATTTGACCCTTCAGCTCTGGTCTCCTGTTCCTGTTTTCTGACCTGTTTTGCTCCTCTCTTGTTTTTAGTTGTTTTGAGCTACAAAGGAAACAACATCAGATTGTGCAATGTGCTGAGACTGAGCTGTTGAAGAAGCAGATCAAATTCCTGATGGTGGTTTCTCTGACACCATTTTCAGTTTTATTTCTAGTGAATCTGCAAGCCAGGGGTGGCAAACAATCTGTTGCTCTGTCCTGAGACACCTCTGCCATGAGCCACCATGCCACAGCTGCTTCCAGCCAGTTATTTTGGATCCATGGCAGATTTTTGTCTGTAGTTTCCCTCTGCTTGATCTGCAGGACCTTAGAAACACACACCCAGAGCTCCTGTGCTTGCTGGGAGTTAGGTGTGGCTTGGCAGAGCCCTGTTTCAGGGTCACCAGTGCTCACCCTCTGAGCACAAATGCATTCCCATGAAGCTCATCTGAATCAGGGATTTTTGCACAAATACAGGTGGGAATTTTATACCTTTGTCTTCTGTGAAAACATCTTAGTTGAGCAGTTCAGTTGCCTGAAACAAGCTTCCTAAAACATTGTCAATAACCAAGTAAAATCTTACACACCCCAGTATTGGGATGTTGAATGAAGAAGGAATGTAAAGAGGGAATATCCAGGGAGTTCCCTTTTCTTGTGAATTTTTGTTTACAGAGTCTGCTAATTTGGGTTTTATACTATGGAGAAGTGCATTATTTAAAACCTCAGTTCAGTGTTTACAATGCCTGAGGTGCTCTCTAGAGCAAGACAAAATTTTGGGAATCTTTGCTTTGGTTTTAAAGAGAGAGAGATGATTTGCACACAGTTGTTGTGTTCATCACAAGTTCTGAGCAGCTTTGCACCAGTTCCTGGCCTGGTGTGATGAAGAGCATGTGGAGTTGTATCTGTTACACAGACTCTGGTGTTTTCCCAGGAGCAGCCAAGCAGCAGGTTGTCAGTAGGGCAGGACTCTTTTGGACACTCAGACACTGACAAAAATCCTACCAGGAAATCTTAGAAGTAGGATGGGTGGGACTGAAGGGCTGTGTGGCCACTTTCCCCAACCCTGGGACAGGATCAAGTCTCCTTACACCATTTCTGACCAGAGTTTGCCCACCAATTTCTCAAAAAACACAGAGAGGGACAACTCTGGCTTTTCTTTGGCAATTTATTCAACCCTTCAGATCTTTGCAGGTCAGAGAACTTTCCCTTATTTAAACCAAGTCTTCCTCTGCTCAGTCAGAGCCATCTCACACTGTGTTGGGATCAGGGGGTGCAGAATGGACACAGCACTTGAAGGGGCTGTGGATTCTCCACTTGAGCATGGGATAAGGAACAGCAGGACTGTGTGTGGTGAGTGGTATCACATTACCAAGGTTTGAAACCTTTGCTGGAGCCCCTAAGAAAGCAGAGCCATCCCTGCTCGTGTCCTGTTTGGGCTCTGCTGATGGGCATTGCTCCCAGACCTTCTGTTCCAGCTGAGAGCTGGGGGGATGCAGGGATTCCTGCAGGAATGCAGCCCCTAGGCCCTCCTCAGTGCTCTATTTTTCTAAGTAGTTCTGAAATTTGAAGCCATGTGCCTTCTGGCTGCTGGAATGGAATTTTCCTTTTCCATCTCTGATACATCTGTAGGTCTGAGCACTTCTCAGTGCTCTGGTTTGTGCCTGGAGAGGTGATGCAGGAAGGGAGCAAACTCCCTTGCCTGGAAGAACTGTAATATTTTTGGCTGCTCAAAACTCTCCCAAAATGGAGGCAATAAAGACTCAGGCAGTAGTGGGAGTTTCCACTGCACAGTCTAGAATTGGAAGAGACTTACTGTGATGATTCAGGGGAGTTTTACTGCCTGGTGATCTCTGCTGCAAGATGAAAGTCTGGGGATTTTGCCTCAAGCACTGGAGCCCCAATTTACTTAGGGAAAATTGGACTGAATTTCAGGGAAGATGAAGGAAGTCTCCAACTATTAAGTTTTTAAACGATGTTGTGTTCCCATTTCTGAGCCCTCAGGCAGGTGCTTGGAGCTGCTGCATGCTTTAAAGCCCCCTGAGGGATACATAACCTGTGCTAGGGAGAAAGGAGAGGGGGCCAAGGAAATCCCCAGGGCTGGCCTGGCATGAGCAGTGTGTGTCCCACAGCTCTGGGACAGGGATCTGCTGCTCACAGGGGCTGAGGTCATCCAGTCTTTCCACAAAGCCTGGCAGCAAGGCTCCCTCATGCCATGGGGCAGGCTGAGAGCCTGGGCCCAGCTCTTGTGGCCTCCCTGATTCCTGTCAAACAGGAATAATGGGATTTGCCAGCCCTGTAAAGTCCCAAGAGCAGCAGTGTGAGCTGACAGGCAGGGGCGAGCTCTGGTGTTCTCTACTCTGTCCCCTCTCACTTTTTGTATATTTTTTGTGCAGACTCCTGTGTGCTGCAGTACCCTCTGTCCATGTGTATGTGCCTCCCCCAGGATAGAGCCTGTTTGATTTGGACCTTCTGTGCTGGCACTGATGCTTTGCCCCCGTTTGCCCCCTCCCCTGCATGTGCCTGATTCTGCCCGATTCTGCCTCCTTCCCTTCTCTGCCGTGCAAACTGCAGCTGTGGGAGCCTCCCCCAGCTCCTGCTCCCCTCCTGCTCTGCCTGTGGCTGAGAAGTGATGCAAAAGCCAGGTACAAACAGTGGGGGCTTGACAGGACTCCTGTGAGCCTGAGAGTGACCAAACACCTCAGCAGGATCCAAGTACTCGTGCAGCCTCACAAGGTTATGCAGAATCCTGAGCAGCATCCCAAGGTGTGTGTGTGCTCTCATAGCAGGCAGGCAGGGATCAAATTCCCTTCTGCAGTGGTGCTGCTGCCTCCAGCAGGACAAGAACATTCTGTTTATTTTATTGAAAATGTTGTTAAAATGACAAATTCAACCACGATTCTTTCAGTTGAAGAGTGTAACTATTTATATTAAACATTTTTTGGGTTATATTATCAGATAGTTGTTTTAAAGTGCTTAAAGCAGAATCCCTCTGTGGATGACACACAGTAGTGAAACTAGAAACTTGAGAGGAACTTAATTTGAGAAAAGACTCTGTTAGATCTTGCCACATTCCTATTTTGCACCTACACACATGGGGTGTTGGACTGCTCATCTTTGGGCTTTGCATTGCTGATTCTTAGCCTGGCTGCTGCTGCACGCTCTGGTTTGGGTCTGGCTTACAGCTGGGGATGCTCACTTGTCACTGAGACATTGCTTCCCTCAGCTGACCTGAGCCCTGGCTTGTTCCTGTGGTGGTGGAATTGCACAGCTCTGTGGTTCACAAATTGCATGGGACTGGGTGCACCCTTTCTCTAAACAGCCAGAATTGCAGAGGTGGAATGACTGTTATAACCAAGATAAGTAGGATTTGAAACAATTGAAGTTTAAATCTAAAATGATAATGATGAAGCTCCAGCAAATAGAATTCACACAACAGGTTGCCAGCCTTTTATTTTTGTGGCACCCTGAAGTCTGGGATGCTGCCAAGATACCAGACTGCCTTCCCCAGGTGCCAGCAGCATTAATGGGAATCTGGATACAGCTCAACATCCCTTAAACTTTAGCATGGCCCGTGGATTCTGACCCTAGTGCTTGGAAAGTCCCTCTTTCCCACAGCTGAAGTTTTCTGGACATCCCCAAAGCTGTGGCTGGGCCAGTCAAGGAGCTTGTGAGGGGATGCTAAACATGCAGGGAGATGGTGAAACATTGCTCAGCCTGGTTCAGACTGGGCTCTCTGCTTCCCCACTGCTTTTTTTTTTTTTTTTTTTTGTCTTGTTTTTACATTTAACCTTGAATGCTGGAGCTGGGCTGCCCCGGCCCTGACGCGGTGCCGCTTGTGCCCCGCAGAACAACGACAACGAGACGGCGCTGCACTGCGCGGCGCAGCACGGCCACACCGAGGTGGTGAAGGTGCTGCTGGAGGAGCTCACCGACCCCACCATGCGCAACAACAAGTTCGAGACGCCCCTGGACCTGGCCGCTCTCTACGGCAGGCTGGAAGTGGTCAAGATGCTCTTGAACGCCCACCCCAACCTGCTCAGCTGCAACACCAAGAAACACACTCCGCTGCACCTGGCGGCCAGGAACGGGCACAAAGCAGTGGTGCACGTCCTCCTGGATGCCGGCATGGACAGCAACTACCAGGTGTGTGTGTGAGCGGGGCCGGGCTGGTGGCTGGGGGTTGGAGAGCTCCACCAAGGCTGCTCGCAGAAGCTGAGGAGAGCTTTGTATCCTGCTTTGGGGTGGCTGGGAGAGGCTGCCCGGAGGGGCTGGGGTGCTGTGCATGCCTCACGCCTGCGCAGGGGCTGTGCCAAGCCCCAGACATGGAGGGAGGGACAGAAACACCCCATGGCCGAAGCTGTTCAGCCCTGCAGTGCTGTGAGCTCTTGATAGGCAAACACGGCTCTTCCTATCAAGCCACTTGTGAATGTGCTGTTTTCACAGCAATGGCTTGTGTGTGGGTCTTGTTTTTCCTTGTTAGGACATGACCTCTTGCCAAGCTGTAGAAAGCCCTTTGTTGGTGTCTCTGATGGAACCGTCCCCGTTTTTCCATCCTCAGCATTGTAATAACGTTGACAGTCCATCCTCAGCTGTAGGTAGTGCTGCCCACACTCTGTGTACAACGCCGTGTATTTATTGCTTCTGTAACCCTCTCAGCCATGCCTCCCTCACCATTCCCTGCTGTCTGGCTTCATGCTATGTTTCCATTTAATTTGCAGACTGAGAAAGGCAGTGCTTTGCACGAAGCTGCTTTGTTTGGCAAGACAGATGTGGTACAAATATTGCTGGCTGCAGGTGAGAGAATGTTCCCCCTTTGAAGCACTAATGGGGTGATCCCTTCATCCAGACCTTGAGGAAATCCTTTTCTAGTGCAGCAGGTTTCTCCATCCAGCTGTTGGAGCTCCTCAGAGCAGGATATAGGAGAGGTTGGCTCTTGGAGTTTGGCTTTAGATTTGTCTCTAGAGTGCCTTTTAGCTCCCCACAGTGATGGTCACAAATGTGATTTGATGAAATACACCAACCTGCACATGGTTAGACAATATTCTTGCTTTTGCCCTCTGTACCCCTGTGGCCACAGGTATTGATGTGAACATAAAGGATAACAGAGGCCTGACTGCTCTGGACATTGTGAGGGAGCTTCCTTCCCAGAAAAGCCAGCACATAGCAGCTCTCATTGAAGGTGGGTAATGCAGCTCTGCCTCTGGGGAGGAAGGGAAAGTTTGGGGTGCTGATTGTGCTGAGGCAGGTACAGGATGTGCTTTTCTAGACCTGGAAAGTGCTGAAAGCAAAGCAGCTTCAGGTTGTGTTGGAAGAACCGGTGCAGAAATGCTGGGGTGAGCTTCTCCAGACCAAATGTTTGGAGGAGGACTTGGGAGGATTTAGGAAGATTAGCCCTTTGCTGAGGGAGTGTGGCGTGACTTTTACAGTTTAAATGGGCTTAATTGAGCTTTGTTTAGCTCACTTTAGGAGTTAATTAAAATTAAGGATAGCCTAAATCTGCTTGCAGAATGCAAAGTAACAGCTTTAGAAATAGTTCTGGTGTAACTCCCCTTTACGTGTCTGTGTAGGAAAATTGTCGTCCACAGATCTCACATCCTGCTCCTCGCCTCGTTGTGAGGCTTGGGCATGGAATTTGCAGATGAGATTTACAGAAAAAGCCTTGATTACTTGTGTTTTATAAAGGAGCTTGGTCCATTGTGTCTGTCCAAATTCGGGAATGAAATGTGACATCTTGGCTAAATTCATACCTTGTAATTACACTGTCTGCATTTCCTCTCAGCTGTGGGGAGGATCAGAAGCATTTGGAGCTGGGGTGTTATTCATGCTGAGCATTTGGGAGCTTTGCAGGTTCAAAGCACTTCTCAGACTTTTAACTAAGCTGTGCCTGTGAGGCTGGAATGTTTGAGCTTTATTCTGAAACTGAAGACAGAGATGGGCTTTAAAACGAAGGTGTTGCAGATAAAGGCTGTTAGTTTTCCCTGAGAGGCAGCTGCTGTTGGATGTTACATCAGCTGAATGTTTCTGGCTTTGCCTCTGGTTGGGGGCTGCAGCTGGAATTGGTTTCTCTTGTTATTACTCTGTTCAGTGATGGAGTTTGTGTCTACAGCACAAATTTGCTGCATGGCTCTGTGTCCATGCAGCAGCTTTGCAGCTTTCTGATTAAAGACTCTGAAAGTTCAAAGGAACATCCCTACCCTTGTGCCTGTGATTAAAGAGGCTGAATGCTTCTATTTTGGGATCCGAGCTGCAAGTTTTAATAATGTTATTTTTTTTGGACACTTAATAAGCTGACAGTTGGCCTTCCACCCACAAGGGAGGAAGCGCTGAAGGGGACAGAAAGCCAGATTGACGTGAGCTGACCCTGTCCCCCAACCCCCTTGCAGATTACACCGTTGGGAAGAAAAGTGCCAAAGCTGTGGAGAAATCTGCTCCAGCCCCGCTCGCTCCAGCCACCGATGCCATGGGCCGGACGTCTCAGGGTGGGCATCACCAGCATCCCTCTCCCTGCCAGCAGCCAGGTCAGGAAATCCACTGACAGTCCCATCTCTCTGTTCCCCCCACAGGTGACGTGGACAAAGCTGTCACAGAGCTGATCATCGATTTTGATGTGAACCCTGAAGAGGAGAGCCCGTATGAAGCTCTGTACAACGCCACGTCCTGCCACTCCCTGGACAGCCTGGCCAGCGGGAGATCATCCGACCGGGAATCTGGGAATAAGGAGGCTGAGCCCAGTGGCCTCAAAGCAGCTGGAGTCAGGCCTGTATGTAGCTCACCTCTGCTTGCCCTAGAGCCACAGGGGGCTGACCTGCAGGGTCACAAGCTTGAGGAAATCTTTAAATCCTTCCCTGACATTGATGAGAGCAGGCAGGTGTCTCTCCTTCCCTGCCCTAAAAGCAGCCACTTCTTCATTTCACCTTGTGTTGTATCCCTCTATTTTCTGGCAGTGCACTGGTGCCAGTGAATCTTAGTCTGTCAGGAAGTTACTTTTTTGCAGAAGGGCTGACTTCTTGTCCTGAAAATAGTTCTGGAAACTTGTATGGAGCATCTTCTCATGTCTCACTGCTTTACCAAAGCTAAGGCTCTCGGAAATTATCTGTAATAACCTGTTGGAGACTAGTTGGCAGTGGAAGGGGGGTTTTTCTTGTATTACTTGCAGAGCTCTGTAGAGGGTACTCCAGGCTAGACAAGGCAGTGCAGAGCTCCTGGAGCTGTCCCCAGAGAAGTCTTCCTCACCTTCTGTCAGCTGCATCTGCTGCCCTGGTAGCAATCAGCAGGAACGCTGCTGTGGGGCAGATGGGACACGGGCCCTGCAGTGCTGGGTCAGCTTCAGGCTCCGTGTTCTGCTTGGTTTTTCAAAGCCTGCTCTGTTGAGGCGTTTTTGGACAAAAGGCAGAGCAGCAGTGAACAATTAAACTGCTGGGGGCACAGTAACCATGGTTCCCCTCTGTGCAGAGAAGTGCAGCCTTTGGCTTGTGCTGAGAGCAAGCAGAATAGAAATGAGACAAAAGCTTTGGATGATGGACATTTTGGGCAGATCTCTCAGGTGTCCATTACCAGGCAGTTGTGTTACTGATTAACTGATTAAATCTTGTCCTGTGCTGATGGTGTCTGATGTGAAATGAGCTCAGTTCTGTCACAAGTAAGGAAAGGCAAGAGCTGAACTGCCGTGAAAAGAGAGCAGGAAGAAGGACATGCTGCAGTAGCTCGCTGGAGTTGGAGCAGAGCAGCTCTGCTGCTCCCATTGCCAATAGATGGAGCTGTGGCCAGGCAGGAGGTGGCCCTGGGATGTGCTCAGCCTCGGGACCAGGCAGCTGCAGCTGCCCGGTTGCAGTCCCAGGATATCAGAGGAGAGCAGTGCAGAACAGTTTCTTGATCCCTAGAGTTTTCCACTATAAAAGGTGTCTCTGGCATCAGTTTCACTAAGCCACAAACCCTTTCTTCTGATCAGCTCATTGCTTGCTTCCCTGTGTAAAGCTGTGGAGATGCTGGTTTGGCTCTGAGTGAGACCAGTGTGAATAGATTGGTGTCCTGAGGAAGAGGAGGAGGAAAGGCATCAGCCATTGCCCAGCTCTGTGCTGTTAGGGCTGAACTTCTCCTCCACCCAGATTAATTTGAAGAGGTCCTTGCTGCATCCAGTGGGGACATAGAGCTGGTGAGGGGAGAAGGGATGAGCTGACAGTGTCTGTCTCACCTGCAGAGAGAACGCCCTCCCCCGCCAGCCAAGCCACCGCCTGATGAAGAGGAGGAGCAGAATGTGGAGAAGAAGACAGGCCACAGTGCTCCCAGTGAGGTACATGGGGCTGGCTCTGGGGTGTTTTTTGGGAGAGTGGTTTAAACATCAGTTTTAATAGTTTGGGAGGATCCAAGGATGCTGTTACCTCCTGTGCTCATTGGACTGTGAATGTGAAGAATTCCCTCACTCAGCATTGCTGCTCTCCCTTACCATGGGAACTTCCTTTGTCCGGTTCTTCCAGGGCACCTCAGAGTTGACCTTCAGCCTTACTTTCCTATTCTTGGCTGAGAATTCCCTTAGGAAGAGATTTTTCTGACCCATGTTGTGATGTGGACCATTGCCCACTAGTAATGATCCCACCACAGGCATCTTCAGTTGGACTGAAACACAGAGGAGGCTGTGAGTTCCTGCTTCCTCTGAGCTTCCTCTGAGCTCCCAGCTGGGAGGAGCTGCATGGGCTTGTGGCTCCCACTGACAAGAGCAGGGTCTTGAATTCAGCTGAGGATCTGGCCCAGCATGTGTTAAAGCTGCCTTCTGCAGGGGTCAGTGCATGTGAGCTGCTTTCTGATGGAACTCAAGCTCTCCCATTTCCTATTGTTGCTGCTGGGGCTTCCTGTTGGTTGTCTTATTCACGTGCCTGTGAGCCTCAGATGTAAGGACTCTCCAGGAGACAGGGCTGTGGGAAACCACAAATGTGCCTTGGCAACTTCTGCTGACGCCCAGGAAAACCTTCAAAGCAAATCCAAATCCTGTGGATTTCTGTGCTCTCCCAAAGGCAGTGGGTTGTGTGTGAAGCTCGTGGAGCATGTGCCACCTCTGCTGTCAGAGCAGGCTCTGGTCTGCAAGTGCTTTCTTTGAATGTGCTGATCTGCTGGAGTTCTGCAAGGCATAAATAAGATCTGGAGGGTGTCAAATCCACACGAAACATGGGTGAACGTGACCTGCTGTGATAGAACTGACTGCAGACAGGGAGTAAGCTGTGCATGAACAGGGAAGCTGGGATGTGACATTGTGGACTGATCCCTGCCCTGCTGTTCAAATGCAGGGGGTGGTACCAGTCCTGTGCCTGCCTCTGGCAGAGGAGAGCTGGGCAGCAGGTCATGGAGTAATTGGGAAGCAGAACTTGTTTATGACAATAAACACGAGGGAGGGAAACGTGCCCTGACCGTTCCTGCTGAGCTTTCTTGCCATGTTTAATTACCAAACACCTGCTGTGTTGTCCTGCCTTTAATGGCTTTGGAAGCACAATCCATTAAAGGGAATCTTGCTGGCAAATGGCAGAGTGACTCACTGGGGAGACCTTGATTTGTGACCAACTTCAGTGACAGAACTTACAGGCAGCGTGTGGCTGCCTGGAAATAACCTTTTGGACACACTGATGAGGAGTTTGGGGCTGATCCTTTTACTTTGCTTGTTCCTCCTGGCCTGCTCTGCTTTTCTGACTCTTGCCCATCTTTTATCACCACAGAGCATGCACTCCCTGGGCTGGGCAGGTGTGCACATGCTCTGGGAATGCTGTAAACATTGTGCTGCAGCATCCCAATCTGCCACCCTCCAGCCCTGCTCTCCCATTGGAGCCAGGACACTTAGTCATTGAGTATGCTGGGTTTGGGCCAAACTCTAGTTTTCCAAGGTAGTCTTTTTATTCCTTGCCAAGCTGAGGCTATCAGTCAAAACAGATGAGCATAAACAAGAAACTTCACTTTCATCACGGGAAAGCGTTGGTACAAACAGGCAAAGGAGCTGATTGTTTATAGGTGCTTGAGTGGTGCCTTTCACTATCTGCAGAAAACTTCTGGGTTTGGAGCTGAGTAAGAGACTTCACTGTCTAGTTAAACTTCAGTTCCAGTTGTTTACTGCTTGTCTCCAGGAGGGAAGTGCAGATCAAGGACAAGGCGCCGCATTGGCTCCAGGAGTTTGGTCTGCAGCTCTGGGGAAGGGAGAAGAGAGGAAGAGATGAGTTACCCTTGAAAAAGTCTTTCAAACTCCTCTGCTGTGGATTAACACCTTAAAGAGCATCCTCATTATTCACAGCATCTTGTTTTTGGGCTTTGCTAGCAATGAACATTTATACATGCAGACAACATGGCTGAAGAACTAAAGCTGAATTGGAAGAAAACTTTACTTGGTGATGTTGCTCCTGGTTACAAAGCCCACAGAGCAAGCAGTGTTCTCCAGCAATGGTCTTCATTTTGAGTGAATTTGAACCTGGAACACTATTTAGGGCTTGGAAGGATGAGAGATGGATAAAACCAAGTGTCACCAGGCCTGTGAAAGTTCACAGAGTAGAAACTGGGAACTGTGTGCTGCTGGAGAGCTTCTGCCTTTGGTGTATTTAAAGAGGACAGCAGAGAAATCATCATCCACAGGAGTGTCAGGAGAGCACCAGAGCCTGGCTGAAGCTCCAGGCTGCTGCTGTGCTAACAGGCTGCTGCTGGGCAGGATTTTTCCAAGATCACTGGCAAGAACCTCTTACCTGCTGTTCTGGTCTGATGGTTTTGTGCCACCATCTGGTCAGAATTTTTCTCTAATTTGCTCATTATGAGCTCCTTCGCCTGGAAAGGAGCAGGTCTACCTGGCAGCTCCTGCTCAGAGCTGGTAGAATAAATAAATATTTCCCATGCTGGACATGGCCCCTTTCCTCCCTTTGGGAAAGTCAGTTAAAGCCAGCTGGGTTTGTGCAGAACAGCACGTGGATGTCAGAATCCTGTCTGTGCTGCTGACTCTTGAGTGCCTCTCCAAGACTCTTTTAAGCTTCCAGAGCTCCTGGCTGAGTTGCAGTGAGGTAG
The DNA here is from genome assembly GCA_030060385.1 of Muscicapa striata striata. NCBI lineage: Eukaryota > Metazoa > Chordata > Aves > Passeriformes > Muscicapidae > Muscicapa > Muscicapa striata. The sequence continues at coordinate 1,601,787 of JAREIS010000223.1, read as the reverse complement.
GCAGCAGTTTGTCCTTGGAGCAGCTCTGGTGCTTTCACTCTGGGGAGAAGCAGGAGGTGCTCTGTGCTCTGCTGGGGAGGCAGTGGCAGCTCCAGGGGTCTGAGCAGTAGGAGCCCTCCCTGGGGGCATGTTTTGTTCTGACCTGCTGTTCCCTGTCCTGACAGCAGGTGGGAATTGTTGCATTCTGGCTTGGGTTTGTCCCACTGTAGTTGGATATAATCACACACTGGGTCACAGAGTGGTTTGGGCTGGAGGGACCTTAGAGATTATCCAGTCCCAAGCCCTTGTCATGGGCTGGGGTTCCTTCCACTCAACCAGGTTGCTCCAAAGCCCCATCCAACCTGGTCTTGAACACTTCCAGGGCATTCACAAATTTCTCTCACTCCATGTCCCTCCCCAGCTCTCTTGAAGCTTCTTTGGGTGCATTCCTGGGTCATGTTGAGCTCCTGGGACAGGGTTGCATCAACCTGCCAGGATCTGGCCAGGAGATGGTGCTGAAAGGCAGCTGGCTGTGCCTGCAGGGTGCCCTGGTGGCCACTTCAGCCCCTTCAGCACTGGGATGGCACACAAGGGTCTTGGCATGGATGCAGACCAACATGTGTGAGTCTGCAGAAAGGCTGGTCTGGATCCTGCACCAAAACCTCATCCCTGCACATGGCTGGTGGCTTTCCAAAACCCTCGAGGAGAGTCTGCCAGGGTTACAAACCAGATCTAAGTAGAGGCTTTGGGGGATTTAAATGAGCACAATTCCTGCTGCACATCCTGAAGTTAACTGAGTTCATGCAGTGCTGCCTGAGGACTCTTTAGTTCTGAATATGCCATACATCCTGAGGTCAGAAATGCAGATCTGAGATGCCTGAGAAGGTGGCAGGGATTTGGGCTTTTGTTCTTTTCAGCCCTGTCCCAATAGGGCCGGCAGCTAAAAAGTGAATGACAATGCAAATTCCAATAGCAACAGTGAGCCTGAGATGGGATGAACAGGAATAACGGTCTCAGCTCTTTTCCCCCTCCAGGCTGTCTGCAGCCCTTGCACAGTTGGTCAGTGCTGGAAAGCTGTCAGCAGCCTGAAAAACTAAAAATTAAAGGGGTTTGGGTGGGCTTTTCTTGAGGGGGTTCAAAAAACCCGAAGGAGAATATTACATTTTGGCTCATGCTCTGCAGTGAAGGTGTTGCCTCTGCCAATTCTTTGCTTAACCCATGGCATAGAGGCTGTGGGGCTTATGCTGGGACAAAGCATTGCTTTGCAGAGCACCACATTGTGCTGTTCTTCATTAGGCCTCTGCTGCCCGGGGGAAAAGCAGGGGAAGTGGAGCTGAGGAAGAGGAACACCCCTACGAGCTGTTGCTTACAGCAGAAACTAAAAAGCCGGTTGCAGTGGACAGGAAAACAAAAGGTGAGTGACCATCCAAAAAGCAGAGCTGTTTGCTTGCATGTGCTTCAGGAAAACATGGGGGCAGAGGGCAAGTGGAACAATGAAAGTCTCTGCTGGGTGGGGGCTGGAGGGTGATTGTTGTTTCCTGGTAATCTCTCTGTAAAGGAGAGCTCTGAGCGTTCCTGTACGGAGTGTACACGGAGGAAGGGCAGCTCCACTGTGGGACAGTTCAGAGATTGCAAGGATCTGCTCTGTGACCTCAGAAATGCCCAAATCTCATGCCTGGCCAAGCAAAGGCAGAGGGTGAGAGGCTGCAGGCTGTGCCTCTGCCAGGGAAGATGAGCAACACGAGCATTCCAGTGAGCCGTGTTCTCCATCCAGCTGGCGCTGCAGGTCTCTGCTATCCTGCTGTAAAATCAACATCCTGCTCTGTGTTAGAGCTAATTTGAGATGAAAACTAGCAGAGGGGGAAAACAAAAATGTGTAGAGCAAGAACTAGAACTGTCTCAGACCATGGGGTACACAGGCTGGTACTGAGGTAGTTTCTTCTCTCCTGGAAGGACCTTAGAGCTTTACAAAGCATCTGGGAACACCTTGTCTCTTGTGTTAGGCTGTTGGCTTTTTGGCTTTCCTTCAACAATAACAACAAAAGATTTGTTTAGAGGGAAAAGATTTCCGCTTTATTCAGAAGTCCTGAGCAGGAATTTGGGTGGATTTAGTTTGGATTCTCACACTGGAACCCCTCTCCCTCTGAGGATGGACAGGGCTAACAAGGACTTGAAGTGATGCTTCATTGACTGCTCTGTCAGACCTGGAGCTTTTCTCCCCTCCTATCACTGCTCAGGTCCTGCTGCTCTCCTGGCTGCTCCAGGGTGGCAGAAGAGGTCATTGTGTTCCCACCAGCACTTGCCAATGCCCCTCACTGCGAGAGGCAAATTTTGGGAGCTTTTCAGGTTGGTGCTTTGCAGTCTGGGCCAGGAACAGTTTTTGGGCAACAGCCTGAGCCAGGGCTTTCAGACTTTCATCAGTGGGCAGCTATTGCTGGTTATTCAGGCACAAGCTGAATCCTAACTGCTCCACTCCTTCCCCTGGTTGCTGTGTCCAGGCTTGATTGGTAGGAGTGGAGGTGTGTCCTAATTATGTGTCAGCTTAAAATAAAGCCTCCATAACACAGCTGCCTGTTCTTGATGCAGATCTCTTTCCCTGAACACGTGAAGACAGGAGAGGTTGAAGGAAGATCTTTATGGATCCTTTTATGGATCCAGAGCAGAGTACCATCTTTTAATGTACAGTTGGAAGGATCAAAGCTGTGACTTCACTGTTTGCACTCTATGCAAAGTGTTGGTAACAAGCCTGGAGCCCTTCCCACTGTTACAGTGGGAGAAATCCAAGGATGCAGTTGAGTTTTTCCTCATCTTCCCTGATTTTCCCATTCTTTAAATGCAGTCAGCATTGTGGCTGATGATGGGGGGAGAAGATAAATTTAAGGAGTGGCAGAGTTAAGCAAGAGTCGAGGGAGAGACCGAAGTCCTGCTTGGGGTGTTGGAGAATTTTCCCACCTCTGGGTCAGAAGGATCCTGGAGCATCAAAGGCAGCAGCTCTATCCCAAGACGTGGAACAGGCTGAAGCATGGCTTTGAACTGTTTCTTGGCTCTCAATCTGAGAGTCTGGCCTTCTGGATGAGTTCTGGAGCAGCCTTTGGTCAGGAGAGGAGGGCTTGGGTTCTTGTGGCTGTTGAAAGGGCGTTTCAGGGCAGGGAAAGCTGAATTTCAGGCACGCGGGTTTAATGGTGCCTTTCATGTGTGATAGCTGCCTTTGTTCCTCTGGCTGCCAGTTGTCCTGTGTCCAGCCAGCAGATGAATGTGGCATTATCCTCTGGCTTTGGTGGCCTTTGTGTGTGTTAGAGCAGCCCGCTGTCACATGCTGGAGCACTGGGGGAAGTTGGCCTCATGTTTTGGGCAGAGTATCAGAAGTGGTTTAAGCCAAATGCTCTCCCATCCACTTTGGTGTGCAGTCACATGTGTGAAGTCAGGGCACTCAGGCCCTGTAACAGGGTGTGGAAATAAGGCAAAAGAGGAGGAATGTGTGTGGAGTAAGCAGGAGGAGGCTTCTCAGCTCCTGCTGCCTCCAGAGAGACCTAATGGAGGGTGAAATGGCTTGAGTTTTGGCCTGTTTGGCTTCAGGAGTCACACCCAGGTGTTGTTAGCAGTGACCAGTTACAGGTAGGACTGACTTGGTGTCTTCTGGTAGTTCTTACAGACTGGTACTTGTTGAGGTTGTTCTGTGCTGCTTCCATAGGAGGTCCAGCTTAGAAGTCCCCACTTTGCCCTTCCTCCTGTTAGAGATTTCCTTTGTGGTTACACTGGTTCAACCAGCACAGTGTGTCTGTGCTGCTAACCAGAGAGCTGGGATGAGCCAGCAGTAAAGTCAGAACACGCTGCAGAGACATTGAAAGAAACTCTTTTCCAAAAGCCAGAATGTGTTTGCTGTAACAGCAGGGTGGACATTGCTGTGGGGGTTCTATGGGGACACTTGGTTATTGCAGGCAAAGGTTTGGGGACAGCTCTTGGTTTGCTGAAGGACAGTACAAACCCACAGTCCTCACATGGTGTTATCATGGACAGAAGACAGACCCCTGTCCCATATGCTGGGCCCAACTGTTTCTGCTGTCATGGTGTTTTGCAGAGTCACATTAATGATCTCTCTGAGCAGGGCAGTGTCTCATTGCCCTTTCTGAAGAGCACAAATTCAGGTGCATAAACTCTGCCAGGAATGACTGAGCATGGCAAGGTTAACACAGGAATGTGCCATCCCCAGCTGGGTTCCACACCAGGTAGCTGTGGAGTGGGCCTTGCAGGTTCTCTTGTAGGTGAAGCATATTTATGCACCCCTCAAGGCCAGCTTTTTCCTCTGACCTTCTGTTTTACTGGAGGGAGATTTGCCTGCTCCTCACTTGACAAATTCTGGCATGGTGTAACATTGGCAGCCTTTCCCATGTGCAAATCAGAGGCTGCTGTATGCCCTCACTAATTTTAAGGTTGGGGAGCTTGAGTAGGCAGCAGCTGCAGGAACAGCTTCATTCTCCTAATCCAGGGTTGTGAGACAAATCCTGCTGTTGATATACAGGGAAAGAAATCCAGTGGAGGCAGGGCAGTTACAGCTTAGGGTGGAGTGTTTAGGGAAGTGCTTCCTATCTGGAGTCCTCAGGCTGCTGGCAGAGAAGCTCTTACTGGAATCCTCCCTGGGATGCAGACAGTGTGTACCCAGGAAGGGCTCCTGAGCCCAGGAGGGGGTGGGAACAGCCTCTCCTCTGGGTGAGACCTGCATCAGCTGTGGCTGAAAAGGCAGGATCTGTCAAATGATCTGTGCTGGGGTGTGAAATCAGTGAAGGGAGTGAAATCTGTGAAGAGAGCAGGGCAGAAGTCCCAAGTCCCTCTGCTAAGGACTCCTTCTGAGTGTAACTCAGGTGTAACTGGAGGAGGAGGATTCTTTCAGATCCCCTAAAAGGAGAGGCCTGGAGAGCCCTGCATGTTCCTGCTGTGTCCAACTCGGTGGCAAAAAGACTGAGATGACTTTTTACATTAGTTCTTCTGTCTGCAGCTTTCAGGGCAGGCTCTGAAATGTCTTCTTCAAGGTATTTCTCACAAATTCTGAGCAAGTGCTGTTGCCCTCGCTCCATCCCTTCCCTGGCAGCTACCCTCTGTTTCAGAGTCCCTCTTCAGCTCGCAGAGGAGTGGGTGGCTGGGATTCCTGTCCAACAGGAGCCCTTTTGTGAGGTGCTGGAGCTGGATTTGGAGCACTTTGTTCTGGCTGGATTCAAGTGTTAGAGCACGTGGCACAAGCTTTGGCCAGCCGCCTCTGCCTTCAACAGAAATGTCAGTAAAGGTTCAGCTGGGGCCTGCAAGAAATGGTTTCCAAGGAAGGGAAGAGATTGGGAAAAAAAAGTTTTTTTTTTCCCCACAGGTTTATGTGACTGTCCCATCAGTGCTGTCTTGCTCACCTCTCTGTGGCTTTACGTTAGTACCAGTCTGTCCTGTGAATGCAGCACATCTCATCTCCTCTGAGGTTTGTCCTCTGAGGTTTCTCTCCAGCATTGGAGATTCACAGCTTTATGCAAAGGAACTGCATAAAGGTTTAGTCTGGCCTTGTCATCTGGGGTGCTGCTCCTGGTCCCTCTCAGCCAGCACTGGGACCTGCCTTCCCCTTGGCAGCTCCAGTCACAGAACTGGTGGTTTATGTGCCTGTGCAAGAGAGTCAACAACTACTTCACTGTCCTGGAATCTCTAACTCATAGGATCCAGGATGAGATAATCCCTTGCATCACTTGATCCCAGTGAGTGGCTGCTCCTGTGCCTTTGAGAGGGACTCACCATGCTCATCAGGCATGGGGTACCTGGCACCCCCACACAAAGGCAAATGACTAATTCAGCACTTTCCTGCCCATTTCTGGTGTGAGGACAGACCACAAAGCCCAACAGGTATTGGTGTTTGAAAATCCTCTGGTCAGGCTGGGTGCTGGAAAGGTGCTGGGAGCTGAGTTGGGCTCTCTGCTGCTGCTAACAGGCTGCTTTTAGTTAGAGTAAAACTCATTATTTTGCTCACGGAAAGGAGGGTTCCTTTGCCTTGGCTTCCCAGAGCTGCTGTCTGCAAAGTAAGTGATTTCCTCTTCACATCCAAACATCCTCTCTGCACTTCAGAGCCTCATTATTGGAGCCTTTTGCTGTATTGTTCCCTTGCAGCATCAATTTTTAGTCCTCAGACTGAAGAGTTTCTTCAGCACTAAATGGAAACAGTTAAAATTCACAAGCAATGCTGGGAGGGTGAAGGAATCCTAGGAAACCAAAGTTAGACTTGTTGGCTTGACAAAGTTTTGCTTTTGCAGTTGAAATGCTTGTTCAGCTGTGACGAAGGTGAGTGTGTATGTGTGTGTGTGTCAGCACTTGGGATCAGTCAATTCTTCATGGTTTATGCAGGACCCTGGTACCTGATATTAAGGTTGCTGGGACAGGAGTAGCTGGGAACCAGTGTCATGTTTCTGGGGCAGCCAGTGCTCCACCAGCTCTGACCACTCTGTGCTCTCAGTTCATTGCAAAAGAGACTTTTTGCTCAAGCTTTTTTTCTTGCATAAACTGTTTATTTCTCTCCCCTGAGCAGGGAGGAGAGGTTAAACTCAGAAGCCACTAGGGAGGGAAGCAGTGGGTTTTTTTGGGAGCGGATTTTGGAACTGGCAGGTCGATTGCAGTCCAGGCTTTTCCCACCCTGCAGCCCGTGCCAAGAGCCGGGCGCGCGGCTCTAAATAACGCTTTGGCCTTTATGGAAACGGATCAGATGTTCCAGGAGCCTCCGACTCTGCTGCTCCCACCTCACTTGCTCTCTGCAGGATATAGTTAGCACTTCTCTTGGCCTTATATAGCAAGGCCTGATAGTTAGTGTTAACAGGAATAAAAAACACGGAGAGCTGCCAGATTGCGTAAATCGGGCCAGTGTTTGGAATTTCATAAATGCCATGACTTTGGGTACAAGTTGAGCACGCGGAACAATACGGAACTGTTCTCTCTTTATCTCTCCCTCCCTTGCTGAGGGGAGGGCAGGGAGAGAGCTGGAATTTTGCTGCCACTTCTTCCATGTTTTTAATTTCCCCCTCCTCTCTGTTTTCATCCCCTTGAAGACCACAGGAGGAGCAGCGGCGGCCGCAGCCAGGACTCTGCCGAGAGCCAGGACATCCAGGTGCCAGAGCAGTTCTCAGGCTTGCTCCACGGCTCTTCTCCAATCTGTGAGATAAGCGAGGACCCTTTCAGGCTCGCTTCCTCCGACAAGGGGGACACGGAAGCCACGAGCCACCCTGCTGCTATGCAGCTGGAGGACGCCGAGTCGCCCTCGTCGGGACCGGCACGGAGCAGCTCCCCGGAGCCCAGGCCGAGCGCGGTGTACGCCACGGTGCAGCACGTCAGCCGGGCGGATCCCAACGCCACCGGCACGCCCCACGCAGCACAGCACCCCGGCGGTGCCGAGCCAGAGGGGGACAGAGCCGTGGGCAGAGCCCACGCGGGCAGCAAGCCCAAAGCCGAGCTCAAACTCAGCCGCAGCCTGTCCAAGTCGGACTCTGACCTGCTGACCTGCTCGCCGACGGAGGACGATGCCATGGGGAGCCGCAGCGAATCGCTCTCCAACTGCAGCACCGGCAAGAAGCGGCTGGAGAAGTCCCCATCCTTCGCTTCCGAGTGGGATGAGGTAAGGCTGGGCTTGCTAAAGAGCAGCTGTGCCAGGAATGACTGTGCAGCAGGAGCTCCCCTCTGCCGTGCTGCCCTCAGGGGTCCTGGGTGGGTCCCATTGCTTCACTAACTCTCACAAGGCATTAACAGGCACACACTCACTTGGAAGTCTGTAAGGTGTTAAATGCCAAAAGATAAAAGTTCATTGGAATGGGGGAGTAGCAGAGTTGCAAGAAGTTTCAAAGTTTTTTTTCTCAAATACAGGGCTTGGTTTCTTTTAGGCAAGCCAGGTGTGTTTTCACATCCCCAAAATCAGAAAGACTTGATAACAATGCCCTTCACCAACTTTTCTTCTGATTTCCTCCTAGTTCTTCCCTGTTGACTCTCCAAATATCTTAGAAGTGTTGTGTTGCTTGGTCCTTGCTGCTGGGGAGTGTGAGCAGTGCCTGGGGGTTCATGGGGATGGAAGGAAGACAGTAATTAGGCTGGTTTGTGTATTTGATAGCTTCTGCTCTCCTCCTCACATGCTTATTTCAGCGGCTGGTTAGCAGTCACTTTATTATCATATCGGACGCCCACGGACAGTTAAATATTTCATGCTCAGAAAGTTGGCCCTAGAGAGCCACTGGGGCAAGATTAAGTATCCCTCTGAAATTCAGCACGGCAACATTACTGAAACATTCTTTGGGGATGATTCTGTGCTGGGAGAGCCGGGGCTGCAGAAGAGATAAGCTCGGATGAACCACTCTTTGTACTCTGAAAAGGAGCTAAAACCCCTGGCATGGTGCTGGGGGTGTGGAGCCGCGTGTGCAGGGCGTGGAAACCCAGGGGAGGGTTGTGCCCCTGCACTGGCTGATGCTCAGCTGCCTCTCCAACCCTGACTGGAGAGAAAATTATCATCTGGGGAAGAGGGAGGTATTTAGAGATGCTAAGAGGAACATGAGATTCCATCCCTCAGTCTGTTCTCTCCCTCCCCCTCACTCTCTGCCGGGTCTCGGGGTTGCCAAATAGATATTTTCTTTTGCAGCTGCTTGGGCCAGAGAGGCTTTGCTGTTAATTGCCCAGGTCAGTTGTACCATGGCTTAGGGAAAGGCTCTGCAGCAGAAGGTTTTTTGGAAGGGCTGGATAATTCCCTGTGCTTTTATCTGAGCTGTTTGTAGCAGACACTCAAAGGGCAGAAGCCTTTGGCACAACTGCACTGGTAGCAGAGGTCAAGTGCTGGGCTGCCTGCACTGCCTGTGCTTCCTCTGCTCAGATGAACCCTGGAGCTGCTTCCTCCTGCCTGTAAACAAATCCCTCATTTCCCCTGAGGCAGTCGGACAAGCCCCAGGAGAGGAATCTGCTTTTCCTTCCCCTCATGTTTAGGTGAGGAAATCAGAGAAAGAATGTGAAAAATTTACATCTGTCTGCAATGGGGCAGGTCTCACTTTTAAAAACGTCTGGCTGGTCATAATGGCAACAGTGAGATTTAAACATAAATGTAATTCTGTGGTTGTGTGTTGAATTAGTTCCCTGGATGGGATAATGCAGCTGCTCAGAATTGGATGCAACTTGCAGCCTCTGCATTTACCAGGGCAGTATAAACCTTGTTGAGCCACCCCTGTTAGTAATGGTTTGGCTTTCCCTCTGTGCTGAGAGGAAACAATGGCAAGATTTATATTACTCTATTAATTTTAATGGCCTTTATGCAGGTGACTAAGGAGGGAAGTGATCATGTGCAGCTCTCTGTGGCTCCCAGCTGTACCAGCAAGCTGAGGACTCTGCCTGCTGGCCTGGCCAACAGCAGCTGTGTCTGTGCAGGGCACAGGGGCTTGGGGAGGGACCTGTGGTGTCCCTGGACAGATGAGATCCACAGCAGAGCTGAGCTGACCCTGCTCTGGGCTGTGGTGGCTGTCTGGGGACAGCAGAAACTATGCTCTTGTAAGCCAAGGGTCACGTCCTTGCCCTGGCCGAGCGCTGCCAATGCCCTTTGTTGGAAGTGGAAGGTGGTGCTGGCTTTGCCAAAAGGGTGGGATGGGGAAGGAATGATTCACTTGGCAAAGCTCATCCCTGTTCCCAGTTGCAGCTCCCCTGCTCCAAGGATTTGGCCCAGAGTGTTGCTTTGTGCTCTGTGCTGTCCAGGAGCCCATTCAGCCCATGTCCCATCTGCCCCTGGCCTTGTCCCATCTGCCCCTGACCCCTGCTCCTTGCTGGAGTGGGAGTGGTGCCCCTGCAGCTGCTGTCAGGTGGGATTTCTGTGTGAGCAGGGCAGAGAAACTCCTGGATCAAACATCCATGTATTGCCCAGGAAGGTGAGGGCTGAAAATGCTCAGTGCTGCTCTGGGGGGAAGCAGGGTGGGGCAAGGAGGGGTGTGAGGGTGGAGAGCTCTCAGTCAGCATCAATATTTGAATCTTTCCAAGCCTGTCTGAGGGCTGAAGTGATGGATTTGGTTTTCATCACTGGCTCATGAATATTGAGCAGGTGGGGATGAGTGGGGCAGCAGCAGCTGTTTGTTTGGTACCAAACCTGTATTTGCATCTCTGAGGGAGGGGGGCTCTGGCCCCCAGCCCCATTTCAGGGCAGATTAACCAGCTGCTGCTCTGCCTTCCTGTCTGTGGAGCAGCTCCAGACCTGCCCTTCAGCCTGGTTCATGCTCCAGGCTCCGAGCAGGGATGTGAGCAGGGATGTCTGCAGTCATGACTTGAGGATGCTCTTCTGCCTTGTAGGTGCTGGTAAGAAAAACAATCTGTTAAATGATCAGGGCAAAGAACAAGGAAAGCTGCTGGGAATTAGCCTCAAACCTGGCTCCTGATAGCCCTTAATATCCCCTGACATCCTCCACTTCCAGCTGCCTGCTATCAAGTCATCTGTTCCCATGCTGAATTTGAATTTTGGAGGTTCCATTATCCATCTCACGAAATGAGGTTGTAGTTCTGTGTTCTGACTTAAGTCCTCCTAGGAAGAGATTAAATGTCCTTCCAAAAAGATTTAGGGAACTGAATAAAACATGCATATTACTTTAGGTTTTCTTAGAAAAAAGGAGGTGCACAGTCCACCACTTTTTTTTTTTTTTCCCCAAGTGAATTAGTTGAAGAACTAATGGATACTGTGTAGTTAATTACAGCACTGGACATTCATCTCCGATGAGTAACTGCAGTGGTGCTCCATGTCTCCTGCAAAAGGAATGCTTTGCATCTGCAGTAACCATGGATGTGGTGTTTCACTGGTTCCTGACCCATTTTGGGGCTGTTGATGTTCCCTAAGGATGGATGCCAGGAGCAGATGGCACATCTGTGATACCTCCCACCTCGGACTTGGAGCTGGGATGTAACTTGATGTAGGCTGTGGCTGCTGTGGGTGGGTGCCTCTAAACCTTGTCTGGACTGTTGGGTGCTCCAGTACCCTGTGGAATCAGTATCTTAATTACAGGCTTACTTTGGAGGATTAACAACATTTGCATTGAAATGTGAAACTTTCCGGAAAGCTTTTGATGCAAAACCTGCCACTGCCTTAAAACAGCCAGGAGTTGAAATTCAGAGCTGCCAGCCAGCACCGTTGAAAGAAAATGCAAATATTCCCCTTGTTACTCAGGAAGAGCTGCTGGTTTTGTGCCTGGTGAAATTGCATGGTGTAAAAGCTCAGGCGTCAGCCTCTGCCTCCCAAAATGTTCCATTTATTCTCTTGCTTCAGGTGTTCAAATCTCAGCTTGCCCTGGATTTGCCTGGTAGGACCAAGCAGGGACTTGAATTGTCCCCAAGTGTCCCTGCCCCAAGCAGACCCTCACCCTCAGCTCACATTCCAGTTTCCTCTTTGTCTGAAATAGTTGTAATTTGCTTTTGTCTAGGGCACAAGTTGTAGTGGGGTCAGTATTTTTGGTCTTGATTTCTGCTAAACAAGCATGGCCATCAAGGTTTTAATCAGCTTAATTATTGGGCTGATTATTCTATTGTCTCCAGATCCCAATGTTTCCTCCTGTTTTTCCTGTGCTAAGGTCAGGAATTCTTACATCATGCCTCATGTCCAATCTCTTCTCTTTGCCCCCAGTGGTGAGATTTCCTCCAGCCTGATGAACTTTCTGAAGTGAAAGCTTTTGTGTTTCCAGCATTTTTAAGGCTGCTGCAAAGCCCCAGCCTGTTGGAATTGTGAGCCAATGTGGAACTAAGCCAATCCAACCCAGTGTAAGAGAATTTCCTGGCTTTACAGGAAAACCAGTGTGCTGAAAGGCAGATGTAAAGACCAGGCATGCTTTGTTCCAGCAGCAAGGGTTGGACACAACAGGGGTGGTATTTGCCAGTCCAGCAGCTCCATCCACCTGTGTGTGTTTCTGGGAGTTTCTCAAGTGTGTGAACTCAGTATTTGTGAATCAGAAGCTTTTGATTCTTGTGTGACTGATTGGTGCTCTGACGGATGTTTTGGTTATGTAACAGCCTTGTGATCATCGGCGTTTTGGGGACATTTTTGGTTTTTAGGAACAGAAATGTCCGGCCGCAGTGTCCTTACTAAATCCAGTCCTTCATTATGTTCCCTTCCGCTTTACGTCGCAGCTTCCAGCACTTCTGAGGCTTTTATTTAAAAAAGTCTTTAAATCTCTCTCTCCAGCCTGGAGCACCTTCACTGCACTGTCCCACAGGCCAGAGCCAGCCTTGCTGGAGAGCCTTATGCTGCTTTGGGGTTTGTGTTAGGATGCAGGAATATGGAGAGACAGTGAATTGACTCAGTGCTTTCTGAATTTCTTTTTTATGGTGACTCAGAGTAGTAATTGTCCAGTTGTTTCCCTGCTGTGGGCAGATGTGTTGCTGCATTTGGCCATTCTCTTTATCATGTCAGTGTTGGATTTTACTGTTTGTCAAAACAACATTGGTCTTTGGAGGTCTGTGATACTGCAGATCTATCATACACTGTTGTGAAATTTAAGTTTATACCATAAGTTCCTTTTGGTACGTGTTTGTGACTTTGGGATTTGTACAAAAACACAGACTGGAGAGTGGCGTGAAGCAACAGGCCCTGGTCCCCATCCAAATGAATTTCTCAGAGACCATATTAAGCCAGAAAATGTGTTTGCCTTTATCACTGGCAAACAGTTGTAGAATGATTTGAAATAAATTCAGCAAGTCTCCATGCTTTGTGGAAGGCTGCTGGGGGAGGATGGAGCACGGCAACTCTGGATTCGAGCGCTCAAATGTGCCGTGAACAACTGGCTGGTGCAGTTTAGCTCTGAATTAATAAATGGAGCATTATGTTTTCCAGGCCTCTGGTGTTTGTTATGCTGAGTTCATACAGGCTGGTGTCTTTTGGAGACACGGAATATACTGAGTGGTGAAATATGAGCCGTGTGCTCCGTGGGATGGCAATGGGAGAACAGAAGCTGAAGCATCATAAACTGAACCAGAAGTGGTTTATGGGCTGTCACCAACCTAGAAATGAGATTCATGGCTCAAATCCAAAATTTTCAGGTCTGTACCTGTGTTGAGGAGTCAGCAGGTATCATCCCAGATCCCGCTCTTGCTCCATCCCTTTCAGACATGCTGGTGGATGCTGCAATCCTGCCATTCTTCTGCTCCAGGATATATCCCAGCTGAGTCTGAGCAGCCTCCTTTCCTCTTTCAGGGGTGTAGTATCAGACAGTAATGTAAAGGTTTGCTGTGGCATTGGTGCAGAATAGAAGTGCCAGTGATTCTGTGCTGCCCCAGCATCATCTGTCAACCTCACGTGCCCAGAGTTCTCCCCTGGAGTTTAAAGCTGACCTGCTGGGCTGTGATGGGGCTGCTCACATCATCTCTGGGAGGTGTTTGTACTCAGGGGCTGCTCACATCACCACAGAGGGTTTGCTGTGCTCAGAGGGGTTTAAACCTAGATGCAGCTTGTTTGGGGGTTGTTTTTTTGTAATTTGAAACCATATCTGCCCCATCCCCCAGCTGTTAAAGCTTGGAAATAATGAAGTCTTAACTCCTGACACTCTCCTGGAATTGCAGAAATTTAAAAGACTGATAACCTTTCCACTCAACTTTGTAAGTAGCTTTCAAGACTGAAATCTGCTGCTGGAGCTGCTCTTGTCTGCTGAGCCTGAGCCCCGGGCGGGTTTGTACAATAGGTTATGAACCTCAGTAATAAGGATTTATAATGGGAATCCTGCTATATTCTTAATTATACTCCTGCTGCAGGGTGTCATTATAGTGCACTAATGCCCTCCATATGGCAGATAGTGTGCACTTGGTTCTATGTGGTTTTATTTAATTACAGACCTTTATTTAGTAACTTTGCTGCTCAGAGTTTGAGGCCTGTGCAGGTGTACTGCAGGTTCTCTTCTTGGTGCTCAGGAATCACTGGTGATTTTTAAGATACCAGTTTGGTAAGGGGCCACAGGAGAAACAGAAGACATCGATCCACACAACACACAAGGTAGGGAGGCCCTGGCACAGGTTGCCCAGAGAAGCTGTGACTGCCCTGGGTCCCTGGAAGTGTCCCAGGCCAGGCTGGACAGGGCTTGGAGCAGCCTGGGACAGTGGAAGGTGTCCTGCCCATGGCAGTGAGTGGGACTGGATGAGCTTTAAGATCCCTTCCAACCCAAACTGTTTGAGGATTCTGTGATTTTAGTTCTCTCAGGGTGACCTTGCTGTGTCCTTGGCAGTCTCTGATGCTGCGTGCAGAGACTGAGAACAAACTTCTGCATTTGCATTGATGGTGACTGTAAGGTGAGGGTTTATGAAGCCCCTTTCAGAAAGCTCCAGGAGCATCAAGATGCCTCCAGGACTGGGTGAGTGTCACCCTGACAGAGTGATGGTCAGTCTGATGCTGTCCAAATGAGGCTCCTACCCTGTGTGTGGGCAGACAGCCTATGTTGTGTGAAGCTCTTTATTCTGGGGACAAAAGCCCTGGGGCTGATTTAATGGCCCTAATTTCTCCCAATGGGTTAATTGGCTTCAAACTTCAGCAGTGGCTTGGGGAAGAAAAGCTGAAGAGATCAGTATGGCCACCATGGCTTGGCATCCATCAGGGCAGGGTGTGGAACAGGGCTGGCTGTGGAGCAGAGCCACTGTGTGCCCTCGGGGACAGGAGGGTCACTGCCCTCTACACAGGTGTGGGACCTGTCCTTCTCTGGGTCCCTGCAGCTCCTGCAGGCTGGGAGCAGAGAACAGGAGCCATCCTGCATCCTGCCCGTGTAAGGAGCCATTGGCTGCTCCTGCCACGAGCACTGAGGTGGGGAATTACTGTGCAGGACTCTGCTGTGGAAATGTCTCCTGTCCTGCAGCAGGACAGACCTCAGTGTGGCACGAGGCTGGCTTGGCCTCGCTGCCCTTCTGCAAACAAGTGGCTTTTCCTCTGTTAGCAGAACTCTGCTCGGGATGGTTTGTTTGGAGTCAGTTCTGTTTTGGAGTCACTGGCCAGTTGCTATGGCTGCCTGCCTGCCTGCCTGCCTGGAAGAGCTCTCCCCAGCCCTCTCAGCCACACCCAGCTCCTTTTTTCAGGGCATTTGTGTCTTTCACCAAATGTGGGCAAATGCACAAATAGATCCAAGAGTTCCAATCCTGCTCCACAGCTCCTTCCAGGCACATTCCTGCTATGGGGTTAATGAGGGACACTCCTGTCCTTGCAGCCTTTCCTTCTCCAAGAGCACTTCAGCTGTGCAGGAGTTTCTCCTTCCCTGGTGGGCTTTGAGGGCTCCCTGGCTCACCCTCACTGTCCCAGCATGGAGCCAGCTGCCCCTCTGCATCAGGGATAACAGATATGGTTGTATTAATTTAGAAGGGGGAAGCATTTTGTGGTTTTATTCTGTGGCTGTAAAACAAACCATAGAATCCCCACCCCAAACTGACCCCACAGCACAATCAGAGATGGGCACTTGGTGCTTTCAGTGGAAAAATACAGGTTAAGCCAAAACAAATCAGAACTGAGTGTTCAGGCTACAACTAAGTCTGAGCTGCAGCGCTATATTTAAACATGGTATTTTTGTATTTTAATAATTAACCAGTGGGAAAGAACAGCCTAAAAAACTCTAGCGTAGGCTATTTTCAAGGTATCTTCTCTTCAGCCCCATGTCCATGCTGGAGTGCAGCTGAGGAAAGGCTGCAGAGGATAGGGATGCTCTAAAGCAGGGTTCCCTCTCCAGGCTTGTCCTTCTCCTCATTCTTCTCTTTGCAGCCTCCTAACAGTTAAACCAAGCTGGTCAGCCATAAACCCATGTTTGAGGTGGTGTGTGAGTCTGTTTGAGGTGTTTGCATTTCGTGGAGAGCCGAGGGCAGGCCAGGATTTCCCTCTGCATTAATGGTAATAGCTGGGACTGTGTGTAACCGTGACCGGCACTTGGCAGAGGAGAGCTGTGAAAGGTAATCCTCTGCCACGTGATTGTTTAATTTCCATTCAGTTTTATATAGCACAAGGCAATTCCCTGCTTTTGAGGAAAAGGTCGTGGGTGTTTCAGTGCTTCAGAGGCACCTGCAAGTCCTCAAGGCAGTGTTGGGACTGCAGAGCTGGCAGTGCTGGGGGCTGAGCCTGGACAGCATCAAGTCTCTGAAATTAGGAGAGAGCAACACGATGGAAACAAAGGAACTTGGCCTCAGAGTTAATTTGCAATTTGAATCCAGCTAGAGATTCCCAGACAAGGTACAAGAGCAGCTCCAGCTCAGAGATGTACCTTGTCCTGAAGCTGGTGGACACCAGTCTGCAAAGTTTAATGTCCTTAAATATCTGGGGTTTGAACTGAATTGACCTCAAGACCCAAATTGTGCAGCAATCGCTCAGGGTTCTGTCAGTGTCCCAGAAATCCTCTGCAGCTTGGGCTCAGTCCGTGGAAGGGAGTAGAACTTCCAGAGCCAGGGCCCTTGGTGTAACCTGGGAATGGGGCTGGTTCTGCACTACCCCTGTATTTCCCTCCAGTCCTGCATGGCCATGATGTCCTGAGGGTACTTGAGGACACTCTGAAATTCAAAGGTTTTGCTGGAGAGCATTTGCTGCTTTTGGGGTCCAAACCATCTGCCTTGGTGGTTCTTGTTGGAATGAATCCAGCAGTGCCAGCAAAGATCACATTTGAGTCCTGGCTCTGTCCAGGGGCTGAGGAGCAAAGAATGCTTTTGCCTTAGGACAGGATCCATGTGTTCACTGACTCCAAACCCCTCCTAACTGGAATTTTTTTTAGATCATACTTCCATTTTCTGCTCTATGTGCTGGGATTCTGATTGTTTTCCCAGGCTGATTTTCAGATCTCCCAGTAAATGGGCATTAACTGCATTTTAAGCCAAGCAGAGGAGCTCATCCTCTTTTTTGGTTTTCCCTGTATTTTTTTTTGTCCCTGGTTTTCCAGGGACAGAGAACCTACACCCTTAACAGCTCTGTTACAGCCCACAGGACTGCCTGGTCAGATTGAACACTGCAAGTGCAGTGCCTGCTGCTCCCTGCAGGAGGAAGGGGCTTCCTGGACATCTGCCTTGGCAGGAGCCTTGTAAGAGCTTTTTGTTTCACCAAAACCCCTGTCTGGTGGAGCTCAGCTCCAAACTGCCCCTGAGTGTTCATGGCAGTCAGATCCAGCCTCCTGCAGCATCCCCAGGAGCTCCTCACACCACTGGAGTGGTTGGGGACTCACCAAACACAGCATCACACTGGGAGCCAGGCAGGGCAGAGACAGCCAGGGGTGAAGTCCAGGGAAACTTGGACTCCTTCCCCAAATATGTCCTTAAATGACCAGGAGAAAAAAAGTTGAGTAAGAGTTGAGGTTTCTTCCCCCCACTCTGTGGCCAGTCACTTTGCATTCAGCAGCAGCCACTCAGAAGTGCCTCACAGGGGTGTTTGGTTGGGAGATTTCCTTTTGGGAGTCTTACTGGAGGCTTTTTTTTTTTTTTTTTTTTTTTTTTTTTTTTTATTTTCTGCTCTGTTATAGAGTGAAGACTGGGGTAAGCAACCAGCCCTGAGCCTCTTGAATGTGTTGCTCTTTGGGAAACAGTGAGGTTCAGTGCTGAGAGTATTGGAGTGTCTGAACTGACCAGCTGAGCTGCAGTTTCTCAGGTCTTACCTCTTACAAACTAACCTGGGAATTGTCAATTCTCCCTCTGCACCACTGCACTGGAAAAACCTCAATTTACAAATTCTGCTCAAGAATTGCTTGAAAAGTCTCTCTTCTCATTTAAGGAAGTCTCCTGAAGGTTCACTGGGAATTGCAACCTGCATTCTTTATTCTTTTGTGTGTGTGTGGCAAATGCAGCTATTTCTGTGCAGCTCTTAAGTGGACTCAGACCCATTCCAGCAGAGCTTGTACCTTTTCTTCCTCATTGCCTGAGGTTTGCCTGGAGCTGTAGACTGTGAATTGCTTGGTCAGAGATGGAGCTGTCTCCTGTCCCCCTCTCCTGGGTCCTTCAGGCATTTGCCCCATGATGCTGCTATCCCAAACAATCTGTTTTCAAACCCTTTGGAAGCACCTGCTCTGGTGGGAGCACAGCTCCATGCATAGCATTGGGAAATGTGGTGGTTTAAAAAATAAATCAAGCCAAAACAGAAGTGCCCAACAAAACAGAGTGTGGGGAAGCTGAGCTCCCAGTCTGCCTGCTGGGGAGGAGTGGGTGACAGCATTGCTGCAGCTTCACTGCTGGTGTAGGGGCTGTGTGCTCCTGCAGGGTGAGTGGGGAGGTTGGGGCTCCTTCCTTACCTCCAGCCTGTGCTGCAGAGGGATGGTTGTGTTGAAGCTTTTTATTTCCAGGCACTGGCAAGTTGTGGAAGGGAAGGCTCAGCAGAGCCTCAACCTCTACATACCCCTCTGAGCCATCCATCCCAGCAAAGACCTGCCCTGGCAAGGTGTTCAGGATACCTCTTCTGGTTCAGTGATACCTTAACATCCTTTCCTGAATTTCTTCAGCTGTCATGTGGGAAATGAAATCCTGGGCTGCTTTTACCTTTTCCTGAGGCTTTATGAATAATGCAACACATGCTTTTTCTATTTCCAGATTGAAAAGATCATGAGTTCCATCGGTGAAGGCATTGACTTTTCCCAGGAGCAGCACAGGATCTCAGGTAGAGTACCCAGCATGTGTCTGTCTGTCCTGGCTGTGCTCTGCACACAAACAAGCTGCTGGCTCCTGTGTGTGGGTGTCTTTCACCTGCTTTGGCTCTGCAAGGAATGCTCTGGCACAGGAGAGCAGACCTGGGCTCCCCCATAATGCTCAGTGCTGCTGCCAAGAATTTTAATTCTTCACTCCTTGGGAAGACTGCTTTAATTTTCCAGAATGCAGCTGCAGGATTTTCCTCCCAGCTCTTTCCATGAGGGCAGCAGCTTGCTGAGCAGGGCTGGATGGTGCCAGTGTGGGTGCTATGCTGGCTGTGCCCTCTGTATGTGGTTAATCTGCCAGGTGCCTCAGGGAGGGTGATGCTGGGCATTTCTAAGTGCACAGAGCTGCAGGTATCAATACCCACAGAACAAGGCTCCTGGAGGACACTTAAAATGTGAATTCCCTTCTCTGCCTTTGAATCGTGAGCAAAAGCAGTACTGAAGCTTGCTGGAGAGCTGCCACCACGAGGGATTCTGTCCTTTTAAATCCTTCACCTCCAGGCTGCTGCAGCACAGCAGCTCTGCCTCAGGATGGGCAGCAGCTCCTGCTGATGAGATGCTAATGCAGATCCACACACACAGCTCACCAGGGCTGTGACAGAGCTCACCTCATATCCATTTGTCACTCAGGTTTTTGCTTAGCTGAGGAGGAACCCACTGTTCCCAGTGGGAGTTTAGCTTGATTCAGGCTCTGCATTCCAGGGTTGGGTGGCTTTGCAGAGGAGTTGAAGCTCTGAGTGGGTTTGTGCTCCCTGCTCTGGCAGCCCTCCACAGGTCTGGGCTGTGATGGATTGATAGCACCAGGGAAAGGTCTGACATGGAGGGGAGAGGGAGGGCCAGTGCTCCTGCAGACCTGCAGCTGTGCAGGGAGCTCCCAGCAAGATGGGAACCCTGGAGGAGGTAGGCACAGGAGCTGCCATGCCCTGGAGCCAGGGCTTTTCCCACAGGCTGTGCTCTGTCACGCTCAGTTTGGGATCCCTCATGTGCAGATCTGCTGGGCACATTCCCTGTTTGTGCCTCCTTTCCCTGGAGCAGGCAGAGCTTTGCCAGCCCCTCACTGGGAGCTCTCACATTTTTTGGCTTTTCCTCCACGGGCTTTGTGGGACTGTTGTGCTTCAGGTCGTAGTGAATGTGCAGGGAACTGCAGGGAGCTCCCCAAATGCTCTCTCATCCTTAAAATGAGTGAGGTTTGAGGATATTTGGGCTCATGACTAGCTTGGGGTCTGGAAAGGTGAAATGCCTTGTTGGCAACTCCTGTGGGATAAGTGTGTTTGGAGCTGGTTGTATGGGCAGTTGCTCTGTACCACTGCCTTGTGTCTGGGTAAGGGCTGGCAAGACCCTCTTGGAGCTTGGACAGTTAAGGAACACCATCATTTTAGGGATACCAAACTCCACCTGCCCTTTTTCTTAAGGGAGTTTGGCCTTGGAACAGACATTTGTGTCCATGGGAAGGTGGGGTGATGTTGGTCCAGCACAGCCCACGCACCCATTTCGTCCTCCAGAAAAATGCAAACTTCACACTAAAGATTGTTACTGAAACAATAACACCTGAAAGCCCCTCCTGAGCCCTGGCAGCCTCTTCCTCTCTGTGCTGTGGGACTTGAGAAGAGCCTTGCAGGAGGCACCACAGCTTTGGGAATTAACTCATCATTCCAGCTCTGGTTCCCTCCCTGCCAGCTGCAGAATCAGAGGCAGAATTCCCAGAATGTGAAGCATAAGGGGAAGGATGGAGCTGAGAAATAGGAGTTTGTTTCAGTCAGAAGTTGTGATCAGGATCTTGCCGGGGGCACAAGTACTGTGATTCTTCTGTTCTTGTACCATCCTTGTAATACACAGATATCAGGTGTATTTCAGTTTTAGGCATCTTAGTTTTCAGGCTGGGATGTTTTTGGTGTCTGCTCTTCTCTTTTTAAAGGAAACCCCTCCATTCTCTCCATCCAAATACTTCCCTCTCTTCATTTTGTCATGACTTGAAAGGGTTTTGTAAACAGAAAACCTACAGTTGGTATCACTGTAAGTTTCCCTTTAAAAAGCAGAAATGTATTTACAAGTGCATGCAGGGCTGAATAGAGTAAGTAATTTCAAAAATGAAATGCAGGAGCTCAGGAGAAGGAGCTGCTGTGGTTTCATTCCCCCTCCCAATACCCCTACAGCTCCCAGGAATGCTGTAGTAGGCAGCAGGCACTTCCTCACCTCTCTCTTGATAAATTAATTCTGAACCAGCCACAAATCACTCGGATCTGTCGAAGCAGACCTGTGACATCATTTTTTAAAACCCCCAAGCCGTGTTGTCCATCATTGAGTAAATATTGAGGAGTCAGTGATTTCCACTGGAGAGTTACGGAGCCACTGCCTCCCTCGCGGGCGGGTGGGAGCACTGGGAGGGGGGAGAGGATGAGGAGAAGGGAGGGACAGCGCCAAGCGCGGGGCTCGCGGCTCAGACAAAGCCGCCGCAGCCGCCGGCAGAGCGCAGGGACCGGCGGGGGAAGGATGGAGGGGAGGATGGAGAGCTGGCCAGCGGGGGCTCCTGGCTCCCAGTCCGGGCTGAGCTGCTGCCCCGGAGCACAGGCTGGCTCAGAGGAGGGAGGCAGAAACCTTTTGTGATCTCGTGCGCTGGAGGGAGCGGCTGGAGCTCCCAAATACCGGCACAGGAGCAATCCCCGGGAGCAGACAGCAGGAATTACCCCAGGAATCTGCAGGTGACACCGTGAGCTCTGTGTGTGCAGCCATTGCAGCACCGTGGGGAGGGATGGCTGGAAGGTGCCAAACTGCTTCAGCTGACCTCGAGGTTCAAAGGAAGCAAACGGGGGTCTCCGGATCATCCTTTTCTTTGCATCCATGCTGGAAACAGACATGCCAGGGAGCCCGAAAATCAGCCTGTCTTGAATAGCAAATTCTCTGATGAAAAGGAGATCTCTGAACTTTTTTTTGGTTGTACTTAAGGTCTTGAGCTTTCCTAGAGGAGAGTAACAAGTCATTGGACTCATCCCAGGGGTGAGGGAAGGGAGAGCTCATTTGCCACAGCTTCCATAGGTGCTGGGAGGAATCTCCTTTATCAGAGGCTGAAGGAGAGGTGCAAGGGCATGGCTTGGACTTGAGCTGCTGCAGGAAGAGGAGAGAGTGTGCTTGCATTTGCTTTTTTCCTTTTGCTGTGGCTCGGAAGCAGGGAACTGAAATGCCTCCTTCCTGCAGAGCTGCTCCCTGGCTGAGCGAGGGGCTCAACTCGGCAGCTGCGCTCGGCTGAAGAAAATGAAAGAAGGGCAAATCCAGATGTGTGCCCAACACCTGGCAGGACCAGCAGTGTTGAGTGAGAGCTGTCCTGGCTGTGCTGTCACACGGTGCAGCAGTGGGGCTGGGCTCTCTGGGGCCAGCGTGCTGGAATGCCAGGAGGTCCATGCAGCGTGCTGGAATGCCAAGTGACCGGATTGCTGGTAGAACGACAGAGCCAGGGCTGCCAGACCTTTGCCTGGGGTCCCCATAACACAGTAACAGCGAGACGAAGCCCCTGCCATGGTTTGCCTCTCTCAGGACTGCTGGGGAGGAAGAGCACAAGCCCTTTCTCTCTGCTGCTGCAGTCTGTGCTTCCTTTGTCTTGCGTGTCTTCCCGCGGACAGCCGCTCTGCCTCGGCTCCTGCTGCTTTCCTGAGCATCCGCCGTGTCCGAGCATGAAGCTGTTTTCTCTCAGGCTCCCTGCTGAGCCTGTATCCAGAGGTCTGTGAATGAGAGGACTGGCACAGTTCTGCTCCCTTCCCTTGCACCTGTGACTGCCTGGGAATGCCTCGGGTGGAAGTTTGCTGCTCTCCTCCCGCCCCCTTCCGCTGAGCCAAGGAGTGGATCCGCATCCCCGTGGGGTTGGGCTTCATGTGCTTGCCTGGCGAGGAACTCAGGAGCCCTGACAGCAGTGCCTGTGATCTCAGCGCCCCAGCAGCGCCTCTGAATCTTTGCCCGGGCGAGGAGTTTCTTTCCTGAGTGTGAACTGCGATACAGATTTGCACCCGGAGCCCGCGGAGGCACTGCGAGCTTGTTGTCCATGCTCTGTGCACACAAGAGGAATTGTCTGCCCACTGATTTGTTGTACTCTGAGCATAATTTTTTGAGTTTCTTTATGGTAATGACTATGATGTGGCAATGCCATCTGTCCTCCTCAGAGTGCCGCTGCTACCGCCTGAACGGTTTCTCCCTGTTCAAGCGGCTGCCGATTCCTCTCTCGTCAGGTTCGCGGATGCTGGAGCAGAGCGTTGGGGAGTGGCTGGAGTCCATCGGCCTGCAGCAGTACGAGAGCAAGCTGCTCCTGAACGGCTTCGACGATGTTCGCTTCCTGGTGAGTGCCCAGGGGGATCCCAGGCTCCGGGGAATGGGTTGGCCAAAGTTCCTGCATTACCAATGCCCTGTGTGGGCACCGGGCAGAGCCGGGTTCACCCGCCCGGCGCCATGGTCTGGGTTGGGCAGAAGGAATAGATGAGGCTTATGTTGGGTCTTCACATTTAATTCAGGTGTTATTGGTTTTCTCACTACAATTTTGGTAGAAAATTTTATTTAATCTGCCCCCTAAATCTTTAGTATCCAATTTACTCCAGGAATGGGAACTGAAATTCACTGGTGTTTTGATGGAGCCCCTGAGCAGTGTGTGCTTTGGGCTGTGAAGGAGGCAGCAGACCTCTTGTTGGAACTGTACTTGCTCAGAGCATGCAGGCAGTATGCTAATGAGCTGTACCTAATTGCACTGACACTGTTGGCTCTGAAACCTAGTGATGATGACATAGTAGTGCTCAGGGTTGAGGGTTTTTAATAACTAGTGTCTAGAAACTTAAGGCAGCATGGTGTAAAAATCTGAGAATTTGTGTGGAATGATGGATGAACTGCAAAGAGGGAAAATTGTAGTGCTGCAGGAGGGGTTCTCCCTGCATGGCTTAAAGAAATGCTTTTGAACATGGGTTCCAAGTTTGGCAAATAATAAAAAATGGATGTAAACCTTTGGAAAAGTAATTTTGGCTAATACAACATCCTGCCTTGGAATGGGAGTGGTGACATCTCTGGTGCTGGGGACAGTGCAGAGAGGTGACACCAGGAGGATGCGAGCTGGGTGAGGGGGTTTGGGAGCTCACGGGGGCCATCATTGGTGGGGAGGGTGTGAGAGGCAGCTGGTTAGAGACAGGAAGGCAGGGAAGGGCATGAATGGAGGCTCAGGGAAGCACACACCTGAGCAGCCTCTGTTGGGCTACTTAAAGGCAGGGTGTAACTATGCTTTAAAAAGTGACCTGGCCAGGAGGATAAGTGTTGTGGGATCTATCCAGCTGTGCCTCCTGGTCTCCACATCTGGCAGCCAGGCTGTTTGCTTCCCCTTCCCCTGGCAGGGTCAATGCTCCCCTCCAGAGCTGGGGTTTGCTGTGGTTTTCACCCCGTGTCCCATCTCGACCAGGGTTGTGTGAGGGTTCAGCATCCCTGTGTGTGCTGGAGCTGTTTGGTGATGGTACAACAAATTTAAATGAAATAACCTTGTGGATCCTCTTGGGATCCCCTGCTGATGGATCTGTGATCACTGTGGGGTCAGTGGCTGCTCTCACCCAGCAGTTGCAGATAAAAAACCTTTCCCTTGCCTGGCCAGGTGTGATGTGTCACTCAGCTCAGAACTCCAGTAGCAAAGGTTCCTGTGTGTGTCCCTCTGTGTGGTGGTGTTTGGTACATGGTAGGATTTGCTATTTCATGGCTGGACGTTTTTCTTCCCTGTCCAGTGCTGGGTGGCTGCTCCCATTGCAGCAGTTGGCTGCTGCTGGATCCAGGGAATGGGACACTCATTTTCTCATTACTCTTAAATTTAAAAGGTCAAATAATTTCACAAAGATTTCCTGCAAAACCCAGCTGATTTCCATTTTCCTGCTTATCTCCTTTCCTAGGGAGTTGACCCTGGCACTCGTGCCAGCCCTGGCTTTAAATCCATTCATCCCAGCCCTGAGAACTCCAAGCTAATACATCAGCTCAGCAGGAAAGTTGAATTATTTAGAATCTTTCCCTCTGTGGTGTTCCTTGCCTTCAGCTTCTGGTGTTGGGGAAACAAAACCTTCAGCTAGAGCACAAGTGAGGAACAAGTAGTTAATTTGGTTCTAGTGGTGTTTTTTATGTTCTTGGATGAATTATTAAAACTGCTGTGAACACTGAAGCTGGGCAGAGCAGGAGCTCAGGACACCGAGCTCTGAGTGTTGGGCTGCCCAGTCCTCTTCTTTCCACAACCATTGCTATATTGGCTGCCCCTTCCAGTCTCCAACAGAGAATATTCCAAGCTAAAAGTGTTACTTCCCTGGAATTAAACAGTTTCTATGAGAGGCTTAGTCCCTCTTAGAGCTTCACTGTATTTAATTTTCAAGGTCCAAAGGACACCAGGTAATGGTTTGCAAATCACCAGGTGGGTTATCAGGTTAATTAAGTTTTAGTAGCCCAAACTAGGAAATTGGAGTCCTTTGACATGAAAACGTGTTTTCTGTGCAGGATTTTGCATTGCATTGCTCCCTGCTCAGAGAGCTGCAGGGTGTTCTGGTGTGCCAGGATGGTCCCTTTGCTCTGGGTCCCCAGGTGCCTTTTGGAGGCAAACCAGGAGCTTTGCAGGAGAAGAGTGTTCAGTGTGCAGAGATTGTACAGCTACAGAGCAGATCAGTGTACTAAAAGAACCCTTTAATTACTGAGGAAGGAACTCAGCCATCTAGTAGATAGCAGCTCAGAGGAGGGTTAAGAACAGTCTGACAAGGAGTGTGTCCTGTTTCTGCAGCAGTGTGAGAGCTGGTGTGTGCAGGCACTGGGGTCCTTAGTGCTGTTCTTCACTGGGGAACCAGGGTTTAAAGTGCCCTGTTTGCCCCCTGGGTGTCTTTTTTGTAAAAGACACAAACTGGGGGTGCTGGGCTTGCTGATGCTCTGTACTGCAGCCAGGTCTGGTTTCAGGAATTTTTGAATCCCTGGGTATTTTCAGCTGGCTCCTGTGTTAATCTGTGCCCCATGTCACAAGAGCCTTTACCCCCAGGTAAAGGGAAGTGATTCATGAGCACGCTGTGTGTAAAGGGAGTTTGAAAAGTGCTCTGTAAATATATTTGGCTTCTTAATTAGATGTTAATATAGGAAGGCAGAAACATGTGTTGTTTCCAAAAATAATAATTCCGTTATTTTCAGAACTCCAGGAACTGAGGATTAGGGGATTAGCTGTGCTCTGGCCACGTGCTGGCCTCACTGGACAGGCTGCAGCTGGAGTGGGCAGCAGGGAGGGGTGAGGGTCCTGCTGCTCTCAGGGTCTGCTGACCAACAGCTCAGAGGGGCTTGGGGGACCCACAGCTCCTGCAGGTGACAGTGGGATCCATGGGTGTCTCACAGGCTGTGCTGTGGAAGGGAAAGGTGCTCTCTGCTCCTGGGATTTCCAGCTCTGCATCTGGGACAAAGTTGATCTTGATTAAGCACTGGCTTCACTCAGGGCTGGGTATCACTGGCACAAGTCAGCAGGATTACTGGGACATGGATGTGACGTGACATCTGAGCACCCTCCTCCATGTGCATGTTCCTGGGAGGGGACTGAGGTCTGCACAGATTTTGGATTGTGTAATCTTTTGGCTTGGTTCAGGAAAGAAAGGGGTGATAGAAGATGGATTTAGGTAGCTTAGCTTTCCAAAACACTGAGTTCTCTTCCCACATCTGCATATTGGGCCACATCTTTGTGTCTGCAGAAATTCTTCTACTCTCTTCAAGTTGTCTACATCAGCCACAGTGTTTATGGGCAAGGCAAAGAGGCTTTCCCTGTTATTCTGCCACTCTGGAGTACAAACCCCACTGTCCAAGACAGCAGCTTCTTTCCCTCACCCTCTGCATTGCCACCAAGTGACCTTCATGGCCAGCACCACTGCCACAGGGCAGTCAGACTAGGACACTCAGCTGCTGCTTTTCATATGGAGCTGGAATTGGGCAGCAGCCTGTGCTGGCAGCTGGGATTAGGAGCAGCTCAAGTGGAGATAGTGCTTCCAATCTTCCTGCTCTGCTCTGCAGCCCGCTGGGATTCCTTCATCAGAGGGGAAAGTTTATTTGTGCGGTGGGTGAACACAACCGAGGCGAAGCTGCTGGCAGTGGCTGTGCCGTCCTCGACTTAGCAAAAATACAGCTCTGCAAGTAGGATAAAAGCCTCAGCAGCACTGCCTGCCAAACGTGAGCAGCTCCAGTGAAGCAGGAATGGCCACCCCAGCAGCCGGGAGGAGCAGCACTGCTGCCTCCCACGTGGAGGAACGCGGCCCCGGAGCGTGCGCCGAGTTCCTGCAGCCTCATTGCCTCATCCCTCACCAGAGCAGGGGAATAAAAGGTCACATCACAAAACTGCAGCAATGAGTGAGAAGTGTCATCCAGAAAAGTGCACAATAAATGCACTTAATTGTCCTTGGCGGGCAGTGAGCTGGGGAGCTGGGAGAACAGGAAAAATGTCACAGGAATATGGACCAAGAGGGATTCTGCTGCTCCTGGAGCTTGGCCCCATCGTGTCTGCTGTGCTCACCAGTGCATCTGCCACAGATGCCTCTTGTGGGAAACCCATAGGAAATGGATTTGGGGATGCCCAGTGCATTCCTGGTCCCTGCAGCAAACAGGGATTAACCCAGGCTGGACTTTGCCTGTCTGGAAGAGACAAGGACATGGCCACTGTAATGGGAAGGAATTGCAATAACTGATGGTGGAATTCCTCCACAGAAGCGTAGAAGGAAATGCCATTACCTTTTCCCTCACACAGTGTTTTGTGATCCCACAGATCCCATAAATGTATCCGAGATGTTTGCAAAAGCTTTCCCCTTCCCCTGGAGGGCAGGATCTTGCTGCTGCCCCGACAGCTTCCTCTGGGCTGACATCTGAGAAGGGCAAACCCCACGTGCTCTGGCAGTTGTACCAGTGTTCTGGAGCTGAACTTTTTATTCAGTTCAAAGATATTTTCATTCACAAATGAGCAGGTAAAAGAGAACATAAACCATTTTTATGGCTTTTTTTTATTGTTCAAGCCTGGATTCCCATGGAGTGTGTGGAAAGCAGCTAATGCTGATTCAATGAGACAGCGTCAGAAAGGGAAATCTGTTCTCTGTGTGTAGTGCCCTGGGCTCCTCTGGGGGATTTTATTTATTTTTTTATAATTGGGGAGAAGTGGTAGAAAAATGATGGTGGTGGAAGAATGGGGTGTCTGCAAATAATTTAGAGTACTGACATTAATTTGATTAAATGCTATTCAGGGCCATGTTAGATTAGCCTGCGGTGTTGTTCACTAACGGAACAGCCTTTCCTTCCCCTTCTCCTCTCTGTGTGTGCAGGCAAAACCAGGATAAATGTGGAATTGAGGCCTTGACTCAGGTTGGCTCACTTTGGCTGGGGGTGTGAGCTGAGCTCAGCACCTCTCATGCCTTCCTGGGCTGACAGCCCCAATCCACATCTGACTGGATGTGAACAAAGCCAGGTCTCCTTTGCCCTTCAGCTCCTGGGGTTTGGGTGTGTGCTGGCATCTGCAGGATCCTCATACTCACCTGGTACCTGCCCTGCTGGAGCACTGACATCTCAAGTGTCCTCAGTCGCTCAGCTCTGCCTGATCCAGTTCTGAATGGCCCAGCTTGGCACGCAGCTGCTGGTCCCCTGGGCAGCAGCCAGGCTTTGGACATGCTCTGGGAATGTGTCTGCCCCAGAGCTTTTTTCTATTTTCATGTAGAACTTGTCATTTTATAGTAGCCATTCAGGGGAAGCTGCACTGACACATTCTGGTAGTGGTTTGCACTCAGGAATGATCTGTGAGGAACAGGGGCCCACCAGAGACCCCTGACAGGGTTTTACTGCGTCTGCTCTTGTTGAAACACAGCAAGAACATGGCCTGACCACAGCTGGTGCAGGGATTTTCCTGCAGACTCAGGTGAGCCCTGTGTAGCTCATGCCTGGGCTGTGTCAGGCTGGAACTGGAGCAAGCTCTCCTCAGCTGGGCAGAAGCTCTGGGTGGCTGTTTCTGGATCTGGTCACTGCTGCCAGCCCCAGGAACACGTGCCAGTGTCCCCAGACTGACTGTGCAGTGCTAAATGAGCCCCTAAGAATGGGGTTGGACCCTGGGGTAAGGGTCTCTGCCAAGCCTCTGAGTGGGAATCATTTCATTCAATTAAATGAATTTTGTTTGACATCTCCCAGTGGGTTCTGGCTGGTCTTTTGCAAGTTCCCAAGGACTGTGCTTTATCCACCATGCTAAGGGTGTTTGGGTTGCCTCTGGAAGGGAATGGTGAGAGCAGAGGCATGCAGGGATCTGGGGTTGAAGGAAGTTTGAGGATCTTGGGAAATGTGGCAGAGCTGCACCAAAGTTCCCTGGATAATAGGAATGGACTCCACGGGGAGCAAGAGAGGTTGGAGTGGATTTTGAGGAGCAAAGTGGGTGGACCAGAACTGGCAATTTAGAGGATACTTATATTTGATTCATTAGTAGCTCCAGGCCCCATAAACATTTAAAAAGCCAATAAAGTTGCAGTAAATTTCTTTTTTCTGTCAATAAAATTGTCTGAACTTGACAACCATGACCGATTCCCTCCGTTGCCATTGTCATGCTGCCAGTCTGCATGGGGAAGAAAATTAAACAAAAATGAAGTGGCTGTGTGCTAATCTCAGATTTATTGTAGGGGTTTGTGTCCAAGCCCTTTTTCCCACCAATGCTCTGTCAAGAGCTGGGGCTTGCTCATCATGCCTGTGGGCAAACAGATCCTTTCCCCTGCTTTCCATCAAGTAGCCCAGACTGCAGATGCCATTAAGGGAAGGCACCAAACTCCACAGATCACAGGGCTAATTACAAACACAGATTTGCACGACTGAATGCTGTCCCCCTGCTCTGAGATCTGGGTGTGCAGGACCCAGCTGTGAGCTGGACACATCTCCATCTCCTACATCCAGGCTGCCAAAAGCAGAGCAATAGCAGTGACGGCAGAATCTTCGACAAGATGCAAATTGTCTCGAATGCACTCAGGGGAAAAAGAAAAAGAGCTTTGTGTGCACTCTGTATGCACAGAGAGCCTTCAGCTGTCTCTCTGCTTGGGATGTCTGCAGGAGCCTTTGGAGTCTGGGAACGCTGTGTTTGGGTTTTGCATCTGTTGCTTTCGATAGACACGTCCTGGTCCCTGTCCTGGCCGGGCAGGGAGTGCTCAGAGCAGTGCTGCCATCGGGGTCCATCCTCTGCCGGCCTGGCCACGCGTCCTGCACGGAACACTCGCTGCCTCGGGCCCTTCCTTAGCTGGAACGAGAGCATGGACAGACGCCAGGCTCTGGGGAAGAAGCAGCATCTGAAAATTGGGTAGTTAAGTGCCTGCAGAGTGTCCTGCTGGAAGAAGAATCTGGCAGATTTCGGCAGCGCTGCCTTTGGCTCAGTCACTTTGGGGTCACCTCGGTAGCAGGAGGGGATGCTGCCTTCTGCCAGGTAACCTCTGACTGGTCTTTTTTCTTTAATGAGAAACCTGGAGCCTCACAGGCTGATTAACTACAGTGCAGGCAGTGAGGTGTGACCAAAGCCAACCCTTGTTCCAAGAACTCATGTCTCTGCGGGTGGGTCGGCTGCACTGGCGTCCTGCAGGGTCCCAGTGAGAACACGGGTCACTGGCACATCCCTGCCCTCCCTCAGGGCAGTGTGGAGGGTTCAGGGTGTCCCTCACACTGGTGTGTGTTTGTGCCTCTCCATGGAGGGGGCTCAGTTTGGCTCAGAGGAAGCTGAAGGCCAGGTTGGGGCATGAAGGCCCCTCTGGCTGCCTGGCAGCTCGTCTGTGCCAGCTGGGACCCGGGGTGGGACTCAGCCTACCCACTTTCAGGTGTCTGACTGGTTCAGCTCTTTGAGCAACCAGAACTCTCTGTCTGGAGCAGAGGAGTTCTGCCCCAGGTAATGCATTTCACCCCCTGTGTCCCTGCATCACCAGCCAGGTGGGGGCTGGTTCCTGACAGAGCACATGGTGAGATTTTGGGATGAAGGCGCTGCTGGGTGTCCCTCACTGTCCCAAAATGTGGGTGATAGTGAGAGCTCTGGCCCAGGCCAGCCCTGAGCCTCCCTCACTCTGCTCAGCCTGCAGAGCTGGGGCACCAGGAGGAACATGCAAGGTAAAAGCACTTGTCACAAGGAATAAAATCGGAAACGTATCTCAGGAAAGTATTTTTGATTCTAATTGGCATCTCTGAGGCTGCTTGTGGAGGCTCCTGGAGGACTGGGCTGATGGCAGAGCACATGCCAGAGCCCTGCTCTCCCCACTGAGCCCATCCTCAGAGGACCTGGGGAGGGGCTGGTGGGAGCTGGGGTTGCTCTGTGCCCTGAGAGGGGCACTGGGAGGTGGCATCTGCTGACCTGTGGCAAGCACCAACAGGGACCTTTGGCTAAAACCAAAAAGCAGCAGTGGCCCATGCAGAGCAGCTCTGCCCCTTGGCTCTTGTCTGAGGGCATGTTGAGTGCAGACAGGTTTAAAGTCTGGCTCCTCTGTGTGGCTGGCAAAGGTTAAAAGATCTCCAGTGTCTTTGTATTTTATTCTCTCTTTTAGTGGCAGATTATTGTTTTCCATGGGAGTTGAAATCCGGATGGGTTTGAAGGACATTTCTCCTGCACCAGGGGCTGGAATGATTTGTTCAGAGCTGCTACGCTTTGTCTATCCTTGTTAAGTACCCAGAGAATATGGACTGCCACCAAGGGAATTTAATGTGACACATAAAAATAAGGAGTGCAGGAGAAAGCTGTAGGCTTCACAGTGTTTAACTACCTTGTATCCTTGCTACAGAGCAAGCCATTTTCTTTGAGTTTGAGATGCCAAAGGTGGGAGAACACTGCCCTGCCTTGGGGCTGGCACTGGTGCCCTGTGGGAGAGCAAGAGCCACCAGCTCCCTGCTGCTCATGTGGGATCATGGC
The DNA here is from genome assembly GCA_030060385.1 of Muscicapa striata striata. Lineage (NCBI taxonomy): Eukaryota > Metazoa > Chordata > Aves > Passeriformes > Muscicapidae > Muscicapa > Muscicapa striata. Next base: position 1,570,305 of record JAREIS010000223.1, on the reverse strand, counting down.
TGTTCCAAAGGGGATTAGCACCATAAAGGGCTCAACACTGGAAAGTGACCATGAGTGAAATTGTAAATAGGATCAGCAAGCTTGTTTAGTTTTTATACATGAAAATTACTCATTGCCATTGTCACAGCTCGTTTGGCTGCTGACTGTTCCTGCTGTCCAGGCGGCACGAAGGGAAAAGGGCTGGCTGTGAGCTCTGCCCTTGCCAGCATCTTCCCTGCACTGACCCAGCTTCAGCCCTGGCTCTCTGCAGGGGGAAGGAGCCACAGAGCACCAAGATGGTGGGTCAAGGGAGCAGAGCAGGCCCAGGCACTGGGACCTGCAGGTTTCAGGTACCTGAGCTGTGACATGCTGTGGGCACTTCAGTCCCTCCCCCACACAGTAATACTTTGCTTTCCAAACTTATGGGAGAAATCCCATCACTTGCTCTGGCCCCCTTTGTCCAATTCAAAAATCCCTTTGGAAGCAATCTCTCCCAGGGAGATGAGTTCCTCGCACACACACTGTGTTCCTGCCAGGTGAGGTGTCTGTCAGGGGAGTTAATCCCCATTAATCCCTTCCCTCCTCCCCGGAGCCGAGCACACAATCTCCTGCTGTTACAGGAATGCACATTAAATGTGGTTCTTTGGCTTAAAATTCATGAACAAGAAAGGGGAGGAGATGTTTCCATCTTTCTGGTGGGATGCTGCTGCCCACCAGCAGGAGGTCACTGCCCTGGCAGCAGCTCCTTGTGTTAATCACTGGGAGTTTGTTCCCAATCTGAGAGCGTTGCTGCTTGTGCACCAAATGGGCATCCTGGAGCTTTCAGCAACAACCTGCCTCTTCTTACTCACTGATTTTGTGCAGTTGAGGGCTGCACAGAGCAGTTGATGTGAGTGGTTCCATCCTGTCACAGCTCATGGTGTGCAGTGTCACCACTCAGGTGAGCCCCTGGTGTCCGTTGGCCTCACTCACAGGCTGTGGGGTGCACAGCAGATGGGTCTGGCCATGATCTGGTGTCCACAGGGACTCTGGGGCAGTGGCACTAGCTCTTCCCAGCACAATGACTTCAACTGGCACAGTCTGTGAGCTGGCCTTTGGGAAAACATGGACTGAACCCCCCTCTGTGGGCTGCAGAGCCATTTAGTCCCGACTTTCCTGTTGTTTAAACAACTCTCAGACAAATAAATCCCTTTGTGCCATGGCTGTCAGCTCAGGCTCTGCTTTCCTGTCTTCTCCCAGCTCTCCAGGAATGAAGTGTGTGGGATCTGACCCACCAGGGGAGGGGGAGGCAGAGGAGCCCCATCAGGGGGTGTTGAGGGCTCTGCCTCCTTCCACCCACTGCTCATTTTGCCACTACTGTTTGCTAAATTACTACTCGGGGCTGCAGGGCAGCTCTCCTGCGTGGCACAGAGATCTCTGGGCATCTCTTATCTCTGGTGTTAATTCCCTGTTTCCCTGAACAATCCTCTGTGGCCAAGGGAAGGGCAGCTCCTGGGTGGAGAGCCATGTGCCATCCTGCTCTGCTGTCACCACACTGCCATGGAAGTGCAGTGATGCTGCTGGGCAGGAGCAGAGCAGCTGCTGCCATGGCCAGGAGCAAGGACACGCTCGGGGGGTGGCTGCATTTAAAGCAGGCAGCACTCAGCAAAACACACGTGCTGAAATCCCACAAAAGTGTGGATGGGATATAGGAAACTCTTTATGCTGCCCTTTATGGAGGGTGCCTGGCACATCTCTCCTGCCCTCACTTTCCCTGCAGCTGGCTCTAATTGGGTTTCTCTTATAAAACCCAAATGTGGGGCAGTGAAGCACTCTCGGCCACACCTGCTGGGGCTCTCTGGGGAGCAGAGGGAGGCAGGGCCAGGGAGGGGCTGCAGACTCCAGCTGAAGCTTCAGTCACACAGCAGCCTGGCTCTGCCAGCCTGGGGAGACCTGTCCTGCTGAGCTCTGCCCAGGTAGGAGGGCAGGGAAGCAGGTTGGGACAGAGGCTTTTAAAGGGGGGTAGAGTCCACGTTCTTCTGCTCTGCAGGGGGAAGGGGGCAGAAAATGGGTTTTAACAGCACGGTGTGGGGTGACTGGAGCATCTCTGGCTCTGCCCAGGGCCAGAGGAGACACCTGGCCTTCCCCTGCTGCCAGGGAAAGCAGTGCAGGTTTCCCTCTGGCCGTGGAGGGAGGTTGAGCAGAACTCAGAGCCCCTGCTTGGGCATGAAGGGGGCTGGGGTTTGCCTTGGCACTTGTTTAAACCTCTGTGTGTTGAATCCCACGGGAACTGGCTGTAAGCCATGCCCCAGGGCTAAAGGCTGGAAGCAGCTCCAGAGCAGGGAGGGGAGGGCTGTGCTTGTGCTCTGCTCGGCCCTCTGTTAGCTGTCTGTGCCCAAGGTTGGTACATGGGGCAGAGCTCCCAGCCTTGGAAGCATTCCTTATCCTCCTCCTCCTCCTGCAGCCAGGATGTGCTGGAGGTCATCAGGAGGGTGCTGTAACTGTGTGATGCGAATTCACACGCCTGTGTGGCTCCTGTTTTCCCTGCTCCCATGTCTCTCCCTCGTGTCCCCACAGGGCTGTAATGTCATGGAAGACCAGGACCTTCGGGATATTGGGATTGGTGACCCCCAGCACCGCCGGAAGCTGCTGCAGGCTGCTCGCTCCCTCCCAAAGGTCAGCACCAGCCAGGGATAGGAAACAAAAGCCAGGAGGGAATGGAGGAATCTCCAGGACTGTGGGAAGGGTTTGGGGAATAGCAGGGAGGAGGAGGAGGAGGAGGAGTATACTGGTCTTCCAGGCTATGTGGATGGTGGTAGCTCCATGCTGGGACTGTTACTCCTGCCAGTCTGGATCCCAAGCACATCCTTTGTTGGTACAGTGTTTTTGTTACTGGCTGGTGGAGATGGTGATGGCCTGTAAACTGATTTTCATTGACCCCATATCCCTTGGGATCCCAGCTCTTGCAGCTTTCAACACCTTTCTTGTGCTTTCACAGTTGAAACCCCTGGGCTGTGATGGGAATAGCCAGCCATCAGTTCCTGCATGGCTCGACTCCCTGGGGCTGCAGGATTACATCCAGTCCTTCCTCTCGAGTGGCTACAGCTCTATTGACACTGTGAAAAACCTCTGGGAGCTTGAGATAGTAAATGTGAGTGTCACCCCTCTCCTGCCCTGTTCCCTGGAGCTGGGACTTGCTACAAGTCTTTCAGAGCAGCTCTGTGCCTGTGGTGACCGTGATCTCTTCCTGCAGGTGCTGAAGGTGAACCTGCTGGGCCATCGGAAGAGGATCATTGCCTCACTGGCAGACAGACCCTATGAGGAGCCACCAGCCAAGCCACCACGCTTCTCTCAGCTGAGAGTGAGTCCCTGCTCGTGGTTCCCTGCCTGGCTCGTGTGTCAGTGCTGGCAAAAATCTTGCCGTGGCCAGTGGTGTCCATTCAGCTGCTCACCTCACCCTCTCCAGCCACCCAGGCAGCAAATGCTTGTGCAGTGAGTGGGGCAAGATAATTCCAGCCCTTGCAGGTCAGCCTCTGGATGCTGACCCCATGGGAAGGGTCAGGCTGCCCCTTTGGGATCAGGTGGCTGCACTGAAGGGGTGCAAGGTGCCATTCCCACCTCTGCGCTGCACAGAAGGGAGCACTTTCTTGCCCTCGTTTCCTGGTCAGAGATGTGGGAGCTGTCAGCAGGCAGGAGTGACCCAATCCAGCTGCAGAGGGGCTGCAGCTGGGACTTGGTGCTTGATTGCACCCTTGGGATCCAGAGCCCTCTCCTGGCTCTGCTGGGCTGCTGAGAGCTCCTGCTCTCACTGCCAAATAACACTCGACAAGATGTGTGGATGTTGATTTTTCCTGCAGGAGTGGCAGCATTTGGATCAAGCCCTTGTTATGGGGCTTGGCTGGGAGGGAAGCATCACATTCCCTGTTCTTCCTGAAAACTGGCTTTTGAGAGCTGAGTTTGGCAAAAGCTGCTGGACTTCAGAGTGACCCTATGAGCTCAGGAATGGGATAGCATGTCATGCTGCCTCCTCCCAGAGATTGCTAATCAGCTTCCTGGAGCAGGAACTGGAGTGATTAGAGTTTACCCATCCTAAACATCTGGTCCTTGCCCTGCTGCAGAGCTCTGCCCTCTTGGATTCCCAAGGCTTTCCAGCCCAAACAGCCTTAGCTGAAATGAGTTGGGCTGCTGTGCCCTGCTTGCTTGACAGGGGATTTTTTAGGATCTGAGTTAAAGTGTGAGAACAGAGAGAGTTCACACTGGTGCTGCCCTGGGAGGGTGCCCAGTACAGACCCCCTGCTCAAGCCCCTGTGCTGGAGCATGGGAGGGAGCAGCAGCCAAGGAGCTGCACCATGAGCTGGGCGAGACTGAAGGCAGCACTGGGGTGGGGAGAGGGCTGCTTTGGCTTGGCTCAGCTGATTGAGATGCTGCCCGGAGAGGCTGGCTGGGAGAATGGGCCATTTGCAGCATTTCCTGGCGCTGCAGCTGCGGAGCTCCAGTGCTGGCTGCGGACGTCAATGGCAAATCAAGCGCGGGGGCTGAATGGGGCTGATGCAGCCGCAGCTGTGCGAGGCTCTGGCCCTGCCTGCGGGCCCTGGGCGCGCTCTGGCGGCGGCTCTGGGGCTCCTCTGCTGGGGTGGCTCATCATCATCATCATCATCATCATCATCATCACCACCCTTGGGTGCTTAGCTTAGTGCTTTAGGGGAGCCCACCCCTCTGGAATCACTTTGGCCCCAGCCCAGCGTGTCCCCTGCCCTCCTGGGATGAGCTTGTGGAGGCAGAGGCGTGCTGAAAGGGCTGAGTGCATGGCTGAAACCATCCTGGAGCAAATCAGGTGTCTGGTGCAGAAGGGAGAGGCTGGGATTGGCACTGAGGCAGGAGCCCCCAGAGCAGGAGCTGACCCTACTAGTCCACTCAGTGCACCCCATGTCAGGCAATGTCGAGGGAGAGATGGGGGCACAGCACAGCCCAAGCTGACTTGGACCCTTTGTGGTGTCTGCTCCTTCCAGTGCCAGGACTTGATGTCGCAGACGTCGTCACCCCTGAGCCAGAACGACTCCTGCACAGGCAGATCTGCTGATCTCCTGCTGCCCTCCGGGGACACTGCCAAGAGGCAGCACGATCGTGGCACTGAGAGTGCTCCCTACGCCAGAGCTGAGCGCTACAAAGCACAGGTTGGTGGGGAAGCACAGGTTGGTGGGGAAGCACAGGTTGGTGGGGAAGCACAGGTTGGTGGGGAAGCACAGGTTAGTGGGTGCTTTTGTGTGTCCTGGAGCCCTCTGCACAGGCTCTTCCATCTCTGGAGCAAGGGAGAAGGAAGGGTGATGCAGGGAGGGAGCTGGTCAGGCCCAGCTTCCCTCACTCATCAGCTCCTTTATGCCTCAGTTTCACCTCAAAAATGGATGGCTCACACGTCCACCAGCACTGGCACCTTAAAACCCATGTGCTGCCTCCACCCAGCTCCTGGGGCACTTGGCCAACTTCAATCCCCTCAGCTGAAAGAGCCCCCTGAGAGCTGTTCCAACCCAAGTTGAACCCCTTGTCCTTCACATCCGTGTTTGTTGCCGTGCAGGAGGACCGTCGGGAGTCCAAGCTGACCCTGCGCCCCCCCAGCCTGGCAGCCCCCTATGCCCCTGTGCAGAACTGGCAGCACCAGCCCGAGAAGCTCATCTTCGAGTCCTGCGGGTACGAGGCCAACGTAAGTGGCTTTTGGTTTGTGGGGGTGGCAGGGATGAGGAAGCTCTGGGGCTGTTGTGGGATCTCAGGGCGATGTCATTGCCTTGGGGTTGGGATATAACATCTCTCCCTCCTTCACACAGTACTTGGGCTCCATGTTGATCAAAGACCTCAGAGGGACAGAGTCTACACAGGACGCCTGTGCCAAGATGAGGGTATGGAGACTCCCTGCTTCACTTGCAGCCTGTGGTGGATGATGTGGGTTGGGGAAGGGGGAAAACTCAGTGGTTCCCCAAACTCTCTAGGTGAACCACCAAACAGGCAGTGCCACTGTCTCTGGTGAAATGCCCCTTCCCAGCATTGTTCCCAGTGCACTGGGAGAGTGGGTGTTTTCACTGGTGGCTGGGTTCTCTTCAGGTCCCTGTCTCTTCCCCTCTGCTTCCACCAGGAGCTAACTTTCCTCCTCCTGGTCCCAGATCCCCAAAACTTCCTGTACAGGCCTGGGGGTCTCTGGGGTGGGGTGGGCTGGGGCAGGGCAGGGGTGAAGAGGGAGCATCCATTCACAGTTGGTCACTTGAATATTCTCGTTTCTGAAGAAATCCACGGAGCACATGAAGAAGATCCCAACCATAATCCTGTCCATCACGTACAAAGGGGTGAAGTTCATCGATGCCTCCAACAAGGTGAGCTGTAGATGCCTCAAAGTTGATGTCTGGAGGGACACAGCCTGCAATCCCACCTGCCTGGGGGCTGCAGGTCACTTTTTGTGGCTCTTTTGAAGCCACTGCCAGTCCTGGGGAGCTTCTGGGGCTGGGGAAGAATACCAAGGTGGTGATGATCACCTGAGTGCCAAAGGCTTGGCAGACTGGCTGCTTGTGGACCATGTTGCCATTTATTCCTGCCATGGGAGGGAGCTGGGACTGACCTGGCTGGGAGACTGCCCTTCCCTGTCCCCACAGCCACTGTTTGCTGGGTGTATTTGCCATCCCCAGAAGGGTGACGGGTGCTTGTGGTTGACCCCGGCAGAATGTCATTGCTGAGCACGAGATCCGGAACATCTCCTGTGCTGCTCAGGACCCTGAGGATCTCTGCACATTTGCCTACATCACCAAGGACCTGCAGACCAGCCATCACTACTGCCATGTCTTCAGCACTGTGGATGTGGTGAGTGCATTGTCATGTCACATCTCCCAGTCCTTCACAGCCCATTTGTTTCATCCCTCAGCTTTATTGGCTAGTCACAGACTGCTCCTTTCCAGGGTTCTTTCACCCATAAAGTAGTCTTGGTTCCAAATGCCTGTTCTTTGGACCTCTGTGGACAAAGAGAGTATTTGTCTGGCTTCTTTACTGCTGTCTCCAGCACTGAATAAAGCAGGGCAGGAGCTTTCCCTCCTGGGGAATGTGCTGTGCACTAACCCCTAACATGCTCTCGTTTATGTTGAGCATAATGGGCTGATTTAACAACCTTTTAACTTAGAGAGGGTAAAAGTGTGATTTGCATTTATACTTGGGCAGAATCAAAATTGCACAACACTTTTGGGCTATTTTTCTTTATGCTGCTGGACTGCAGTGCTGGTGGGGCTTTACAGGTGGGCAGGGGGTCCTGGGCAGGGGGCCCTGGGGGAGGCAGCATGGTCCAGGCTCCCCCACATCAGGAGCTCAGTGGCTTTGCCAGGGACACAGCAGGATGTGACCTGCTGATGGGAAGGCACCAGCTCTGCTGAGGTCTGTGATTCCAGAGCAGCTTCTGGGCACAGGGGTGATGTCCACAGGTGATCTGACAGCTTTGTGTTCCTGTGCTCTCTCAAAGAACCTGACGTACGAGATCATCCTCACGTTGGGGCAGGCATTCGAGGTCGCCTACCAGCTCGCCCTGCAAGCCCAGAGGGCAAAGCCTCTGGGTGCTGGAGCAGGAGAAATGATTGAAACAAAATCTTCCAAACCGGTGCCTAAACCACGAGCAGGCATGAGGAAGTCCGCGGTACGTGGGTGTGGGCAGGAGCGACTGCTGGGCTGAGCTGGGGGTTCTTGAGGGCAGCACACCCCTACACCTCCCCTGGGTGGTGGGGGGAGCCTAGATATGGTCCAGGTGTCTGTCCTGCTGCTGGCACTGCAGGTCTGTGCCTGTGTCAGTTCTGCTGTGGGGCTGGGGCTTCTCCCGGTAGCAGGAGGGGCAGGCAGAGGTGGAGATAGCCCAGATGGGATGGGCCTTTAGTGCCCTGCTGGGTCCAGCACAAGCTTCCATGTGTAGAGCTGCACTGTGATATGTAAGTGAGCTGCAGTAGGGGATTCCCTATAGCCAAAACCAGCCAAGACTGGAGCTGCTGAGGAGCAGGGACTGCTGCACAAGCCACTGCCTTCCTTTAATGTCTCCTTTTGTCTGTGTTCTGCTTGCTCCCCCCGCTCAGGTGCCGCTCCCTCCCGACACCCGCTGTTGTTACTGTCACACCTGTACAACACACCGCCCCTCCTACCTGCCGCTGCAGTCTGTTAGTCCTGGAGCGAAGGTCTTTACCCTTCTTCCTGCCATCCTCCCTTCCCAACCGACCCGGGCTGCCTCCCCACTCCTCTATCTCCTGCTGTGTCCCCGTGTCCTGCCTCGCTGTTGTTCCTCCCCCTGCTCATTCTGGCCCACGCCGGGGTTTGGATGAGCCCCGGGGATCTGCCGCCCCTGCTGATGCAGTGTGGCAGCTCTCAGCTAACCCCGCTGCTCCTGCTGGGCTGGGCACAACTTCCCCATGGCACCCTGATTTAGAAGGACAAGAGGAAAGAGCCGTGCTTGGTCAGGAGGGTAGCTCACATGGGAGCTCACCTGCCAGGAGCTGTGTCCCTCTGTCCCATTTCTGTAGTGCTCCGTTTTTCATGCTTGTCTGAGATGAGCGAAGCTGTCGCTGATGGTGACAGAGACTCGCAGCCTAATGCAGGGAGTCATCTTGGGATGCTGGGTTGAGACTGACATGGCCAGACATGTTTTAGCTGTGAAGGACTCGAATGCCTCCCCAGCAAGAGCTGCTTCCTTGCACACGTGCACGGTTTTGGGACGGGCAAGAGGCAGGCAGGCGCTCCATGCTTTGAGTCCCCGTTCGTTCTGTCCCAGAAGCATGGCTGTCCTAAGATGCCCTTTCTCTCCTTATTTTCTAGATGGATCCCCCTGAAGTGGACCAAGACTCCCAGTCTCATGCCAGTGTCTCCTGGGTTGTGGACCCCAAGCAGGACTCCAAGCGGACCCTCAGCACTAAGTATGAGACCACTATCTTCTAAAGCAAACACCCGCGTCCGCCCCGTCTAACCGTGCCTTTGCCATCTGATCTGTCTGCTCTTCTAAACTCCCTCTTCCTCCAGCTGCTCGCCCTGAGCCCGCCTAGGCACCGCGTCCAAGGCAGCAGCACTTAGGAGACTGTAGACTAAACCGGCTTTTGTACCTGATGGCTGTGAACACTGTGAATCTCCTTTCTGGGAAACGAGGGTAACGCTGCGGCTGCCTGCGAGTGGGAGCGGCAGAGAGGGCAGGCTGCCGGTCGGAGATGTGGATCCAAGAAAGCCGCCCACTGTTCTCACGTCTTCCCCCCTCGCTCTGGCACTGTGAATCCCTGGGGCAATGTGATGCTCCCCAGGCCTTTTTTTTTCTATCTCACCTTGTCTTTGGACTGATGGAGACCTCTTGTCTCTACAGTGCACACACTCCCTCCCTCCTAGATCCTCCTCTTCCCAACTGAGCCACGGCTGTGCACTGTTTGGTGAACTCACCTCTTCTTCTGCCAGTCAAACCGACACTAACCACTGTGATGCTCTCTGCAAATAACACACGGGCACTTCCATTTCCTCATGGCCACCCTTGCCCGCGGTCTCCCCCCTTAAAGCCCAGCGCAGAACTTGCTCTGGGTGCTGGGAGAGCGTTGGTTTGGGCTGGGTGTGATGGTTCCCACTGTGAGCTCTGTCCCCTCAGACACGAGGGGGCAGGTGGTTGCATGCATTTCAGTCCCTTGTAGGTTTTTCTTCCCCTCATAGTCCTTGTGTTTACACTCACCAGACTTCTCCTGAGTGCTGGTGTAGTTCTCACGTGTCAGCCTGTGGTTAAGCTTCCAAAGGCACATGCTGTTGTTAGCCCTGGGCTGGGGAGGGGAGGTGTCAGGTGGACACCACAAGCAGCATCAGCAGGGAGAGGTCAGGGAGCAGCCCTGGCTTATTTGTCCCTGGTGTTAGAGCCCAGCAGCAGCTTGTCTGAGTTTTGCTGTGGCTTTGGACCTGCTGCCTCGATCCTCCATCTCCCCTCACCTGCAGTGAAATCTGATATTTTATAGTCCTTATTTAACTCTTTCTCAGGAATGAGTTTGATCTCCCCAGTCATTTGCAACTTAATGGCAAACTGACCTCAGACTGAGGGCTCAGCTAATGGGAACCCAGTGAGAGGACTAAAAGTAGAGGTGTTGTCTTAAAGAAAGAAAAAAAAAACAAAAAAAAGGAAAGCTCAGTCTAGTGCAGACATTTCATATGCCACAGAGCCCCCTGACGCAGTCAGCACTGCCCAGGGCCTGCAGGGCCACCCTGCCAGCCCAAGCCTTGTGGACAGCAGAACATTGCTGTGCCTGAGGTGCTCTGGGAGTCTGGGTTTGGGTTCCATCAGCACTTTTCCAAGCTGTAAGAGTGCCATGAAGATTTCTGTGTCCCTTTAAGAGAAACTCAGTCCCTGGTGTGGGCGGCAGAGCAGTTTCTATGTGTAGGTGTTCACCACGCAGCTGCCACACGTCCGCCCAGTGTCAGAGGGTCTGAGCTCTTCATCTCCCCCTGCTCTCAGCTGGGAAGGGCAGGTCCCTCCACACCCCCTAAATCCGGGTCAGGAGAGCATGTGCCTTCCTAAAGGTGACCAAACCCAGCAGGGATCACAGCCAGCCCTGCCCTGCTCCGTGTCCGTGTCCCTGATGGTTTCTGTGTCCCATCTCTGGGCCGTTGGCCTTTCCCAGCACGTGTTTTTTGTGTGGCTCGGAAATTCATTCCATTATCTTCCTTTCTGTTTGCCTCTGCGAAGCTGAGCTCCGGGCAGCCGTCTCCTACCACGGGATGTAGTAGCGGGGCAGAGACCTGGGACGCAGTGGCCTCCTGACACGAAGATCATCTCCCTGTGGCACGGGTGGCTGCCTCGCAGTGGGTGCGTGGCTGCTTGGTGAGGGCTCCTAGAGCAGAGGGGGACCCATCCTCCGCCGGGAGAAGCTGCTCTCTCCATTGCTAGTGAAGGAAAACTCGAGACTCAGAGGCCAAGAGCGATGTCGCCTTTTCTAGTTTGAGACAAAACGTCTTTCGACCTGTTTCTTTTTAAACCAAGTGACACAGAGCAGATCCGGTTCATGGTTTCAATGTAGCGCTGCAGCTTTTTCGTGAGGGAAAAAACAAAACAAAACACAAATTTTTATTTACTGAGAATCTCGCAGTCTGGCGAGGAGCATGATAGAAAGTCTTAGCAGGGGCATGGTGTGTGCATTTCTGATGGTACTTACTCTGCTTCAGCTCTGGGTGAACAGGAGAGAACGCCAAATTCTTGGAGATTGCTTCCTCCCACGTGAGAGCTCGGTGGGGTAAGTCTGCATCCCGTTCTCCAAGCCACTCCACACTTCTGTAGCAAATGGAAGCAACTTGAGGAAAATAATCTTCAAAGGATCTTCCACCCCAGAGCAGCTGTGGCCAATATCCCCGATGGTACAAAGCTTCCTTATCCCCCGAACTGTCGTGTTGCAATACTTGACATTTCTATGGCAAGGACCCCGTTTCTTCCCATTTCCGCACTGAATTCCTGGGGACGACTCCCTGCTCCAGCCTCTGTGCACCTGTCTTGTTTTTAAATGCAGTTATGCCCTGAAGGGTTGGGGTTTTTTTAAGTATATTCAATTGTGATTTAGCACTTTTTTGATACTAGCTCATTTTATTTAATTAGTGCAACCGTTTCAGAAGATGAACAAATAAGGAGTTAAATTTTGGGCATTACACTGAAACAGTCCATCCCCAAGGACAAACCACATCAGCCTGAGGGTGGCTTGGCCCCATCTGGGCCCAGTGTCCCCAAAGACACCACCTCAGAGGTGCTGTGTGCTTGCTTTTATTCCGAATTACAGTGTGTTTCACAGTGGTTTGGGCTGTGACTGACGTGTTTTCAGACTGTTCCCCTCTGGGGAGAATGTTCAAATGGTTGTGATTTGAATTCTTCAGATGCAAAACGTAGCGCAGTGCGTCCATCGTGATCCCGTCAGACTGTGGGACCTGCTGCCACATGGGAACGCTGTGCCCAAGTAATTCCTGTTTAACTCCAGTTGCTGCTGTATGTCAGGATTTCCTTTAGTCTCTCTCACCAGTGAGGCTGGGAGGGAAGTGAACCATAATCCCGAGGGCACAGACCTGTAAAGGATTGGGAAGGGGGAGTGGAGATTTTGGGTTAAGTCGATGAATTTAGGAAACCTAACATTCCTTGTTATGCACATGTTGCAATTCATACTGGTGTAAGTGTAAATATTTGGTGTGTTGGCAACAAGTCTTTGGTGAGATTGCAAATTGAATCTCTGCTTGGGAGGAGGGACACCTTTCCTTTCTGACACGTGAACTTTTTTGGAGGTTGGCTTGGAGGTGACGTGGTGATGAAGACTCCAATCTTCAGGCACTGGGCTCGGTGACCCTGGTGGTCCATTCCAGCCCCATGTGTAAACCTGTGGTTGTCTTTAGTGATCCATTCTTTAGCCAGATGCTCCCTTTTTCACCTCACAGACAGAGCAGTTGTTTTGGCAGTTCAGTGTGGTGGGATCTCTGGAGGGACTCAGTGCTGGAGACTGACCCTGGGCTGTGCCCCTTGCTGGCTCCTGGCCACCTTCACCCACCCACTGTGCAGTATTCAGGCTCTTCCTCCCTGCAGGGTTTTGTGCTATCTGGAGGAAAGTGCCCCAAATTTCTGGTGCTGATCCTGACATTGCATCCAACTGCATCTGCTGTATTACCTGCCCAGGAGGAGCTGGGGGTGCCCTGGGCATTGTTCCTCTCTTTAAAGACAGATTATGTTTCACAGACTTTGGTTTGTGGGCTGAGCCCTCACCCACGGATGGCAAAGTTGTCGAGTTTTGTCTTTCTTTTTATAGGAGGGGATGATTTTTTTTTTTCAAATTGAAGATGCTTTATCCTTTTTTTAATTTTGTGTTTACAAAGAAGAAAAAAAAAACAGCTCTAATCTTAGCTATTCAGCTGAACTTTAACCTTGCTTTGGGATTGTTCTTTTTAGAAGAAATCATGCAACTTTTTTGGAGTACATACCTGTCCCCCTTCCCAGGGAGAAGATGCAGCACCTTCCAGGCTGTACCTGTAGTGAAGTCTGTACCTTCAGGAGGCTGCTGAGACACAGAACAGATGCCAAAAAGCCCCGAACATGTCCCATTCTGTGTGCAGCTGAGGTGGAGCCAATGCTTTAATGCTCCTTCCACCCACCTCAGAAGTTTCCAGCAGTAGCAGCAGCATTTCCCTGGCTCTGCTCAGATCCTCATTTTGGAGCCAGCACAGTGCTCACAACACTGTCGTGTTGCAAAGGTCTCCCTTTTAGATCTCGTATTGGTATTACCTTAAATATTTTTTTTCCTAAGGCAAAAGTACCTGTGCTGTTCTCACTAAGTCAACCCAGCTCAGAAATTTTTCTTACCCACAGAAGAATAACCTGGGATTCCCTGACAGGGCAGAGACACTCGAGTTCAGTTTGCAATGTGGACATTTTTGCTAATTGTGATGTATGGCAGTGGGGCTGATTTGTAATACAAATGTTATTTAATCTGTCTGTATTTTGATACTTGAATTTCCTTTTATTTCCTGTATATACAATTGTTAATCTGTTCAAATTTGTCTGAATTTTAAACATCTTGTGGTACCAAACATAACCAATCTGTGCAACAACATAGACTGACCTCACTACAACAAGGCGAGATTGTAAATATTCCTGGGCTTCCAGCAGTCGTTTTGTTGTTTTCATAACTGTACAACTTAGAACAGACCGAATTAATAAACAACCTTAGACACACGTGTGTGCTGTTGTGTGTGGCCCCAGTGTTGTGCCCAAGTCCTCCTGGGGGTCTGTGTCGAAGCAGGGCAGTTCTCATCCTGCAGGCACTGGCTGGGGGGGTTTGGGAGCTTTGGTTGAAGCTGCTCTTTCTACAGTCAGTCATAATGACCCAAACATTGAATATTATTTTTTTGAAACCAATTTATGCGTAAAATCACATCCAAATGTTCTGTTAAAGACAGCACAAGGATCTGCTGCCATTGTGGGTGTATTCTACATGTGATGGAAGGTTAGAAAAGCTCATTTTTACCCCCACTGCAAGGGGGGTAAAATTTTTACAGCTGCAAGGACTGCCCCCCAGGGGCTGTCTTGTACTGGGGATAACCACTGAAATCCCTTTTTGCAGCATGGCAGCAAGTGGTTCCTGTGACACCAGCACCCATTTGGGCAGTCATAGTTCAGAACACTTACCCAGCAAAGACCTGGGGCTTAGCAGGAACTGGGACGTTTCAGTATGTAAAATTAGAGCAAGAAATCCAGACATTTAAATACAGGTTAAAGTTCAGATTTTCGTGTCAAGTAAAATCTGGCTGATGTGAAATGCTAAATACACCAGGGATTGCTAAATTTATACCTTATGTTCCATTTCTAATAACAAGGCAAGTCAGGTTTTCAGGCTGACATGAAATACACTGAGCTGGTTTAATGGTTTGAAACACCATGAGGTTTTATCCCTCACAGCTACAGCCCTGGCTGGGACTGACACCTCAGCAGAGGTTACAGGCCCTAGGCAGAATGAACACCTTGAGTTAAAAAGGCCAGATCTGCACTGCAGTTCAATGAGCTCCACAGCCCCTTGCTTTCCCCACCAAATAGTGACAGGTTTTTGAGAAAAAATACTACTTTTTCTAGTTGAGAGGTTTATTCAGACCCTGATGTGCCAAGGGTCACCTCCTGCTGGCCTTAGTGGAGTTGTCAGAGGGATTTTTACAAGCTGAGGCAAGATCTGAGAAACTGGAAGAGAATGGATTCCACTTCTGCCTGGTATGTGGAGAATGTAATCAGGAATAATCCAACTTGCAGCTGGGAGAATTCCTGACAATTCCCAAACTCTTCCTGCAAATTGCACTTCCAAACCTGCACCCAACTTCCAGCAGCTCCTCCTGAATGGAACCAAGGCCCTTTGGGAAATCTTTCTGAGAGTATTGTCCATCGAGGAAAATTAAAAGACTGCAGAGGGAATGAATCCATTGCCCTGTAGGGAGGAAAATACGAAAACAAAAAATAATTGGTCAATCAACAGAAATCTCCTGTAAGAGAAGCTTCCTCAGACAGCCAGGAGTGGATTAAGGACAGCACTATTGCAGGAGGATGCTGAAGGAACCAGGAACACTCTGGAGGGGTGCAGATAAACCAGGATTCAGCAGGAATCCAGGTGACATTGTGTGGCACCTGAGAGCACTCCAGCATCAGGTGTACTCACCTTCCTTTCTCTGTCAAACATCCAATTTCTTTCATGCAGGAAAAACCACATCAGTGACTTGTGGTGTGAAGGGGACAGAGTCCAGCCAAAATCCCACAGAAGGTGCAGAGACAGCACAGCTGTTTATTTGTGTGTCTTTATGAAAAAAGCTGTGAAGGTATTTAAGCCCTTATCTCAGGGAATAATTCCCTTTGCCCAGGCTCTCAGCAGAGCAAATCCATGGATCCTTGATTTACCAGGAGGGGAGACTGGCTCTGCTGGGCTGCTCTGACTGTGGGGTGGGGCTGCTGCTGCTGCTCAGCCTCTCTGGGGTGATCCAGAGAAACAAACAAATAAACAAACAAACAGACAAGATGTTTGCAGGACCAGCCTGGTCATGCTCAGCCAGCAAGAGTCAGGTTTGGGGCAGGCTGAGGGGATTTGTGTGTAGGAGAAACAGCAGGGTAAGGCAAGGAACTGCTTACACTGACACACAGCACTCATGTCCCAGCACAGGGCTGGGCTCCAGGAACTGGTATCCACAGAAAGTTACACTGGATAGAGGATTTCAGCCTCCAAGAAGGAGCTTTAATGAAGTCTGAGGAAGGAAACAGACAGCTATAGAGAAATCTCTGCAGGCTAGAAAAAAAGAAGTCTACATCAAATGCAGCTTTTCCTTTTTAAATGGGCCTCCTAACTGCATTCCCTCATTCCTCGCAGGATCTCGGAATCCTTCAAGTTTGTGAGAATTCCCAGTTCCTCCTGGGAAGGCTCTCAGCTCTGTTTTCAGCATGCAGGAGCAGAGGCTCACTGTGTGAGATGTGCCAGTGATGGGCCTTGAGGGAGGGATCCATGGGGCCTCTGGCTCTTAGGAGCATTTTTCTCATCTGTTACTGAGCAGGTGATGAAAGCATCAGGTTTGGAATACCCAGGGTCCAGTTAATGCTTTAGTAGCTCCTGTAGAAGGAGCAGTTCTCTCCCTTTCTCCCTGATTTCCTAGGCAGCTTTTCCAAGAGCTCCTGGAATTTCTTCCTTTCATACTGGACATTGAATGAGTGTAGAGGGTCTGGATGGTGACATTCAGCAAGTCCAAAACCCCAAAAATCTCCTTGGGATGAGACAGTGAATTGAAGGTTCTACACTGCAATAAATGCTGTACAGTGAGGCTATTTTGGAATGCTGAAAAAGTTCATCAGATGCATCACTCACTCTGTCTTAGCTGAGGGGTAGAATGAGCACAGCACTTCAGAGAAACCCTCTGCACCTGCATGAAGACCAACAGAATGTTTTTCTAGCTAGTGCTTGTTTCTGCAGTGTCAGTCATTTAAACAGCTCTTGAGCTGAGACGCCAACACCTCAGAGAGCTCCTCTGCAGAGTCTGCTTTGTTCATGTCACAATCACAGCTTACACAGCTGGAGCCTCTAAATCTTTCCATATTAGTGACTCATACCTGACACTCATCAGATTTAAAAACTTCTTAGTAAATCATGAAGCAATGATTAAATAAAACAGGCTTCAACTTTTTTTTTTTTTTCTTATTCCAGGAGCCATCTTATTTTCTTGGTACTTCTACAGTCAGATCCAAACTCACCTCCATCCCCATTCTCACATATCAGAGAAAAGCCAAGTCTGAATATATATTTATATTTATATTTATATTTATATTTATATTTATATTTATATTTATATTTATATTTATATTTATATTTATATTTATATTTACGCAGACCTGTGTGAGAGAAGAAGTCCAAAGTCGCAATTTAATGCACAATGGTCCGTGTGGAAATGTCACCAGTGACTGCCCAGAGCTGGCTCCAGGAGAGAACTGGTGCAGGGCTGGCTGCAGAGAAGCAGGATAAAAGTAAGGGAAGGAACGCGAACCACAGCCTCGAGAGGAAAAGGAGGTTAAAAGCATTTACTGAGCAGCTTTTGAGTGAAAACGTGCAGGTTTGTGTACGGACAAATCCCGTCTGAGGGTGTGAGGGGACCCGCGGTCCCCGGCGCGGGGCTGACCCCTAGTGCCGGCTTCATTGAATTAACACTGGGCAAACTAACAGCGGCCACCGAGCGAATTATTACCGGGAACCGAGCGAATTAACACCGGGCACCGAGCGAATTAACACCGGCACTGTCCTCGGCCGCTGCCCCCGCCCCAGGATTCCGCGCCCACCCCCAAAGCCGCCTTCGGGCCCGGCGGGCCGGGACTCCCGGCAACCGCGCCCCCCTGCCCCGCGAATGGGCCGCGCCAGGCGCCGTACCGAGGCGGCGCGGCCGGGCGCTCCCATTACAGGCGGAGGGGGGGAACGAGGGGGTTGCCACAGTCCCGGCGTGAGGCGGGTCCTGGCGCAGCGCTGAGGGACGGGGCGGCCGCGGTGACGCGACCCGGGGCCAGCCGGGGGTCTGCCATCGAACCCGGGCCCTGCCATCGCACCCGAGCCCTGCCATCCTACCGGGATGGGGATGGGGATGGGGATGGGGATGGGGGCAGCTGCTCAGAACCGTGGGGACAGCTTGTGAGTGGGAAAGCAACTGGGCATGAGAAACAAAACCAGTAAAGCTCATCATGAGACCTGCCTGGCCCAAATTCTGCCCAGGAATTTCCCTCAGTGCTCCTTGTGCAGCTTTGTGCAATGCCAGACCCAGCTCCTGCCCTTTTCTGATCCTTAGCTTGCCGTGAGGAAGCTGAAGATGGAGAAATAGCATTTATAGAGAGTAGAACAGCACAGCTCCTGAGGGGGCTGCAGTTTGCTCTTGTCTCTGTTTCAGAGCAGGGCCCGTTGCTTCCAGCCTATAAATCCTGATCCCAGAGGAGGCAGTTGTAAGTATTTAAATATATATGCATTTGCCCTGCATTAATTTCCTTTCCCAAGTGACTGGTGACATGAAGGATTGTAGTAGCAGAATGTATTTTTAATGCATTTCCTGCAGATTTCTGCAGGCAGTCTAATTCCTGAGTGGGTTTAACTTGCCACAAAGGCAGAGGACTTCAGGAGCACTGGTAATAGGGCTGGGTGGATTCTTTTAATCTACTGTTTTAATGAGCTCTATCCATCTTTCTGATTAGATTAATCTCATTTATTTTAGCCAAGCCATCTAGCTGAAATCCCAACAGAGGAAATTGGGATTTTGAGTCTTTCAGGGTGAGCACTTGGAGTGTTGGGCAGAAAACTCCATAGGGAGATTTCCAATTTGCCCTTTTATCACCTCAGAAATTTGTAACCCTGGTGATCGCATTTGAAAAGGACCATTTGGGCCGTGAATCTGCCTCATTGATGAGTGGCTGTGGACAGTCCATGCAGGTCTCCTCTGCCCCACTTGAATTAAGGAATTAAACCCAACCTGGTGCAGAAGGCTCAGCTTTCCAAGAAGGCTCCCATTTTCCTGGCAGGAGCAGAGAGAGCTCCATGCTGGACCTTCCTCACCTGTGGAATGGCCACACTTTTGCAGCCCCACCATGCTGGGCGCGGCAGGGGTGAGAGCCTGCCAGTGCAAACAGAAATACCTTCCCCATGGAAGGGGAAATGGATTTTTTGTTTAAAAGATGGCAATGTTTTTCCAAGCCTGATGAATATGAAAGTCCCCATTTAAAAGAGTCGAACCAGTGGAGAAACTGGTCACTGTTTGCACACCCACGCGCCGACAGAGGAGGTGAAAGCAAACTTCCTGGTGTGTCCCGATCCAAATCACCTGGGAGTGAGGCACAGTGCCCTGAGCTGTGAGCTGCTGTGCTGAGCAGATCCAGGAGGCTCTCTGTGAAAAAGCAAACCCCGTCCCTACAGGAGAGGCAGAGCCCCAGTGGTGTCACAGCCCTCACTTCCAAAATGGGAGGGAATTTGAAGCCCAGCAGCTCCATCTGTGGCTCTTGGAAATTGGCCTTACAGGAGGAAGGCAATGGGGTGGAGGGCAGAAAGCATTAGCAGGTGTTTTGGGAGGGTGTGGAGGGGAGAGCAGGGGAAGACTGGAGTTTTCCTCTGCCCAGCCTGCCAGGAAAGCTATTTTTGCAGGAGCTCCTGAGCACCAGACAAGGTTTGGATTGTTCCCGTGCTGGATGCTGGTGCAAATACGTGGGCAGACAGCTGGATCCTGAGTTGCTCCCAGTGTCCCAGCAAGTGTGTGAAGGGCTATTTTACACCTTGTCCAGGTGAGAGGATGTCTTGGGGTTGGGTTTGCTGTAATCCCTGATTTTGGTTGGGAGTCCTCTGCAGAAGCCAGTGCCTGCTGCAGTGCTGCTCTGGCGTGGGCGTGCAAGGTGTGTGTATGTGCCCATAACACCCCACATACTTCACCAGCAGCCATAGTATCTGTTCTTTCCCTGCTCCTCAGGTGGGGCATGACCTTTCCTGTCACACATCCCATGCACATGAGCTGGCTGTTGCCACCTCAGTCACAGTGGCCATGTCTGAGCTATGGGGGGCAGCCCCTTGGAGCAAACCACCCCTTGTCCTGTCCAGCCTCCTGTGGGCAGTTCCCAGTCTTGGGGTGTTCCAGAACAATCTGACATGTGTGTGTTTAGGGGATGGGCTGGTGCTGGCTAAACTGAGGCTTGGAGGGGTTTGGTTCATGCTCACATGGGCAGCCTGGCCACAGCCCAGGCATTGTGACTGGGAGTTGTGCGTGGAGCTGGGGAGATGCCTCCACACCCAAAACTGGGTTTGGGCTCCCCGTGCAAAGCACTGGGTTGCTGCTGGTGCTGCTGGCTCTGGATAATCTTTGTATTTGCTGACTTGACTTAATTGTGGCTCGGTGGAGAGCTCAGCTCTGGGGAAGCTGGAGGTACGGGGAGGCCCAAACCACACACAGCGCTCGGGGAGGGATTGTGATCCAAAAAAAAAAAAAGTTCAAAGGTGTTCATGGCTTAATGCGGTTTATCTAGATTGCTTTATGTTCGTTAATCTGGATTAACACAAATTCTCTTGGAATGGCTGGCTGGGGAAGGGTTTGCTCAGCTATTCTGACAAGGACAGACTTTTCCAAAAGTGAAAAGTTTGAGCTGGGAAACAAAAAGCCAGGTCCTGTCTGGCATGAGTACATGGGAGCCCTGTGAGCAGAACAAGGCTGTTTCATGCCTGCTGCCCACATCCAAGTGTCCCTGGCACCTGCAGACACTAATGACTGATCAACTTCCCCCACTACCATGGAGGATTAATCCCCCCTGTTCTTCCTGGGGTGATGTGAGCCCCTTTTCCGGCTGGCATGCCAGAGTGGATGGCATAATTAGTGAACTTCAAGGTAAATGGGAGGTCAAGCCCAGATTTGAAGGTGATGGTGGGTGTGAGAATGACCCAGGGAGCCATGTGATGTGGGCGACGTCCTGGAGAGGCAGGTGATCTCCCTGTCCTCTCCTTTCCCCAGGGCTGGGATTAGGAGAGATTTTACAGCTGAGTGACCAGACTCATGGTGAGGTTTGCTTCACAATGGCTCAGCCCCCAGCCCCTTATCAAGGAAACTTCTAGGTCTTTCATGGCCAAGCTGCACATCAGCAGGAGAGTTTGTTCCTGCGGGGGACCTGTCCCTGGGAGGCACCACCCCTTTGCATCCATAGGGACTTCCCACCTTGAGAACAGGCAGAGAAACACCCAGAAGAGGCAGAGAAACACCCAGTGTTAAACGGGAAACTTGTGGAGATGGGATGGTTATCTAATGCTTGAACCTATGCCTGCAATCTGGATGCACTTTCTTGCTCTTCAAAAGTCTTCTCATGCACCTTGGACAGGTCCTTGCAGCAGATGCCATCTCTTTCCACCAGCTGCCTGTGATCAGGATTGCTTGGATGCCACAGAGCTGGAGACTTCTCAGGGACCAATGGATCAGCTCCAGGAGGGCCCAGCTCCATCTCTCAGCAGTCAGGAGCAGCAGCAGGCAAGCAAAGCATTCCTGCAGAGCTGGGATGGGAGTTGTAAGCAGGACCTGGGGCCTGCCCAAACCCTGGGGACTCCCTCCTCCCCCTGCCCGTGCAAACACCAGATTAACAATTTATTTGACAAGTTGTGGCTGGTTAGTTCTTCACCCGCTCCCCTGATCAGAGGGAATAAGTGTTGCAGTGTGCAATAATGTTCATTTCAGGTGAGGGTAAATATAGAAAGGAAAACCTGCTGAGAGCAAGCCATTTATTCCTGCGTTTGGAAGCCTCCACTCATAAACAGTCAGTCATGCCCATTTGGAAAATCCCAGTGTGGTTTTCTTGGCCATCCTAGAAGAACATTTACTTTCCTGTAGGTTAAGAAGTCTGTTTTAAATAAAAAAAAATAATGTCATCTCACTTCCAGCTGCCCTCGGGCATTTAGGGCTTGTTGACACACTAAGGCCGCTCTGTTCTCATGCAGAAGTGGTCTGATGCAGGAATTAGGAAGGAGATCCTGCAGGGCTTCCCCAGCTGGTTGTGCTGTCAGCCTCTTGTCCTTTGGGTTCTCCTTGCTCCCCTTAAGATTTTATCACTTTTTAGCCGTGTGCAGGGTTAAAGCCCCCCAGCTTTTGCAGGGGGTGGGTGGCTGTGAATTCAGGGAGGTGCTGGGGGTGCCCTGAAAGGCTGGGGCAGAGGGATGAGCTCATGCTGGACCAGAAAACCTCTGAGGGTTTTTTGGGAGAGCGTGCCAAAGGCAACACGACAGCACAGGCTGCAGGAGCATCCCTCAAACGAGCCAGCAGCCGTGGTGACCTGCTGCAGCACAGGGCAGACACCCCAGAGCAGTGCTGTGGGAGGAGGCTGAGGAAGGTGGGGAGCCCCTGGCACAGCCAAGCTCTGCCTCTCCCCTCCATCCCAAAAGTGGCCCTGAGGAGCCGTGCGGGAGAGCGCAGCGGCCGGTTTGAGTTGGACGCCAGCCCCCATCAGCTCCGTGGCTGGCACCAGCCAGCTCCCTCCTCTGGAGTGCTCTGCACTCAATAAGGGTCTCTCCATGTTTTCTGACAGCCTCTGGATTTGGCTCGGGTTTTGCCTTGGTTTCCAAAGGCAAGAGGCAGTTAAGTCTCTTGGAAGAATGAATTAATTAGCAAATGCCTTTGGTCAGGTCAGTGCCCTGAGCAGTGTGCCCGTGCCTCTGCACCAGGTACAGTTCAGAGAGGCTGCTCCTACCCTCCCTTATTTCCAGAGCTCTACATGCATCATCTAATAAAAAAGAAAGGGAAAAAGCCTCCCCCGGAACGCAGTATTGACTTTAATGGTGGCATTTGTGTAAGCAACAAAATATTGACGCAGTTGGCTGGGGTCTGGCCGGGGCTTCTGGAAATAAACTGCTGCCTTGTTAAATTGTAGATGGAAATGCAAGTGGGAAAATGACTGACATCTTACACAAGGCGGGCAAATAAAACCGCTGCTTTACTACAGCGTGAAAAAACTCAGGAATTAATAGGTCTCCTTCTGCTCCAGGGTGTTGGATTTATCCCCAAGTAAGATCCATAAACTATTTTAAGGAGAGAAGTGCTACTTTTAAACATGTGTGTCTGGGTCCTGGAGTTCCCGTGGTGTCACAGTTAACCCCTGCCTTGTCTCGGCTGTGGGCAGCAGAGCAGCCCCCCACAGCCCAGTTCCTGGAGGTACCACTCTTGCCAATGCACGAACACATCAACACCTGATAAATGATGGGGTTACTTTCAAAGGATGTTTTCCTACAATATGTTCCCACAGCTTTTGTCAGAAATGTGTTCCAGGCTTCGACCCAGACTCAGAGGTTGATTTTACTAGTGCGGGACATAAAATGGATTTTAAAAAACCCACCTGCTCCAAAGCTGTGTCTGACTCAAAGCAGATGCACCGAGCTGAGTCCATCTGAGGTGTGACCCAGCACACCCCAAAAGACTCCTTTTACTTCAGTAGCTGAAGACCTTTTATCATCTTCTGTGGGAAATTTGATTAACAGAGCTGTAGAGAGTGATACATCACTTTCCTTCCTACCCAAAGCCCCTTCCTTCTCCACCCACATCCTGATGATCTCCCAGCTGACGTACATGTGCTCGTGGAAAAGTAGGATGAGATAAAAGCTGTCTCCCAGAGGCACAGGGTCCGACTCACCGGCAGCAACGACACCAGTGTAATTATACATGCTCCAGTCCGATCTCCCCGTAATTATTCTGGAATAAAAGCCTGCCTATTTCTGTAAGACCTTATGTCACTTGGAAAGCTGTTATAAATTCAGCTGGAAAAAGGGACCCTTATTCTGGGATAAGTGTGGTTAGTGGTTAACTGGGAACAGGGCTATTCCTGGCGTTGCCATCGACCTTCCTGGTGACGCTGGGGTAAGTCACTTCACCTCAGCGTGTGTCACCTTCTCCTGCTGCAGACTGGGAATTACAAACAAGGTCTTTCGCAGGCAACGTTTTGGGAAGCCCCATGATTATGGAAAAAAGGTGTCACAAGGTGCCAGGCAGTCATTTAGTGGGACCTGGTGCTTTTTTATCCACCTTGGAGGCATCTGGATCAAACTGTAGGCTGGGGAAATGAGGGATGAGTGTTGGGGACCGGCTGAGCCGCGTGAGCCTGGGCTGTTGGCGTGTTACTGGGAATACTGCGTTTTCCTCTCAGATTTTAAAAATAGTCTATTCTGTTCCAAGTTGTAGACCACAGCCCTCGCTGGGGCATTGAAATGTCTGGGCTGCTGTTTTCTCGAGCCAGCACCTTCCAGTGTTCAGGGTCGGGATCCATCCCCCCAACTGCTGAGTCCAGCAAAGAGGGAGAGTCCTGCCCTGGACTGGCAACATTGACCCTCTGCTTCTCGTGGACTGGAGGGAAAGGGAAATCTGGTTCCCTCTTCTGCCTGCAGTATCCCTGCCTGGTTCAATAGCTGCTTCTGCAAGCCCTAAGGGCCTCGGGGACTTTTGCTTCTCAGCAGCTTCTTGTGCAGCCTCAGAAACTGCTTTTGGCTCAGCATCACACAAGCACACACAGCTGAAGATGCAGCTCGTTCCTAGCACATGGCATTAAATCCATGCTAGAGATGGGGAGTATCGTTTCGGAGGCTTTTATCATTTGCACAGCGCAGGCTGGCTCCCAGCCAGATCCCGTGTGCTTGCCAAAGCGGGTGCTGCCCACGGAGCAGCAGGACCAAGGTGCTGGTGCCAAGAGGTGAAGGCAGAGCCTGCCCTGGCGCATTCCCACGGCCTCCGTCCCTGCAGCACCGGAGTGGGGCTCACTGCCGCTCGGATTTGGGCTGGAGCCAAGGAGGCAGAGGGGAAAAAGCCTTTTACAGTCCATTAGTGCTCCCCAGAGCCGGTCAGCCCCTCTCGTCGTAAAAGTGGTGGAAGCCACAGAAACATTAGGGCTGGTCTGCAGAAGATGCTGGTCTGCAGAAGATGCCAGCTCACCTCCCGGCTCCTTGTCCCTTCCCAGGGGCTTTGCCAAAGACACTGGCCTTCACGGCAGCTCCGGCTGCTGGAATTCCCTCTGGGAACGAGCTGGCAAGGGATGGTTCCCTGTCCATCCCGAGCTCCCCCCCAGGCAAAATGTACATGGGAGGGTTCCAAGTGCAAATGCGTGTGTGCTAATGGGAACTGAATTGCCTCTTGCCCCGCAGCCTTGCAGCTTGAGGAAAACAAGGCAGGGGCTAGGAATGACCTCATATCGCCTCCCAGGGAATGTTTTGCCAGATGAAGGGGGGAGAGGCAGCATCAAGACAGCACAATGTATGTATCTCTCTCCCTGTGTAAACATCTCTGTAGCTGCAGAAACCTCTTAAAACCCCGAATGAGAGGAGAACAGCTGCTTTGATCTGTGGATGTGGTTGTTGTTTTCTGAGTGCAGATCCGTTCTTTTTTTAATTTTGCTTCAAATTAAAAAAATGCCTGTTGTGATCTTTTGCTTTTATTTCTTGGCGAGAGACCGGAGAGTGGTGCAGTAAATTTTCATGACTCCCCATGTAACCGTTTCAGCATGGCTGACAATTCCTCGCCGGCTCTTCAGCGCCACAGCACAATGGGCCGAATCTTCTGGCCCTACATGAAGCCAAAGCAAATGGATTTTGCCCAGAAGTGCACAACGGGGAGTGGAGGCAGCAGGGAGGAGAATCCTGCCACCTCCTTCCCCGCCACACACACATACACACACAAGGCTGGGGCTGGCAGGGTTGTCCCAATGCCTGTGAAGGGTTTTGGAGACAGCTCCTGGGCACGGATCCCTGCCAGCCCGACATGGGAGCAACAGGAGCTGGTGAGGAGCTGCTGGGCTGAAGTGCTGGGCTGTCCTGCAGGTGATTTCAGTGTGATTCGTGGCACTCCCTCCACACTCCCTGTGTGATGTCAGGAATCCCCATCTGCCCGACTTTCCCCCTGGGGGACAGCCCTGTGCTTGGAGGGACACCAAGGCATGCTCAGCCCTGGCACCACCACTGGCCCTTTGGCCACTTGACCAGGCAGCATGCTTTGGGATGAAAGCAGCTTTTTTGGGAATTCCTGGACATCAGCAGTTCACTCCAACCCCACTGCTTCGCTGTGGTACTTTGTAACCCCATTGGAGGAGTGAGACATGGGGGTCCTGTGGCATGACTCATCCCCAGCAGTGCAAGGCACTGGTTTAACTGGGAGTTCTTGGGCAGAGACCTGTCCCTGCTGAGGCACAGGCAGGAGTGAGGAGTTTGTTCATTCCCCTGTGCTGTCACGTGGCTGCTCGGTGTTTTGGCGTTTTAATTACACACGGTCCTGTGTATTTAAGGCTGGTTTATGGGTGTTTATACTAATGCGTAAACCTGCAATTTAGAAGCTCAGTTATAAATCAACATTGCTGAAGGTCTTGTCCCTCGTGCCGTGAGATCGGTCTCCAGATTTAGAAGATAGGTTAGAGGGGAAAAAAGGAGGACTGTTTAGTTTTCCTCTGGTTATGATGATAAAGGATCACAGGATGGGGTGCGAGGTGCGGAGGCTGGGCACAGAGATCGGCCAGCATAGCCCAGAGCAGAGTTTCCATTTTGACTCTGCTCTTATGAGTCTCTGCCATAAGAGACTTGTGTTTCTGCAGCAAATTCCAGTCCAGAAAGAAAAGCAGTGCCACAGCTGCTGATCTGATACTCACAGGAGGGTGGTGGCACCCCACTGGTGATGTCTTCAGATCAGGATGTGGGCTGCAATGACCAGAGCCCTCAGCACCTCAGGAGAGGAGCTTTTGTACCCAGGAGCTCCTGGCACAGGCTGGAGCAGGCTTCCTCCAGCAGCAGTGCCCAGTGGGATGGCACATTCCCACTGGTGGGTCATGGTCCTCTCCCAGCACATCCTAAGGACAGCACATCCACGTGAATATTTTTATGTACAACATTTTTTTACAGCTTTACAAATCATTCATGCACCTTTGCCCCTTATCAGCTGCTGTGGAGCCTGGCTGTGCCAAGGACTTGGGTTACTGGTGTGCTCCTGCAAACCCCCTCCCAAAGGGAAGGTCCCTGTCCCATGAGGGCAGTTTTTGTAGGGAAGGACCAAGGGACTCCTCAGCATACTCCTGTCTGGCTGTGGTCCCTCCTCTCCTTTGTGGGTGCCTTGGCTTAGCTGGACATTCCTCACTGCCTCCAGCTCCTTTTGTTGTATCTTTAGGAGTTATTAGAACAAAAAGGGGTTTGGGAGGATGTAGGGGCAGCACAGCGGGCTGGGAGGGAGCCCATGGGCAAGATGACCTTGTGGGCAGGATGGCCACTGGGGCTGTTGGACCCACTGTCCCTGGACAGGTGGAATCACTGCACACCTTCCTCCCGACCCCACTCCTGGCTCCAGCCTTATCTCCTTCTGCAGTTTCCGGGCTGGTGATGCATCTCCTGGCTCAGGGAGCAGGAACACTCTGGAAGGGAGATGGTGCCAGCAGCTCCCAGAGCAAGAATGGTCAGAGGGTGGAGCGAGGGTCCCCCTGCCTCCCTGGGGTGCCCCCAGCTCCAGGGCTGGGCTGTGAGAAGGTCCCGCAAGCAAACAAAAAAACCCTGAATATTTCAGAAAGGTCTTTTTCTTCCCCCTCCACCCTTATTTCCAGTCCTCCTCTCACCTCTCAGGGCAGCCAGCAGAGCTGCTCTCCTGCCCTGTCTCCCCCTGCCCAGCACCCCGAGACGCTCCCGCAGCCACCAAGCCCAGCCAGGTCGTGCCATCTGCAAACTCTCGGTTGTTTTTGTTTTTTTTTTCATTATATATATTTTTTCCTTGTCCTTTTCTTTTCCACCCCTTGCCTTTTCCCATGCCATACGCCTCCCCCTGGTCCCCCCTCCCCTTGCCACCACCCCAAGCCCTCGGCTGGCCGAGGGGCTGCGAGGTGCGGGGTGGGTCTGGGGGTTGCAGGGGGCTTTGCATTGATGCATTGATCGTCCATGGTCTCCGCCTGACCTCCCTGCTCCCAGGGAAGCAGTCTCCATGGCTACTGGCCCTTCTCCTTCAGCGCAGACTGTAAATTCCTGCAGGCAAAGCCCAGCCTTGGGGGTGCGAGGGGGGGAGCCGTGAAGGAGTAACCAAAGCCAAATAGAAAGAAAGAAAGAAAGGCTGGGAGGGAGAAAAAAGGGCGTTGCTTGGATGGGGCTCTCCTTTCCACTCCCCTTTCCCAGGTCCCCAGCACCAGGGCAAGGCGCCTGCTTCCCCCCTCCAGCACTGCTGCTCCTGCTGCTGCTGCTGCTGCTCTTGCAAAACTGGAATTGGCTGGGATTATTTAAGGGGAAAAAAAAAAAAAAAAAAAAAAAAAAAAAAAAAAGACGAGAAGGGATCAGAGCAGCCGCCAGAGAGAGGGCGATAGAGTCCACTTTCCTCCAACTGCCCTGGGTCTCCCTCCCTCGCTCTCTCCTCTTCAGCAACACCAAGAGCCCCAAAGTGAACCCAGAGCAGCTTTTTCCATCAGTTCAGTTCCCTTCCCTCTCTCTGTCTCACACACGGCAAGGAGAGAGCCCCTTCCTCCCCTTGATTTCCCTTCGCATGCTCAGCCCCTTGTTTCCTTTAAAGCACCAGAAATCCCCCTTCTTGCCCCCGCTCCTCCCTGCAGACTGGGATTGCAATGGGAGCTTTGCAGATTGCTGGATTTTCCATCCTTTTCTTTCTCCTCCACTCTGGAAACACGCTGGCAAATAAAGCCAGTCAAGGTAAGAGAAAATCTTCCCTGCTCGAAGGTTTGCTGTTTGATGTGTGGATTGGGCAGCCGGATCTCCTCGTTAGAGCTGGGGTTTAAGTGCAGGCTGGAGAAGGCAGCAGCAGTAACAACAAACAGTGGAGGGGATTTTAAATGTCGCTTGCAGATATTCTCGCCTACTGCCTTGGAACTGGGGTTGGGTTTGTAAACTCTTTAATGAGTTGTGTTTCTTAGACTTTAGTTTTTTTGGTTTGGACTCTTTATCTCAAGGCAGGGGGTGCAGGGGCAGAAAATGAGGGTGGGCAAACAAGTCTGCATCCATCACAGGCAAAGTGTGGCTGTTCAGAGGGGTTGAGGGGGGCTCTGCTGGTTTTGTGTCTGTGAGATGGGGCTACCACGGCAGCAGTGTGGGCGAGGAGGCTGCTCCGGGCTGGGTTGGAGGGCAGGGATGGCGGAGCGGGCGTTGATAACACCAGGAGGCTGCATCTGTGCTCGGGGACTTCACATCGGCACGGGGGAATCTCAGATGTTGGCTGCAGGGCTGTGGGCAGCAGGAAACTTCGGGTAGCTGAGCACAGCTAAGCCTGAAAATTAAGGGGACTCTTTCCCTGTCTGGTGGAAACAGAGATACGTCCCATCCTTATCAACTTTGGGCTTCTCTGTTTCACAACTCCAGTATTGAGGCAGAGCCTCCCCTTCCCAGACGTACACACGGAGCTTTATGTATGGTCTATCTATACCTTTGCTTTTCTATAGCACCTCTATATTTAGTTCAGATTTTTTCTCTACACGCGCGCAGGAGTGCGCGCGCCCACACGAGCACACACAGCCCTATACATGATCCTGTTGGCTGCCTCAAAGGGGGTTTTTCTCCTTAATTCACCACTATCTTTACAATCTGTGGGGTTTTCTCTTTTTCTTTCCATAGCACGTAAGGTTTCTCCAGCCCGGCTCTGGCTGTGCTGTTGTGGCAGCTGCACGTTTGTGAGATTAAATAGCGTGTGAATGAAATCTCGGAGCGCAGGGTATAATGAAAGATCTCTTGTAGGAGGATTCCAGCCACGCGCATGGTCGCCCGAGCCCTGTCACCGACAAAGTTAGAAGGAATTTCAAGGCTATTGTCTTATCTGGCTCAAAGTGTTTCTAAAACAATAGGCGACTTCTCCGGAGGGCAGCCTGGGCAAGCTGGAGAGATTTTCCAGGGCAAAGGTTTGGTGAGAAGGCGTCCAGCTTCACGTAAAGCTTTATGATTTAGGCACAGAAAGGAATGCTTAGGTTTTATCCCCCCTCAAATTATCTTGAGTGTATGCATTGCTTTCATTTCTTATCATAATATTTATTTATTAAGGCCTTTTGGTTTCCAGTTCCATTTAAGCCTGAGCCAGAACTGCATTAAAATAGCAAAGTGAAATTCCATCGTGCAGAGACTTGACAGATCCCTTCAGGGAAGGAGAGGGGTGGAGTGGGGGTGGAGAGAGGTGAGCTCAATCCTGCGCTGGGGTGCATCGCCTGCCGTGTGCTGGGACAGCGCTGGCTCCTCTGGGTGTCCAGCTACTCACAGGGGGGCTGTGCTGGAGAACTGAGAATTGGGGAGGGGGAGGTGTCTGCAGAGAGGCAAAGGTTGGTGCTTATAGGGCTGCAAGGACCTACAGGGCAGATATGGGCCTGGTGCTGGTCCTTTTTGGATGAGGCTGAACTCACGGCCATCATTAGGGCATCACTGCTGGCAGGTACAGCACGTGCCTTTCCTCAGAACCTGCTGTCTCCTGGTTTTTCTGATTGTCACTGAGCTCTCTGAACCTGCTCTGTGTGTCTGGGATGTGTTAGCAGGATATTTCTCAAAAGTATCAGGTGTGTGTGCCAGGTGACATCCCAAGGATGGGGCACACATCACCCTGAAACCTCTGCCCTTTTGAGGGACAGCCACCCTTGCTAGGTGACTGTCACAGGCTGGGAAGGGCTCCTCTCCCTTCGGGTGGTCTTGTCTTGATGGGATAACATTGTGTCGTGGGTCAGGCTTGCTGGCTCATTTCTTGTGCTGAATCACCCCAGAAAGTTTAGTCTGAGGAGAAAGAAGGATTTAGAGAGCTGGCTGCTGGGCCTGGAGGGTGTCTGCCAGTGGACCTGGGTGGCTGTGGAGTCAGCTTTGGGCTAGGGAAGCTTTCAAGAGGAGAACTGAGAATGTAAATCTAAATAACCATAGAGAGGCTCCTGGCACACATTCACATCAGGGATGGACTCTCTCCCTGTGGTCCTCAGGCCAAGCTGCCCACATGTTGCTGTGCCCACCTCTCCTCTGGGTTTTGGATAGATAATGTCACCCCCAGTCCCAAACTCTTGTCTATCAGTCCATCTCATGGCCTTCCAGACAGAAGAGTTTGTCCTGAGCTTGTTCTCTCAGTGGAGCAGTGTCCTTACCTGCTGTCTGCCAGCATCAGTTCCTCCCTGCATGCTAGGAGGGCAGAGCCCAGGGACTGGCAGCTCTGCACCTTCCTCTAGCAGTGCCAGCCCCTCTGGCAGCACCCTCAGCACTGGGAACACATCCCAGGATTTGCCACTTTTCCCTGCAGCTAATTGCACATCCCCTCAGATGATGCTGTGGTGTGGAGGGAGAGGCAGCATCTCCTTGGGAGAGCCCAGCACCCCAGTTTGAAGCCCCTGGCATTCCCACGACCCCAGTTTGGAGTCCTGGGTGGGATGACAGCCTCAGCCCAGCCCACTGGGCACTCGATGGTTCCTGGTTGACACCAGCCCTCCTCCAGTGGCAGCCACTGTCCCACATGAGGGGCTGCTGTGGTAGCATGCACCTGCAAAGCCTACACCACCAGGGATTCTTTTTCTGTATTTTTTTAAGGAGTCTAAAATTTTCCAATTGCAGTATGGAGATGCTGTTTGATTCCCCTCCCATTGCTGCCAACCCTCCTCCCCCTTGGCCTCTGCCTTCCTACCTCTCCAGCATTCACAGTGTGCGACTGTTGTGCCTGTCCCCTCCACCCCGCTGAAATATGAAATGTAAAACTGTAAACATT
Organism: Muscicapa striata striata; assembly: GCA_030060385.1. Classification (NCBI taxonomy): domain Eukaryota; kingdom Metazoa; phylum Chordata; class Aves; order Passeriformes; family Muscicapidae; genus Muscicapa; species Muscicapa striata. The sequence continues at coordinate 1,539,159 of JAREIS010000223.1, read as the reverse complement.
TCACATACACAGTTCAAAGGAGATCTTTGACTGAGGGCGTCTAACGTGCCTGTACTGAGATTAAAAAAGGGGAGGGGGTGGGTAGGGAGGAGGGAAGAAGAGTTTTTTTGTAACTGCCAACTGGAGTATAAATATTCAGACACCTTGAGTCTTCCAGTGCCGATGTATTGCTCTCTCCAAACTGCTCAGGAGTTGGGGGTTCTTTTCTTTTCTTGTTTTTTGTTGTTTTTTTTTTTTTTTTTTAACCAGAGTACTCCATTTAGGAAAAAAGTATGCATGATTGACCTTAACCTTCACTTTCAAGATTTTAAGTCCCCTGAGAGGCTTTAGTAGAAGCCTGGGATGGCAAATAAAGTTTGCTCTGTCTGGCACTGGAGGATGCCCAGCTGTGTTTTGGAGAGGCTGTGTCCCTGCTGGAGATCTTGAGATTGTTGCTCCTGGAGCAAAAAACAAACAAACACATTTTTTAAGGCAAGGCTGGGTCAGTCTGATAAGCCAAGGGAACAACAACAGCAATGACAATTCCATGGGGAGATGAACACGCTGCTGGTGTGGAGCATCAAACCCTCTGTGGGGAAGTGGTGATGGAATTGGGTTGAAGTGACAGGGTTGGCACAAGGAGGTGGGGTGGAGTGGAGGGAACATTTCCTACCCAGGGAATGATGGTGGAACTGGGATCCATCAGGATGACCTGGGCTGCTGCAGAGGATGGACAGTTCAGCCTGGCTCTGCCCTCATGGGAGTGGGAAACATAAGTGAGGTGGATAAAAAAGCCCTTTTCTGGGTCACTGACAGCTTTGGGGAAGCCGAAGCCATGGTGAGTGTTATAGAGCAGGGTCTGGGCATTGGACAGTAGGATCACCAGGCAGGGAATGGCCCCAGGTCCTCACTGTGACTTGTGGATCCTCCTCGTTCTGTACTCCACCATCCCACAGGGCCAAGGGCTGGGGCTGCATCTCCTGTGTCCCACCTGCTTTTGGGAAAGCTGGGTGGATGTGCAGGATGGGCTGGTTTAGGGGTCTTCATTGCATGGTGAGATGCAGACATCCCCTGTGAGCCACCCTGAGCACAGAACCTGCCCAGGGACCACTGGCACCCCCATCCTGGCAGCAGGGCATCACCCAGCACCTGAGTCAGGATCTCTGAGTGCAGTGACACTTCTTCTGCCAGTTCAGAGAAGGCTGCCCTGCAGAGCATCCTCCTCCCCTCTCCTGGCCCATATCCCCTCTCAGGGGCTGCCACTGCTCGTGGCCATGCCCTGAGCCCGTCCTGCTGAGGTGCAGCACGAATGGCCCTTGTGAGCTCCCTGGACGAACAAATGATTAATAAACTGCACCACAGTGTCTGAGGTGGTTATTAATACCCTGGTAAAAGGAGCTACTGAAGTTATAAAGCTTTAATTTGGCATTAAGGCCGAGTGGAAACTCCACATGTCTGCCAACAGCTACACACACATCCCCATACAGACAGGCTGTTAATATATATGCCTATATAAAAACAAAGAATAAAATTAATTTGTAGAAAAAGCTGAAGAGCTTGCAGGAGAGGGGAAAAAGGATGGCAGGTTTGTTTGTTTAAGATTTTTCAGACCAGTTTTTGCTGTCCTGTCTCACCCCCCTCCTCAAATTTATTGGGACTTTTGGCCTAGGGCTAAAACCATCTTTTATTTTTTTTTTTTTAAACAAAATAAGGAAGTGAGGAAAGAGCCTCAATCCAGGCTCTAAAAATATACGAGCTGTTGCTGCATTTGCTGTATCCCCCTGCTCGCTGTCGGGTGTGACGCTGCAGGGCACAGGGGTGGTGGCCGTGTCCCCGTGGGCTCTGCCACCCCCCTCGCTCCGATCCCCCGGGCTCCCGGCGGGTCCCGGGGAGGTGGCGGTGGTGGCGGTCCCCTGGCTTTTGGCACGCTCGAAATGGCAGTGGCGTTGAAAACGTCTGCCTCCGCTGCCTTTGAAATGGAGAATAAAGCTGCAGCTGGAGCGGAACGGGGCCCAACAGCCAGCGCTGGAAAATCCCACCCACAACGGAATAAAAAACACGGCCCGAGGCGCGGGGCGAGCGCCGCAACCTCCTGCCCCGCGCCGCAGCCCCGGGCACAGCCGTGCCAGGGATGCTCTGCCCTCCGGGGAGCCCTGACCGGCCCCAGGGCGGTGGGACAGGGCATGGGGCTGGGCAAGGAGCGGGGCCACCGTGGGTGAGACCTGCGGTGCCCAGAGAGACTCAACATCTTCATCAAAACCAGAATTCTCCAGCGCCGGGGATTTGAGGTGCGGTGCGCCCGTGTGCGCTGCCCGGTTTGGGCTCATTTCAGGCAGCTTAAGGTGGAAAATAGTGAGTTTTGATTATTTGTGGAAGGAAGAGATGGAGGGGCTGTAGGAGTTTGCAAGGGGACTGGCAAACCCTGCAAAAAGCACACCTGGATTTGGGACCTTGAATGGAGCAGGTGGAGTAGGGGGACGAGCAGGGCACACCCCAGAGAGGAGCTACGGAGAGCAAATAGGGACAGGAAAATCAGTAAGGATTTCTTTATTAAAAAAAAAATCTTCACTTGTCTTGAAGATGAACCCTCTCACATGGTGGCAGCAGCTCAGAGCACCTGCAGTGAGGCCACAGGCAGCTTTTTGGATGGAGAAAATTCTCCTGCAGGAAAAACGGGCTGCCCTGAGACAAAACCTTTCTTTTCATGGGAAAATGCTGCTTATGTTGACAAAAATGCTAAAAATTGAGTTTTTCTGGAGGGTTTTACTTTAATTCACTACATCATTTCTGAAGGTTAGTGAGGAGCCAGAATTTCAGCATTTTAAAATTGGGATCTTTGCCAGTCCCAGGACAGCTTCTGGGGTGCCCAGGAGGGTATTTATTCACTATTTATTCACTCTTCCCACAAACACACTTTTTTTTTTTTTTTTTTTTTTTTTTTTTTTACTCCTGTAACCTTTCAGAATGACTCTAGCTTTGGAAAAATTACAGAGTGGAAAACTGATGTTTTCTTTTGTACTTTTGCTGCTGTGTAATCTTTCCAAAGTTAGAGAGCTTTTGAAGTTACAGAATGGGAAAAAAAAGAAAAAGATGGAAAAAAAGATGCTACACGTGTGTGAGTGGGAAAGAGCCAGAGGTACCTTCAGTGCCTCATGCATGTTGTTCGTGGTCTTGAGTTTGAGAGCACAGAAGGAAAAAGAAATAGGAAATAAAATTCCCCCGAAAGTGAGATTCCTGGCAGAAGGCTGGGAAAGTTTCAATGATGTGATTTATGCCTGGTGGATGCTTCATGTTCTGAGTGTTTTTAGGGGAAGGAGATGGAGTTTGAGGGATGGTTTGTGCTGTTTGGGTGCTGGTTCCCACCCATGTGCCTGGGTGGGTGCCCAGGGTGCCAGACCTGACAATTGCCACCTCGACTCGAATAATCACAATGGGATTTATAACTTTGAGGGAGCATCTGAAGGGGAGCTCCCAGCCATGCAGGGCCAGGACCAGGATCTGCAGATTCAGAAGTCCTTTGGGTCAACATCAGCTTTGAGTTCCCATGCACATTGTGGCCAGCGCTTGGCATCTCCCCACATCCCCCTGCTCCAATGCCACAACCTCCCACCACCCTCTGGGAGCCCAGTGAGGGATGCAGGAGCCTGAGGAGAAGTCATTGGTATGCTGAACAGCCACACAGCTCCCCAAAGGGACAAGAGCCCCGTGGGACCCCTGGCACGAGTGGCAGGGTGGCCACAGCACGGTGGCACCGTGGCCAGTGCCATGGCTGCTGTAGGTGCCAGCCGGGAGCAGAGCCCTGGTCCCTGTGCAATCGTCCCCACCGCGGTGGGTCAGCCTCCAGCCGGTGATTAATGGCCCAAGGGAGGCCGTGGTGGCCGCGGGCCATGGCTAATGTCAAATAACAAATATGAATGCGGGCTGTAAATATTTATACAATGCGCAGGCACGTGCCGCCTCCCTGGTGCAGAGACAAAGCTCTGCTCCTCCCGGCCGGGTGACTCACGGCTCACATCTCACATCTCATCTCCGGGCAGAGGGCTCGGGCTGGCGGGGACAGAGCTCGGGGTGGCCGGGATAGGGCTCGGGGTGGCCGGGACACGGCTCGGGCTGGCGGAGACAGGCTCAGAGTGGCCGGGACAGGCTCGGGCTGTCCCCGCGGCAGTGGCCCCTGTCCCGCAGCGCTCCCTGCCCGACCGCTGCTTGCAGGGACGTTTGGGGTCTCTGCGGAGCTCCTGGAGCACTTCTGTTCTTAGGGCTGCTAAAAAGCATTTTTTTAAAGGCAGCTGAGAGTTTTGAAGCCTCATGCTCCTCCTGAGGGGATACAGTGAAGCTGGAGGGACTCTCAGGTCCCCTTTCACCAGTGAGGAGCTTTCTATCCCTATGAGGCAAATCCCTCCAGGAGCAGCGCTGGTGCTCCCCACGTGGAGCTGGAGCCTGGGCTGCTCTGGGAGCCCTGCCCACACCTGAGGGGCTGCGGATGATGCTCAGCCCCGCCTGCTCCTCAGCAGCCTGATTGATCTCCGGGCACTGGCAGTCACAGAGGGGATGTGCCCGCTTCAGACACATCTCCCTGTCTGCCAGAGCAGGGGAGGCGGTGAGAGCCAGCTGAGCAGCCTTTTGCTCACAAACCTCCACTCCATGTGCTCGAGGCTTCTCGATTTCCCAAATACCATTCAAACCTCCTCTCCCATGGCCTCCTGTCACAGCAAACCCTCGGGCATTGCTGCTTGAGGCCATTGCCAGCACGTTGAACTCTGGATGTGATGTCCTGGGCACCACTGCAACCCAGAGAAGGGGGTTGAGGGGCAAAGGGGGATGAGGATGATGCAAATTTTTTCTGTGTCCCCAAGGAAGCCTTGATGTTTTTCCCAGTTCTCCCTCCTGCTTCTCACTCCTGGCTCCCAAGTTTATTTAGCATGGTCCCTGCTAATTCGTGCACATTCCTTGCCACCTAAGAATAGGAAGCAATGACGATTATTTGGGTGCCTGGTCAGCTCAGGAAACAGCTAATTGGAGACAGAGACTTTCACCTCTGCCTGGGCTGGCTCCAGCTTGGACTAGGAGTGCCAGAACAGCATTTCCTATCATCAGACATAAACCGGAGTCTCAGGTGTCCAAGAGGGGACACAGGTTGTGCTGTTTGGGAGTGGACCCAGTGATTCACCATGTCCAGAGCCCATCACTGGCTCTGGTGTCAGGTCTGGTTGAGGAGCCAGAAGCTGCTGGGATCCATCCCCTGGGGTGGTGGCACCATGGGGACAGCGGGTAGAGGTCCTAGGCTCTCCCCTTTGCTCCCCTTGCCTGTCCTCTTGCAGATGTTGACGAGTGCGTGGAGGGCACTGACAACTGCCACATCGATGCCATCTGCCAGAACACCCCCAAGTCCTACAAGTGCATCTGCAAGTCCGGCTACACCGGGGATGGGAAGCACTGCAAAGGTAGGGACACACTACTGGCAGAGCCTGAGCCCTGCTGACGAGTGACAGCCCCTGCAGGTCGGAGGCCAGCGGTGGCTGATCAGCACTGGCCCATGCAGAAAGGCCACTTGTTCACCCCAGCCTATTGTAAGCCTTTTATTCCCCTTTTCTGCCCCAACCTCCTGGCCTACAGACAGTGCATGGGGACAGAGACGACTCTAACTGTCCTTGCTGGTGATGGAGGCAGCTGTCATCCTGGCATGGTTGGGGCTGCCCATTATGGGTCATTTGGGGCTTGTTTTAAACAAAGCTGGGCTTATTTTCCTGCAGGATATCTGACCCTGAGGCTGCAGAACTGTGTTAGCAGCTAAAACATCAGAAACTTAAAATTAAGATATAGAAATAGACATATAGAGGATGTGAGTATCAATACAGGTGCAGATATAGGTGTAAATGTTGATATTGATATAGGTATAGGCATATATCTATCTATAGATACAACTGAGTGGGGAATGGAAAGAAAATGGGCTCCTTGGAGCAGCAGCAGGAAAGCAGGATTGGGGCAGGGGAAAATTCCCAGCTCAAAGCAGGTTCAGGGTCAGGATGGGCTGAGTACAAATAGCAGAGGGATTAAAGTGCTCCAGGCACTGCAGGGCTTTGCCATGGAGACGGGCTGCTCTGCCAGCACCCCGGGAAATCCCAAGAGGTTCCCAGCACTCTGCACCACGCTGAAGCTGTAAGGCACTGAGTTAGCCGGGGGTCCAGCATCTAGGCTGGGGAGAATGGGGATGATTTTGTACAGTCTGCAGGTGATAACGGAGCTGAGGACCTGCAGGAACAGGCAGAGAGTGCAGAATACCCCAGAGCACATCACCAGCTGGGTGGCAAAGACACGGGAGATGTGGAGCAGCAGCCATGGCCGGCAGCAGCCCTGCAGCTCTCCTGCCCTTCTTCTCCCTAGATGTTGATGAGTGCGAGCGGGAAGACAATGCGGGCTGCGTGCACGAGTGCGTGAACATCCCCGGCAACTACCGCTGCACCTGCTACGACGGCTTCCGCCTGGCCCACGACGGCCACAACTGCTTAGGTGAGGGATGGTGGCGTGCTGCAGCTCCTCAGCTGCTCCAGCACCTGCTGGAGACCAAGACCAAGCACTCCCAGACCTGCTGTAGAGCCCTAGAACCGTGGTGGCACTCTCAGGGCAATAAGGCACATCCTGTGCTGCTGGGAACAGGATTCCTCCCCGTTACATGGGGGTGATGCCCGGGGAGGATGCTCCTTGCTGGGAGAGAAACTCACTCTGTGGGTTCATCTGGGAGGCAAAACTGGGAGAGTTTGGTTTGGAGTTGCTGGGGGTGAGGCACAGGCTCCCCACAGCCGCATCCTGCTGCGGCAAGCAGCCGGGCCAGCAGCTCTGTGCCGCTGCCGAGGGCAGGACCAGCTCACCCGGGCCCTGCCGCTCGCTCCGCTCGTGCTTGAGGTCAGCCCTGCACCTGCCAAAATAGATGAGTTAATAGCAAATATGGTGGGGATGGGAACCAGCGAAGCGACTGGATAAATAATCCCCGGGCCAAGACAAACCCGGGATCTGCCTACGGAGCGGCCGCGCATCCTCCCTGCCACTTCCCACCGGCCCAGAGCCCATCCGGCCGCGGCGGAGCCAAGGCTCCCGGCAGAGCCGCGGGGCTCCCGGCGCTGCCCGCGCCCGCAGCCGCTTCCTCCGGCAGCATCCGCGCTGGGAGCTGCGGGGCACGGCGCGCCCGCCTCCCCTCTGCCTGCAGCTCACTCTATTTTCTAATTAGTGTCTGCAGAGGGGTCATTAATGAGCTCATCACTGGGAGGAGGAGGAGGGGGGAAGGGATTATAGACACATACGCTTTGCATTAAGCACCATCACCGGGATCTTTGCAGCCTCCTCGGGGAGGGGGGAGATTTACACAGCTGGGAGGAGGCGCGGGCTGGCAGCTCTGCCTTCCTCTCCCGGGGGAGGATGAGCCCGAGAAGAAGAAAGGAAAGCTGGACGTCATGTGTTTACAGAGATGGGTGGGAGGGGATGGAAATGGCTGGGGAGCAGCAGGGCAGGCAGGGATCGGGGGGGAGCATGCCGACTCCCACCTTGAGCCCTTCCTTAACTCATCCCAGAATCTCATCTCTGATCCTGACGTGCTTTGCCCGACCTGCCTGCATCCCCTTTTAGTCAGAAAAAAGAGAAGCAGAGCAAAGCAGTGTGTTGTGCCCAGGATTTACCAGTGCCATGGACAGCAGCTGAGCTGGACAGGGGTCAGGGTATGTGCCCACCAGAGACCACCGGCCCCTCCATTGCCCACCCTGGACAACCTTTTGAACCAGGACAGGAATTTGAGCCCCATCCTGACACAGGCCCTGCTGGCTTCTACCCATCTCTGTTGTGTTTAATAAAACAGGTATTAGAGTGGCGGAGTCTCGTTTCAGCCATTGGGTTTGAACGGCTGCCTCCTCATTTTGAGTAGGGCTGGAAGGAGAAGTTGCAAGACATTAAGCCCTTGTTCTAAGCAGGGGGATTTGAGGAGAGTTATTGGCATCTGCAGGACATAGATTGGCTGGGATGAGCATTGGAGGAAGCCGTGAGCTTCCTGCCATCACAGGGACATCCCTTAATGCCTGGCTGCAGCCCAGGTGTCAGCCGTCACTGCATTACGGGTGAGAGGGTGTTTTCAACACCTCCTTTCCAAGTTTGTGGGGTGCTCCTGGGCTCTGCTGCCGGGCCATTTCCAGCTAGAGCTGCAGCCCTGCTTTGATATTTCTGAGCATCCCCACAGTGCTTGCCAGTGGCTGGGGCACAGTGCGAGGCACCCACACTGCTCAGGCATCCATCTGTCCATCTCTTTTGCCCCAAAGCGAGGGGTTTGGGTGCGTGCAGTGCTGTTTGGGGAGGGGGCCCGGCAGCCCCTGGCGCGTGCCATCACTGAGCCGCTATTGCGGCGTTTCCGCTGGGCCGTGCTGGCGGGGCTCAGCTTTCCCTGCAGCCACAGCTCTGCAACGCTCGAGTTCACAGGACGTTTTCTTTGGCTCGGGGCCCCTCGCTTCCCGGCCCGGCACCGCGGGCAGAGGGGGCAAGGGGCGGCCACGGCGCAAATTTGTCCCTGCCCGAGCCCAGCATCCTGGTTGCTCTGGCACCTCAGGGCACTGGTGAGTTCAGTGTCCCCAGAAAGCCTCCAGAGAGAGCAATGGGCAGTTGCTCCTCATTAAATGCAGGTTTTGCAGGGCTGGGTTGAGGGCATTGCTGCTGCCACCGGGCCGCATCTGAGCGCCTTGCAGCCTTGGCTTGTTAAACCAAAACAGGTGTGAGGGCAGCCGAGCAGCAGGGCCGGGGATGAGAGTCTCCTTACAAGTAATTATCCCTGCTCTGGGCTAAGGTTTCCCAGCTCCTCCTAATGAAGTGCAGGCATCCCCAGCTGGCAACAGGCTCTGAGGGGCTGGGAGCAGGGGCTGGCTGCAGCCAGCATCCTGGATGAACATCCTGGGACAAGGAAAACCCCTTTCTCTGTGGTCTGGTGTTCCCTTCTGTAAAATGAGGCCATCAGTGAGGGAAGCTGTATGATCCCTGCACCCACTACTGCTGTGCTTTGCCTTCATCCCCTGCACTGTCAAGCATTCCCCTTTTTTCCAGATGTAAGGCAGGTTAAGATGTAAGGTAAGATGCAGGTTACTCCCCAGCAGATCTGTCCCAGCCAGTCCCCATCACCTTGGTGTGCCAAGGAGCCATGCTCACCTCCTGCCACCTTCCCTCTGCAGACCTGGACGAGTGCTCAGAGGGCAATGGTGGCTGCCAGCAGACCTGTGTCAACATGATGGGCAGCTACGAGTGCTTCTGCCGGGAGGGCTTCTTCCTCAGTGACAACCAGCACACCTGCATCCAGCGCCCTGAAGGTCAGTGCTCAGCAGTTCCACACCCTGAGGCACCCTCCATCCCTGTTTTTATCAGGCAAGTCTGTCCTCTGTCACCTCTGGCCACTCCTGCCTGGGTTTAGGTGCTGCTGCTGAGTTCTTGGTGTGGCAGATTTGAAAGTGAATCTGTGGCAGGCACGTTGGGAGAGGTGATAAATGTCCTGCAGAAAACCCTCACAGGCCCCTTGTCCAGGCACAACAATACTGAGTAGGGGACATTAATCCTATGGCCAGAGCAATTTATTGATAAATGGAAGGACCTGGAGGTCCTCAGACATATTCCCCTGCCAGGTCTTGAGCAGCACTGAGCCTTTCTTGGTATCAACTCTAAATTGTTGCCGTCTGGAGCAACCTCTTAGCCAAAATAGGAGGAAATGAGAGATTTTTTCGTCTCTGCTGATTTTTATCTCTGCTGCTTGGCAAAGCCAGCTGAGTGTTTTGCTTTCCTCCTTCCCCCTTCCCAACTATGTTGGTCACTCCAGCTCCCCAGGAATCTCACCCTGCCCAGGACGGCTGTGGCATCTCCTGTGTCCCCATCCCTTGTGTGTCCAAGAGGGATGAGCTGGCTGCTCCTTCCTCCTGGTAGCACAGTGGGTGGTCCCTGATGGGGGCAGGGATTCAGGGGCTGGGTCTGTAGCTCAATGGGCTTTAAAGCCACTGAGAGATGTGGGAGCATCCTCAGGGTCTCATCCAAGGTGGGAGGCTCAAAGGTTGAAGGTTCCCGGGCAGTTTTGTCCACCTTCCCAAGCAGCTCTGTGCAAGGAGCTGGCCAGGGTTATCCTGTCCTCAAAAGGTCCTCAGTGACAAGGTTGCCATCATCTCCCCATCCCATCCCAACCATCTTTCTGCCATTGCTGACCAGTGCCAGCAGCTTCTGGAGCATTTCTTTGCTTGCTTTTCTCTTTTAGAAGGCATGAACTGCATGAACAAGAACCATGGCTGTGCCCACATCTGCCGGGAGACCCCCAAAGGGGGCATCGCCTGCGAGTGCCGCCCCGGCTTCGAGCTCACCAAAAACCAGCGCGACTGCAAACGTAAGGAGCACTCCAGGGCTGGGGACACAGCCTCCCAGAGACCCCCTAACCCTGTCCCCATGGCACAGACACCTCCTGGTCCCCTGGTAGCAGTTGGTTCATTGAGCCCTGAAGCTCAGTATGCTCAGCTCCTCCTCTGTTGCCCTTACAGGCAATGCTCCTGGCAGCCCCCTTTACTATGGGGTGTTGTGTCCTTACATGACCAGGCTGAAATGGCAGCTCAAGGGGGTCCCAGAGGCTCAGCATTCCCTGTTCTTGTCCCAGTGTTTCACTTTCCAAAGGGGAGGTGAGCAAGGACAGTGCAATTGGCATGTGAGGAGTGCAGGAATCCTCTCCCTGGGGGTTGTGGTGCTCTCAGCCTGTCTGATCTCCTGCCAGCATCCCACTGGCAGTGCCAGGGTTATTAAATAGATATGTATGTGGTTATGCAATTATTTTTATTTTGTTTCTCATTTGCTGTGTGCACCAAATGTGTAGAATTGCTGATGAAATGAAAGTTTAATCCTAAACTAAATGAACAGCACACCTTGCCCCCTGGGGAGGGCTGGCAGGGATTCCCAAAAGCTCCCATGTCATTCCAGAGCTCAGGAAAGTTTCACCCTTCCCCTGTAGCACTGGATTCAGGCTCAGGGTCAACCAACCCACCAGTCCCCTTTGCTTGGTCTCCACTGGTGGCATTTAGCAGATATGCAGAGGGAAGACATGAGAAACCACATAACAGCCTGCATCTGCTAAGATCCTGCAGGGAAAGTGAAGGGCTTTAGGAATTAGCTGTGAGGGAAGGAGGGAGGGAGGAAGGAAGAGAAGGAGGGAGGGAAAGAGGGAAGGAAGTCTCTGAGGGTATGAACAAGGTGTTTCCAAGCCAGCTTTATGTGCTGCCGTGGATGCTAGGCAGGGAAGGAGGAGCTGGGGCCATGGTGACACTGCTGCTTTGCTCCCACAGTGACCTGCAACTACGGGAACGGGGGCTGCCAGCACACCTGCGACGACACTGACCAGGGCCCCAAGTGCGGCTGCCACGTCAAATTCCTGCTGCACTCGGACGGGGTGACGTGCATAGGTAGGTCAGGCCACGGCCCACACCTGGGCTGAGGGGTGGGATGGCTTGTCTTCCTCCCTGGGTGACTTGTCCTCGGCCTGGTGAAGGGTTTTTCCCAAGCCTTGGGCATGTGGTGATTTCCTTTTGCTGAAGCTGGTGAAGCTCAGTGTGTGTGTGAGGGATGCTGCAGTGCCTGGGGGTGCAGGGATGTGTCATAGGGAGCAGAAATGGTCTTGGTGGTGCTTGAGGGGACACCTGGGGACAAGTTGCTGTGCTGGGGTGCAGGCAGCAGTCTCTGCCTGCTTCTGTGCTGCTGAAGAGAGAGTTGTGAGGATGTCCCCATGCTGGGAATTGTTACTGGCAGTTTTGGGGAGGGATGTGGAGGGGGCAGGTTTGCTCATAGCAATCTGTCCCAACTTGGTATTGTGGGGGCTCAGCTCAGTGACAATGTCTTGGAAAAAAAAAAAACAAACCAAAACCCCAACAACCTGACAGCTCAACCCTCAGAATTGTCCTTTTCCTCTGTGTGTTTTCAAATTGTAAAACATCAAGCAGAGATAGAAGTTTTACTGGTTTCATATGCTTGTGCTGTTTAACAGCTGCTTTGATTTAAAAAATGTTATATTTGGGGAGTGATTAAGTCCACAATTGCTTGAGACATTTGAGTTCTTATTGCAAAATGAAAAAGAAAAAGGAACTGAAAGCAAGAGAGGTTTTGGCTCCCCTTGTCCCTGCTGTGCCTGAACAGAAAACCCTCCCGTGCTTTCCACAGACGGCTCCGTCCTCAGGGCAGAGGATCCCCCCTGAGCCCCTGGCTGCTCCCTGCCAGCTCGAGGGGTGTTTGGGGCTGAGCCCCCAGCAAAGCCCTCCTGCCTGCCAGCTCACTGCTGCCTTAATGTCACTGCTGTCCCCCAGCCTGCTCCCAGGATGGATCCAAATCCCTCCTGGCTGCTGGCAGCCCCTGCTCCCCGCCGTCCTGGTGTTTGGTTCCTGCAGCCTTTGCGTCCTGTCCCACCTCTCCCAGGGGATTGCTGCTGTGCCTGGGTGGGAGCTCAGGACCCCGGGTGTGTGAGCTGGTGGGTTCCTCCTGGATGGAGGGCCCTGTGTGCGGTGTCTGCCTTGGGCAGGTTTGGGACTGAGGATGCCCCTGACCCGTTGGGTGTGGACAGTGAGAGAGCAGCTCTCCCAAAGCATCTTGTGATTTGGGGGGTGCTTCAGAGCAGTCTGTTTGCTGGCGGGGTGGTCTCTGCACTCAGACCCTGGGTACCAGAGGTGTGAGGGTGGGATCTGGGGTTTCCAAAATCGCTCAGTCTTTTATCCTTGGCCAAAGTCTCCCTCTTTGTCCCCACGCCCTGCTGGGGAGGCATCTCCCACCAGATCCAGCACATCCCTGTGAGCTCTCCCCTTGCCTCCCTTTCCAGGGGAAATCAAACACTGCACTAGAGGATTTTAGCAGCAGCACCAGCCCAAAGCCCACCACCACACCACAACCTGTCTCATCCCTTTGGGCTCTTACAGGAAGGGGCCTGCCCAGCTCCTGCTTTCCCTTGGGGATTCCCAATCCCCAGCCCCACCATGGGAACACCAAGGGGTTGTGCTGCAGCCACTGGGAGCCAGCAGCTTCCCCACAGGGATGCCAGGGCAGATTTACAGCCCAGGTACCTGCTCGGATATTTATAACCACCCTTTCTTGTTTAATGGCTCGGGCACAGCAAACAACCCCCATCCACACTGCCCCCTTCACCGCCCCTTCCCCATTTCCTCCAAAATATTTCATCATTTCAAGGGGAATAAAGTTTCCAGCGAGGGGAAACGCAAAGTCGTTCCCCGGGCCGTGGGCTTTGAAATTGTACGCGGTGTGTTTGATGGGCTGCCGGGACAGGCCCCTGGTCCAGGTTCCCTTCAGATCACACCACGCGGCAGGAAGCACCATCAGCCCCTCTGAGTGACAGTTTCATTAGGCCACGGCCGGTGTTTTTCATTTTTCCGCTTTTTATTGCTGCTTTTAAAAATGCAGATAATGAGGAACATGCCTCTAAGCACAGAGGCCATCACTAATGGCTCCCAACATGTCTGCAGGCACGAGGGGGAGGGGGAGCCGGGAGGGGAGAACGATGACCTTGTGTATTTATATTTATGCTCCAAAAGCAGCCTTTAAAAAAAAAAAAAAAAGGAATTTAAAAAAGCACATAAAACAGCCCTCCAGCAGCCATGGGTGCAGTGCCTGTGGGGAAATGCAGAAATGGCTGTCACAGCTGATGAAGATTTTGGCTTTCCAGGAAGATTTACCAGCCAGGGCATCATTGCAGCTCCCTCCCACCTATATTTGGGGTGCAGCAGGGCTATTGCTGGTGAGCACTGCTGGAGCAGGAGGGGGTGGACAGGGAAGAAATACAATTAGATGGAGAAGGAAACTAAACCCAGCTCAAGTTTTATGGCTGATTTCCTGACCCATGCCTGGGCGGTTTGCAGTGATGCTCCCCAGCTCTGTGGGGCTGGCGGTGCTGGGAGCAGTGCTGGGAGCTCAGGGGTGCACTGACCCCCGGGTGAGGCTGAGCAGCCCCAGCACACCCAGGATTTGGGCTCTCTGCTGGCTTGGCTGCTAAATCCAAGGGGTGCCAGTGCCACAGGTGGGATATGGGTGCCTTCCCAAAGCCCATGGCTGCGCAGTGTCCCCGTGGCTCCACTCGGGGGTCACTGCCTGCCCTGGAATGTGCTGGTTTTGCTCCCAACGAGGGCAGGAGCTGGTTCCCCAGACTAACAGGCTGCACTAACGCTGCTCATAACGCTTCTCCCGCTCGCATGGGGCTCCAACCAGCCCAGCACAGCTGGAGGGGCTTTGGAGAGGCTGAGGGACATGGAATGCTTGGGAGGTGGGAGAGAAAAAGCCCAAAGGGACAGTTTCCACCAGGCTGGAAAGGCAGCAGAGTCGAACCCATTGATGTGTGACACCAACCAAGTTCCCTGCTGGACACTGTTTCTAAATCACTTTTTTATAATGTTAAACAGGGGAGAGACACTTCCAGCAACACGTTATCCTTGAGACGTTTTCTAATGGTAAATATTTTTGTTCTCTCTATCTCTACGAAGGGGTCTAACCTTAGATGGTGTCTCCTCTGGGGGCTCGGGGGCTGAGCTGCTGTGCTAACTGCATGTCTCACTAACCCTGCCCTGCTGCTGCTTCCAAACCCTGCTAGGCCAGCCTGGTGCTGGGCTGGGGATAGGGCAGGGAACGCTCCCCCTGCTGTGCTTGCATGAGACGGGGCTCTCACGCTGCTTTGGTGGATGCAGCAGTGGCAATCTGCTGTGCAGTGCTGTTGCAGTGGTTACCCCACACCCAGGAGCAGCTCCCAGTGGGCTGCCAGCAGCTGCCTGGTGGGGAGGGGGATGCTTGTGCCCATCTCTGCGCTGTGCACTCCCAGTTGCCCCTTCCTAGAGCCCACCTGCTCCAGGGTGGTCCCCATCTGGGACCCTCAGGGTGTCCCAGGGTTTGGTCTCCCCATGCACAGTGGCACAGCTGCAATGGCCCCTTACAGGGCTGGGCACCTCCCCAGGGATTTATTTGCATCCCCATGGGGTCTCCAAGCCCTTCATGAAGGTAAGGTGATGCCTCTGCTCTGCCAACAAGGAAACTGAGGCAGAAGGTGCAGCAGCTTGTTTGTGGTGGGGAATTTTGTTCCTGGATGTGCTGGGGACAGGCAAACTCCTGGCACATTCAGAAGCTGTAGGAGCTCAGATCAACAGCACAGAGAGCACAGACTGCAGCTTTTGGGGGGCTCTGCAGAACCTTTCACACAGGGGTGGGAAAAGGGGGAGACCCCAGATCTGTGCCGTTACCACCCTCCAGCCAGCCCAGCTGTAATCCCTCTGATTACCATGGAATTAACCCCATCTGGCTGGTGGGATCACATCCTGCTGAGATTGTCACTTCTCAGAAAGTGGAGGTGAGGCCAGAGTGTCTGCAGTGAGGGTGCTGAGCAGGGCGAGGGGTGCTAGGGCACAGCAGCCGGGCAGTGAGACCAGAGCTGGGATGGAGGAGGGTGGAAACGAGTCTGAGTGTGTGTGTGTGTGGGTGTGGGTGTGTGTGAAGCTTTGTCCTCTCCCTGCCTGAGCAATGGAGGCCTCACCAAAGCCCTGTGTGGCTGGTGAGTCATGCCAGGCTGGGAGCAGCCCTGGGCTGCCAGCTCCGCCGAACAATTGCTGCTCCCCGGGGCCATTCCGGAGCCCAGCCCTGTGCCGCCAACCTCCACTGCCTCACAGGTACCCCAGCACCCCCTGGGCTTTCTGCAAACCCAGGACAGGCTCCTCCCTGTTCACAGAGGGCTTTTCAGGGGTGCTCTGGCTGTTCAGGGCAGCTGCCCTGGGATGGTGGGTGGGCTGGCTTGAATCTCAGGTGGAATTCCCAAAGGTGCAAAGTGGCCAGGAGGGGTGCAGCAGTGCTGGAAGAGGCTGTGACAATATGCCCAGGGCACCACATTGTCTGGAGAGCTCCATCCTCCCTGCTGCAGCTGCTTCTCCAGCTCCATCCCGCTGGCAGCAGCACCTGAACCAAGCCAATGTCTCATCTCAGTGGTGACCCTGTTCAATCAACCCTCCCGAGGCTTCTTCTGCATCAGCTGCTGGAACAAATGCTGGCGCTAAACAAATTATTCACTGGGCTTTCAGAAAGTTTCCCTTCCCTTGTCACCCTCCCCATGTCCCTGTCCTGGCCCTGGCACGGCTGGGCAGCGTGAAGCGCGAGGACCTGGCTGGAGGAACAATATCTGCACAAATCCTTCCCCTGCCGTTAGGTTTTGTAATTGTGCTGGCGATTAATTTCATAAAATGGTCCCTTTTGTTCTCTTATTATGGGACATCATAAAAATAGCAGTGGCAAGACGAGCACAGAGTGATCCCAGCTCCCGAGCCCCGCGGCAAATGGTTGGATGGTTCAGTCATTCCTACCCCATGCAGCGCCTGCAAAGAGCAGGACAACCTGGGATTTGCTCTTTCCAAGGAATTTCTTCAAGGCATTTTCATCTTGGGTTCCTTGAAGCCCAAATGCCTCATTTATCCAAGCAACCAGCCTTCTGAAAGGAATATTTTATTATCCTTTGTGAACAACTTAATGCACTTCAAACCATTGTTCTGGTGGTTAGGGTTGAAATTGAGGATTGATCTCACAGGGAAGCTGTCAAGCTGAAAATGCTTCATTTAAATTAGTATCCCTTCTAGTCCTACCAGCAACAGCTGACTTTGATAATAGTGAAATAATTAGCTTTTCTTTTTCAATTGGATTTTTTTTCCACTGATGCTGCTTGCCTCTGTGTGTGTGTTTTAATTAGATGATGTGTCTCCCAAATTAGCCTGAGATACTGGACCAGCCACTGTGCCTGAGCAGTGGGTGATGGTCAGGGACCAATGGCACAGGGTCACCAGTGGCTTTGTGGCTCAGTACCTTGGTGGCAGCGAGGGGGACAGGACCTCCCTGCCACCCCACAGGGGGACTGGGACTGTGCCCCCACATCCCTGGGAGCTGCAGCCTGGACATTCCTGGCAGGACCTGTGTCTGGCTGCTTTTGCACAAGTGCTCTGACTTTGTCCCTGGGAAATTGAACTCCTCCTCTTTGGAGCTGCATGGAGGCCTCCATGAGGCCCTGTTTGTGGGGACACCAGCCCCATGTGTTCATTATTTCACGGCTCTGTGGCCTCACTGCTGTTGTGTGAGAGCCAAGGGCGGTTTCCACGGGCTCTGCAGGGAGGTTTGTACCCGCTGCTGCTCCCAGGCTGTGCCATGGGGGGACATCTGCTGGCATGACTGCCCCAGCCCTTTGAACACCTCACCCCAGCCTTTCTCTCCCCTTCCCATGCAGAGACGTGTGCTGTGAACAACGGGGGCTGTGACAGCAAGTGTCACGACGCGGCCACCGGCGTCCACTGCAGCTGCCCCATGGGCTTCATGCTCCAGCCCGACAGGAAGACGTGCAAAGGTAGGTGGGTGTGAGGGGGGCTGGGGTGCTCACTGCTCACCCCTGGGTGTCCTCAGTGCCCTTAGGAAAGGCTCAGGTTTAGCTCAGCTCGACATCGCCCCCAGTGCTCAGTGGCTTGGTGTTTGCATCCGTGGGGTGGGGTCAGGAATCACCCCCTGCACTGGGACTGGGACACCTTGCTGCAGGCACCATGCTTGGCCCCATGCCCCTGGGGAGGAGGAAAAGGGGGTTGGGTCAAGCTGGAGCAGTGGCATAGCCCTTGTGGGGCTGGAGGGTCCTGTCCCATCTCCCTCCCCCCACCCCACTGCCCCAGCTGCCCCAGGGGAAGGGTTGGATGTGCAGAGAATCCACATTGTTCTGGATGTGTGAGATGCACAGGTCCCCTGGGGACACTGCCCAGCCAGGTCTGAGCACCATGTCCCACATGGGGGAGACCACCCCGAGGTGCTGAACATCCCACCAACATCCCCACCCACCTATCCCTGCCAGGCAGGGCACTCCAGGCTGCTTTCCCTGCACCCCAAACTTGCTCCCGCTAGGGCTGGCAGATGCCTGTGTTGTGTCTTCTGGCAGCTCTCAGAACTTGACCCCGGCTGAAAGGAAAGCCTGTCCCACTGCTGGCTGCCTGTCTACCTGCTGACTGCTTCCAGAACCCCCTGCCCCTGGTATTTTATCAGAGCATCCACCCCTCTCCCATTCTGCAATAACCCAGAGCCACGTCCCCTGTGTCTGGGGTTTTATTATGGCTGCAGGAGGGTTTACAGCTCACTCCCTCACAGTCATAAAAAGAAAGCCTCAGCCCCAGAGAGGCAGAGCTGCTGCCCCAGCACTGGGGGATGGAGGGACAGTGCAGGCCCCTGCCTCCTCCTGGTCTCCTTCCATTCCACAGGTTGTTTCCTAACAGTAAATTTTGTGATTAGTAGAAAAACAAGAAATACAACGAAAACATCCACATTCCACTCTTTCCATGTTGTTTGGGTTCTTTGTATTTACTGTACATCATCCTTTTTGGCTTTGTTAATGGCAGGATGGAGATGGCAAGCAGAGAGGCAAGGGCTGAAATGCAGTTATTTTGTCAAGTGGCTATTTTTGAAGGAGGGGTTTCCCCTCTAGTTTCCTCTCTCTTTCTGCTGCTCCTGGTCCCCCCAAAGCTGTCCTCAGCCCAAACCTGTGGCTCTGCAAACTCTAATGTGGTGCTCTCACTCAGATGAGAGACTCTTTTGGGGCTCCTGGCTCTTCTCTGGGGGATGCTGAGACCTGCAGAAATTAATAATTTTGCACTTCCAAGGAGAGCTGAGCCCCAGAGTCCTGCTCTGGCCCAGGCTTCTCAGATGCACACAGAGAAAACCAGCAGCCACGTTCCCCTGCTGACCACCAGAGCCCAAAGGGTTTCCTCCACTTGCCAGCTCATGGTGGGGACAGCACCCAGAGGGGAGCCCTGGGCTCTGCTGGCCGAACACCCCAGCCAGGGTGTGATGGGTGTCCCTTGTCCCCATCAGACATTGACGAGTGCCGGCTCAACAACGGCGGCTGTGACCACATCTGCAGGAACACGGTGGGCAGCTTCGAGTGCAGCTGCAAGAAGGGCTACAAGCTGCTCATAAACGAGAGGAACTGCCAAGGTAAGGGCAGTGAGTGCCCAGCCCCCTGCCCTGCCCCTCCCTGTGCTCCCATGGCTGCTGCTGCACAAGTGCTGCTCATTCCTCTGGGCTTTCCTGTGGACTGCATATATCCTCCAGGGGATTAGCGTTGGATTTAGGCTCTGGTCTGGGGCTTAGCCCTTCAGTCTCAGAGCTGGGGACCTGTGGGGTCCTGCAGAGTTAAAGCCAGCAATTAGGCAGATGCCAGGGTTCCCAGTTCTTGGAGGGCAGGAGTGGACAGAAGCCGCCTCCTGCTCACTCCAGAGGGATCTGGCTGCCCCATGCTGCTTCTTCCACCTTTTCTTCCTGTCCCAACATCTTTCTACTCATCCCACACAGCCCCAGCAGGTCACTGCGCTGCCCCCGCAGCCCATGGCCGAGGTCAGCACGGCAGGTGTGCATGAGCCTGAGCGCTGCCTCTGGAAACACACGGCCGGGGAAGGAGGGGGCTGGCAGGCTCCGGGGCTGCCACTGCTTTCATCTCCGTCCAGCTTCTGTGCTCTGGGAGCTTGACGTGAGCGCAACAATTAACTTAATGAAGCCAATGAAATGATGCTCCAGCCCACCAGGTTGGGTTCACCTCCCAGCCGGGGCCTCCCTGCCCCAGCCAGGTGCCCGCGGGGCCGAGCAGGCATCGCTGGCACCGTCCCCGAGGCAGGACCTGCCCGCACAGCATTCCTGATCCCTCCCTGGCATTCTCCTGATCACGGAATCCTGCTGATCCCTCCCTGCCCTGGGCTGGCAGCAGCCGGGGGCTCTCGCAGCCCTCCCGTGCCAGGGACAGGATGCTGGCCCTGTTTGGCTCGTTTGGGGAGCAGAGGGGCTGCAGGAGCCTGTGGCAGGGGGGTGCTGGTGCAGTGGGTGAGGAAGAGTTGGGAGGGAGGGAGGGAGGGAGATGGGAGGGAGCGGGCACGGGGTTCTGGAGCCATACTGGGGTTGGATCCGTGGGCATCGTTATTAAATGCCCAGAGCAATCTGGTTCTGGGCTCTTGGAGGATACCAGTGCAGGGTCCCACAGCATCCCAGCGCATCCCTCAGCTTGCTGGGGCACCTGGAGCAGCAGGGTCCCTGTGCCCCTCTGCTGTGCCAGCTCTCACCTCCTCCCCTTGCCTTCCTCCAGACATCGATGAGTGCTCCTTTGACCGGACCTGCGACCACCTCTGCATCAACACCCCGGGCAGCTTCCAGTGCCTGTGCCACAAGGGCTACACACTCTACGGGCTCACCCACTGCGGGGGTAGGTGGTGTTGGATGGGTGCTGGCAGCCTGTCACCCCGCCGGGGTGGGGTCCCCAGGAGGCACACGGGGGGGGGACAGAGGCTGTGGGACCCCCGGGGACACTGCCCACCCCAAGGGCGCATGGGGAAGGTCGGATCCACTCACAGCCCGGGCAGGGAGGGGGCTCACAGCCAGACTTGCTGGTGTCTGCAACTTCAAACAGAGCGACAGGAACAATTTGCGACTTGTCTGCAGCGGGGAGAGAGGGAGAAATCCCCGGCGTTTTTGGCAGGGAGCTGTGACGGGGTGGGAAGGGGAACATCAAAAGGGTTTGATTTAAATTTCACGAGGCAGATAGCTCCCAAGGGCGGGGGCGTGCTGCGCCCGGGAAGCGGGAGGTGGATGAAGCTGCCGGAGCGTGTTGCGGCAGCGGAGCCGGCGGCCCGGGGTGACGAGCCCGGGTGCTCCGGTGCTGCCGGACCCTCCTCGTGTTTCTGAACCGCGCAGTGAGAGGGAGCCAGCGCAGCCCCGGGACTCAGGATGGCCCTGCAGCAAAGAGATTGATGGCTCCCACCAATGCCCCGAGGGAGGGGAGCTGGGCAGGGAGGGCTGGGACAGCTCCATCCTGACCTGAAGGATCATTTCAGGCTGGGGTTTCCTGCTGAAGAGAGGGACCAGGGCTGCTGAGCCTTTTGAGTTCAGTTTCTCAGTGCTTCACGTCGGGTCCATCTGCTGCTCCCCCAGCCCACGAGGGGCAGGGTCTGGGCTCAGCCTGGCTGGGCTGCACCCATCCCTGCCTAGCCCTTGGGGACTCCGGGAGCCGGGGTGAACCTTATCTCCATGGGGATGGCACAGCTGCGGGGAGGCGGCACTGCTGGAAATGCCCTGTGGTGCAGATCCCCTGTCGCAGCTGGGCTTGGGTTTATCCATCCAGCATGCCGGCCCTGAGACAGTGCAGTGATTCCATGCCAGAGCAGAGGGCTCCCACAGCCCCTCACCCACTGCACCTCACCCCCTGCCTCTTCCTTTGTCCCCACAGACATTGATGAGTGCAGCATCAACCGGGGTGGCTGCAAATTCGGCTGCATCAACACTCCTGGCAGCTACCAGTGTACCTGTCCTGCTGGCTGCAAGCTGCACTGGAACAAGAAGGACTGTGTGGGTACGTCAGGCCTGGAGGAGCTGGGGGCTCTGGGGTGCCAGGCTGTGCTCTGGCACCCTCTCCTCCCCAGTGATTTCCCCCATGAGCTGGAGGGTGCAGGGGTCCCTTGTGGGGTCTCTGAGCTGTGCCAGCCATGGGCATCCCTGATTGTCATCACCAGCTGGTGCATGTCCCTTGGAGCTGGTGAAGTGCCTGCCAGGTTCAGTGCCACCACGAGCCACCCTCACCTGCAACAAGATGGGCAAGAAGGACAGCTGTGCCCTTTCCTGCACCTCCAAGGCCAGATTTCTGCCAGGTACTGGTGCTAGTGCCACCACCAGCATGGGCAGGGGGATCCCCATTTCCTTGCATGGCCCAAACTAAGGGGAGAGGAGTGGCTACAAAGCTAGAATGCAGTGGCTGAGGGAGGGAGGGAGGGAGGGAGGGAAGGAGGTTGCTGCTCAGGTGGGCTCATTTTTGGATGTAGATCCACAGGACAGGTCCCTGGTGCAGGATCTCTATGGCAGGGTGCTGGGCATCATCTCCCCATGGCACAGCCGTGTCTGCCTGCATCACCCTGGCAGAGCCAACTCCCTTTACTCCCTCACAGAGTCTGACAGCAGCTACACGGTGAGCTGTGGGACCCCCGTCCTGCGGCAGGGCCAGCACAGACCCACCAACAGCAGCCAGCAGTGCCTCGGTAAGGGGGCTCCTGGGGTGCCACCAGCCTGGCTGGGCCATGCCAGGTTGCTGAGCACCCACCTGTTCTTTTAGAGACTGTGGCTGCCCCGGTCAAGCAGAAGGCCTCCTTCAAGATCAAGGATGCCAAGTGCCACCTGCACCCTCGGACCAAGGGCAAGCAGGAGGAGGCTGGGAAGGCTGGGGCACAAGGTGAGGTGTGATGCTGGGGAGGCTGGGGGTGCCTGTCCCCCGGCAGGGATGGGGTGCTGACCTGTCCCCCGCCTGCAGGTGGCTCGGCACCGTGCTCTGACTGCCAGGTCACCTTCGTCAACCTCAAGTGCGACTCCTCCAAGAAGGGCAAGGGGCGCCGGGCTCGCAACTCCCCCAACAAAGAGGTGACGCGCATCACGCTGGAGTTTGAGGCAGAGATCAAGCCTGAGGACATCACAGGTGGGCACAGCACTGGCCTGACCCATCTTGGGTGCACAATACCATCCCCATGCAGCAAGGAAAGATAAACCAGTCCTCATCTTGCACCAGGCTGGCATGTGCTGGGTAGCACTTGCAACTGAGCATTTGGGGGATGGTTTTAATACTTCCCTCCCTTCCTACTGCATCCCTGTTGTGGCTGCCAGGGCTGGGATGGTTCTAGCTTTGGGCTGCTATGGGGTCTGGATAGCTCCAGGGGCCCCTGAGGCAGAGGGTCAGCTACTCAGCTAGCCAGGAATGAGATCTTGGGAGCCACTGTAGAAGTTCTGAAGGTAGCTTTATTTCTTCAAAGGGTTCTACCAGCAAAATCCAGATACATAGCATAGCAAGGGGTTTTTACAGGGTTTAGGGGGATTAAGATTCTAACCAGTAAAATTATAAGTTGAGAAGTGCCGTGGGCACCTACCAGCCCGATTTCCGGCAGAATTACTGCATCTCCTGCCCTGGCAACACTACCACCGACTTCGATGGCTCCACCTCTGTGTCCCAGTGCAAAAGTAGGCGAGCTGGGGTGCAACAAATGGGGGGGCAGGTGTGGGGTCCTTCAAAAGTATTTAGAGTTTGGGGTCATTTCAGTGCTTCGTGCATGCTGGCAGGCATGGGGGGTTGCCCAATGGGACACTGCCCCTCTTGCCCAGTAAACCACCCCTAGTGGATCACTCCCCCCCAGTGCCCCCATGCTGCTGGTTCCCAGCTGGACCGGTGTCCCTGCCTTGCAGACCGGCAGTGTGGAGGGGAGCTGGGTGAGTACACAGGCTACATCGAGTCCCCCAACTACCCTGGGAATTACCCTGCCAACGTGGAGTGCACCTGGAACATCAACCCCCCGCCCAAGCGCAAGATTCTCATCGTGGTGCCGGAGATCTTCCTCCCCTCTGAGGACGAGTGTGGCGACGTCTTGGTCATGCGGAAAAACTGTAGGTAACCAAGCGGGCCACGGAGCTCAGGGGAGGAGATGGGGAGAAAAGGGTTGGGGGCTGTGCAAAGGGAGAAAGGCACATCCCCAGGCAGCAGGAGGGGAATTTTGGGATTAGGGTGAGTGGGGAGATGAGCAGCACCCTGCTGCCTGGGTGTCTTGCTGGATCTTAGGGGCTGGGCTGCACACCTGGGCCTCAGCCTTCATTTTGGGTGTTAAAAACCCCACTTGGTGCTTTCCAGAACAAGGAAGGAATAACAATCCCTCATGTAACATAAGGTTTAAGGGGGGCTCACTTTGCCCAGCATGGACAATTCCCATCCCTGATGCCTCCCTTGACCCAGTAAGGCTGGGGGTAGCTCTGCTGATGAGCAACCAGCATCCTGTATCCCCTTGCTGTTCCCTGCAGCCTCCCCATCCTCCATCACCACCTACGAGACCTGCCAGACCTACGAGAGACCCATTGCCTTCACCGCCCGCTCCCGGAAGCTCTGGATCAACTTCAAAACCAGTGAAGCCAACAGTGCTCGGGGCTTCCAGATCCCCTATGTCACCTATGATGGTGAGCACGGGGAGATGCCATCCCAGCATGCTGGTGCTTCCCCCACACACAGTTTGGGACCCAGGTCACACCTCCTGTGTGTTTGGGGGGAGTGGACTGAAGGACAGAGATCAGAGGTTTGGGACAAGTGGCAGCTCATGCCCTGTGTTTTTTGGCAGAGGACTACGAGCAGCTGGTGGAGGACATTGTGCGGGATGGAAGGCTCTATGCCTCCGAGAACCACCAGGAGATCCTCAAGGTGAGTGTGTGCTCCCAGGGCTGTGTTACCCAGGGCTGTGGGGGATGCAGGAGCATCCTCCCCTTCAGGGATACCCGGGGCTTCAGCTCAGGGGAGCACAGGAGGGATGCTGAACCTCCCTCTGGCTCGGCTTCCCTGCAGGACAAGAAGCTCATCAAAGCTTTCTTCGACGTGCTGGCACACCCCCAGAATTACTTCAAGTACACAGAGAAGCACAAGGAGATGCTGCCCCGCTCCTTCATCAAACTCCTGCGCTCCAAAGTCTCCAGCTTCCTCCGGCCTTACAAATAGCCCCCCGTGCCCCACCGCCCCGGGCCGCCCCGCAGCCAAGGAAACCCTCTTCTCCTTTCCTTCTCCTTTCTGATTTTTCCTTCCTCCGCCTGGCTCCGGCAGGATCACCACTGCTCACCCCACAGACGTCCCCCATGATTTCCCTGCGCTCCAGTCTCATCCAGCGGCGGTGAAGCCGCTCCCCTCTTCCGAAGCAGCTTCTTCGAAGGTTTTAGGAAACTGAAGTGGTGGTCCTTTGGCTGTCCCGTGTCCTCCCTTTGGTTTCCTTTGGTCCCTGGTGCCAGCAGCAGCCCAGGACAGAGTGGGGGGCCCTGTCTCTGCAGCCCCCCAGGCGCAGGAGGTGACACGGCGTCCACCACAGCGCTGGGCCCGGCTACCGACGCCGCTCTGCAGAGGTCGGGGGGAAGAGAACTGACAAAGCCGACTTGATTAAAAAAGAAATGCAAAGGAGTGGTGGCAAAGGCCACCAGCGCGGCACCGTGGTGGCTCTGTCCCGCTGGAGAGCCGTGCTGGTGCTGGGAGGGAAGCGCAGCCAAGCCACGTTCCCGGAGAACAATGTCTGGCTGCACGGGAGAAAACAGGGAGCAAAGGAGAAGGACTTTCAGCCGGGTTCGATTTTTTTTTTTTCCTCCACCCCAGACACTTGTGCCAAGAAACCAGACTTTGTTACAAGCTCTGCCAAAGAGTAACTCGGAAAAGCAAGCTTTGAGAAGAGCAGGAGTCAATGTTTGTGCACTAGGATATCCTCCTTTCTACCTTTTTCATATGTATTAAGTGCAATCATTTGAGTCTTCCTTATATTATTTAGAGGGAAGTTGTTTGTTTTTTTGGTTTTCTTTTCTACTAGAAACGACAATATTTATAACTGCCTGAGAAACGAGAATGTGTGTTTGAAAGAAAACAAAAACCACCCACCCAGAGCAAGCCGTGCCCTGGGCTGCGCTGACCAGCACGATGGCATCTTCAGGCCTTTTCTGCCACGTTGGTCCCCGATAAAAGCCCCTGTCTGGGGGGGATGTTGCCTCTCCTGCTCGGCTCAATGGGGTGAGTTTTTGCAGGGAGTTGGAGGCATCTCTTGATCTGTCCACAGGGATGGAGTTGGTCCTTTCAGGCTGATCTGCCACAGTTTGGGCTTTGTTCAGGGGGGGGATCAAGACACGGCGTGTCACCTGCTTGTTGCAAAGTGATTTATTCCCTGCAGGGGTGAGCCAGCAGCTGCTGAGGCTGGGTCTGGGGGCACGCTGGGAGGAGAGTGGAGCTGGGCCTCCACTCAGCCCCAAAATCTCTCCCCCAGGTACAGCAATCCCCCAGGCAGAGCCACCCTCATGGGCCTGGGGAGGTTTTGTGTTTCTGAGTCCCACCGGGCATTTTTGGCCCCATCCCTCTGTGTGTTCTCACCCTGCAGGGATGCTGTGGGAGCTCCTCCCCAGGGAGTGGGGTGCAGATCCTGGGGAAGACCCATCCTGCCTCCCCTTGTTTCACTGCATCTGCCTCCCCCAGGCAGGCTCAGCTGGGGACAATGGCCAGGTGGACACCACCGGTGGGTTTGTCCCCCCAGCATCATCATGTGGACAGACAGGACTCCCAGGGACGGGCAACTGCTGCCACCACACATCCCCCTCCTTCTCCTCCCCTACTTTTCCAGCCCTGCCACCAGTTCTCAGCTGTCCTCCTCCCCACACCTTCATCCCCATCTTCATCCTCTCAAAGACCTGGAGCTGCCAGGACTAAACATGATCAACTTGCCTGTAGCTCTGCCAGTGGCAGGTTCCTTCCCATCACTGTCCCCACTTGTCCCTCACTGTCCCTCTGCCCACACGTGAACCCAGCCCTGCTTTTAACAAACCAATTATTTATTGCTCTGCGTGTCCCACTGGGTCCATCTTTCCTGCATCTGGGGGAAGCAGCTGCTTGTCCCTGTTTTCCCTCCTGGATCCACACTGCTCCAGGACCCCAAGAGCCTCTCCTGGGCTCTCTGAGGGGCTGTGGGCTGGCTGAGCACTGGCACAGGGGCTGAGGTTTGTCCCCAGGATGCGTCAGTTGGAAAAGTCTTCCCTGATTCATCCCAGCTGTGGATTTTCCCCTCCTTCCGCCGGCTCCCAGCCTGTTTGGAAGCTCCACATCTGTGGGCTGAGCTGTTTGTCACTTGGTCCCTGTCTGAAAGCAGCTGCTTTAATGCACAAAAGCTGCTGTAGGGATCTGGAGGGGTTCTGTGGCTCTGGGACAGTGGTGCAGGCCAGTGACCTTTGAAAGGGTCCTTCGTATCTAGAAGGTAAAAAACCAACCCAGCAGCAAAAATAAAATCAGCCCAGGAATGACCAACCTGCTGTGGTGCCTTGGAGTGCCACAGCCCCTCATGCACAGCAGAATTCACTAACTTTAACTCTGGCTGATCTAATGTCAGGTCACTGCCTTTGTGGGGCATCAGGGCCTTGGGGTGTGCTGGCTGTCACCCTTGTCACCACACTGGCCATCTCTGCTTCCCTGAAGCAGCTGTGGAAGGATGAGGTGGGCAGCACATCCTCCTGGAATGGCCAAAGGCACCTGGCAATGGTGCTTTTCTTCCCCTTTCACCAAATAGCTCAAAAAAGCCCCAAAAATTCCACAGGGCCCCCTGGAGCCACCCACGCCACAGCAGCCCAGCCCCACTCCTCCACCCCCACCCCCCTCAGCATGGGTTTGAAAGGCTGAAACCCACATCAGCCACCTTGGGGATCAAGGTTTTGAAGCTGTCAAGAGAAATGAGGATTTGTTGGGGTTTTGGGTTTTTTCATGTTGGAGTATTTATATCTGCCTTTCACAGCAGGCCAGGACTTGCCATCTCCAGCAGAAATGATTAAAGCGATGAGCAAGATGTAGTTCATGAAGTTATTTGCACTTGATTAAAAGAAAAAAAATTGTTATTTGAACTTTGTAAAAAGAAATGTTTGCATTTTGTATTGTCTTTTTTTAATTATTAAATGGAATTTCTTGGTGTTGTGTTGATCTTTCAAAAACTGGCTCTGATGCTTATTTTAAAGGTTTCTAACAGCAGGATCCAGAGCTATTTTCATTGTTTTGTTTCCTTGGATGCTGACAAGCTTTTCCAGGGCCCCAAGTATTTTTTTTCTCCCCCCCAGAAGTTTAAACACTGCACTTTCCTAAGCCCTCCAGTGCCTGCACAATGTATTTATTCCCACGCATTACTTAGATGCAACAAACGTCTCTGTTAGCCCAGAAGGTGGAGTTAGACTGGCTCACAGAGAAGGGGGAAACACCCTCTACCTCAGCCCCAGCCCCTTTGCTGGGCTGCAGCTCTGTCCTTCAGCACCCCTGGGCTTATGGACAATGCTCAAGTCCTCAGGAGCTGCACCTGGGCAGGTGTGGGCTGCGCTCTCAGGACTCAGGTGAGCTCTGCACCAGGTAAGGGTCCTCTCTGTGGGCACAGGGGGATCTGGGTTAGGGTTAGGAGCCACAGCCTAACTGCTGGGACACCTCTGCCCTGGGGGACAGTGGAGTCCTTCCCCTCCCTCTCTGAATGCAGGGGGGATGAGGCTCCTTCCCTCAAAACAATATCCCACTTGGAATTCATCTCTCAACTCAGTATCTGAGGCCTTCCTCAGGAGAAGTGAGCAGTTCTTTGGCCAACCCTTCCCAAGGTGCCCTGGAGGAATAGAAGCACACACAGCTGTGGGAGGCTGCAGAGTTTATTGCTGTCCCCCCTTAGTAGAGGCGCTGGGGTTTGCCCATGGTGCTCTTGATGTACAGAGCTCGCACATTCTGCCAGTTCTTCTTCAGCAGGGACACCAGGAAGTTGATGGCCAGATGGATGTTGTAGACAAGTTCATCCTCTGTCATCTTCACATGACCCACAGCCACAGCCAGACAGAGCACCTGGGGACAGACACAGGTACAGCTGTCACAGGTAAAGCAAAGGTGACAACAGCTGACCCACTCATCAGTGTGTTGGGCTGTCCCATGATCTGGACACTGGACAAGCCCACCCCCACATTTTTCCACCTGGCCTGCAGCTCCCTGTGCCTGTAGCACCTGGATGCCACCTGACCCGTGCAGAGGTGACTGGGTGAGATGGAAGCATGGCTGGGACACCAGGAAGGACCTGTGGCACACTGTGCAGAACTGGCACTGGAGCACAGCTCGGGGTTACCCTGCTCTGCCAAGCTCACAGCAGCTTCACTTTCTGCCTCTGGGGCCAGTCCCCAGCCCTCTCTCCACTGTGACAAAGGCCAAGCCTCCCTGGACAGCCTGGAAGTCAATGCTCCCCACAGGCTGGAGACAGAAGGATTTATGAGAGAGTCAACAGGCCAAGTGTCAGGGCATCATTAATCCAGCTATTTTACATGCTCAAGCATTTTGCAAACCCTCACATCTGCTGTGCCCTCCCAGCTGTGCCCCCAGGAGTCACACTTGTCCCACTGACACAGGGTTAGGATGCCTGAACAGGGTTATTTTGGTTTGAGGGAGCCAGCTCACCTCAACAGTGAGAGCAGACCCCCACAGAGCTACTCCCAAGGTCACTTGGACACAGTCCCAGACTCACCCCAGCCCTCCAGGGACATGCCTGGCCAGGTCCCAACCCATGAGCAGCACCCTCATGCTGGGATCAGCATTAATTACACTGGATTGTGCTCAGCACTGAAACATCCAATCATCTCCTCATCATTTGCTCCAAGATCCACCAACCACAGCTGAATTATTCCTCCTTTCTGGCTGGCCACTGAACACTCTGGGTACCATTTCCCTTTGCTGGAGGAAACCAGCCACAGCTTAAAGAACACTCGAGGGACACCTACAGCCCAACCCAGAGATGGCAGACACAAAAAATCCCCAGGTGTACAACTAAATCCAACCTTCTTCATCTGAAACTTGATGGTCGATTTCACCTCATCCACCTTGGCCACCAGGTTCTCATTGTGGGTGAGCAGAGAAGGGAATTTCCCAGCTTTGTTCAGGCCTGGGCCCAGGATTCGAGGAATTTGCTTGATCAAGGACTCAGAAGCCAGGAAGGCATCGTACTTCTTAGCTGCAAGGAGACAACCAGGGAGGTAAGGACAGACTCTGCCCCCACACCAAGCTCCCAGTGAGGGACTCAGCTCAGAACATACAACACCCCGCTGCAGATAATTCCAGCATTCCCATGGTCCCACCTGAACTGGAGCTGGTTTTACCAACAAATCTTTGAGGGAATCACTGTGACAGCAGCCAAGCCCCAGCCCCACTTAACACAGTGACTCCAAATGACTGCTTGTTTCCTGAAGGAACTGTCCTTTGCTGAGCCCCAGGTAACAATGAACTCCAAATTCTGCCACTGCCTGTGCACACCAGGATGAATGAGATAGACGATCCATCTAGGAGAGGCTTAGCCAACAATCATGGTCATTTCCTAACCTCCATAGCCCATTACAGATTGAGGCAAGTTCCTGTCTGCCTGAGGAGTTCTCAGGAAGGGAAGGGTTTTCTCTCTGACCAAGAGAAAATGAACGCATTTTAATCTGTTCACGTAAGTAGTGCAGGACTAAAGAACATAATTACTTCTAGTGTTTCTTAGCTTTTGCTGCTCTCCAGCTCCCCGACCAGGAAACTGAGGGACACAGCAATGGGTGAAACTGTTGACAGGAACATTTCCTGTAGCTCTCCCTTCCTTGGACAACCAGCCCCATTCCCGTCAGACATGCATGGGAAACAGCTTGGTGGCTTTTCTGAGTAGTTCTTGGCAGATTTTAGTATTGGGGCAGACGCTGCTGAGCTTTTCAGCTCTACAACTAACCATAACATGGAAATCTGAGCATAGGGAAAAGCCTTATTGACACTCACCCAGCTTCTTCACCAGCTTCTTGTTTTTGTTGAGCTTCTTCAGAGCTTCAATGTCCATGTGAGGAATGTCAACTGCTTTGGCCTCATCGCAGTGCTGCTGGTCCCCCAGCAGACAGACCGAGAACTTGGGCCGTGGCGTCGACTTCAACCTGGGCAAGGAAGGAAGGAAAGTCCGAATCAGTGACCGGCCAGCACCACCCGCGTGTCCACGGAGCCAGCACGGAGATACCTTACCACAGCACGGGGCATCCGGCACAGCCGCTCACCTGCCGTCCCCAGCAGGCCGGTGGGGACAGCCCGGGGGCTGCCGCACCTCCCCTCATGTTTTAAGACCCAGGGTGAGGGTCCGTCCAGCCGCTCCCACTGGGCCGGGGCGCGCTGGACTCCCCGAGCGGTTCGGCGCCGCGGCGGCCCCGAGCAGGGCCGGGCAGGGCCGAAGGCTGGGTAGGAGCGAGAGGATGGCGAACCTGACGGTACCGGAGAACCGCTTGTCCTTCTGCGGGTCATAGTTCTTGAGGCTGATCTGCAGCTCCACCGTCTCCACGAACCTGCGGGAGGAAACCGGTGAGGCCTGGCCGGGGGAAGGCCGAAACCGGGAGTGACACGTCCAGTCCCGCGGCTCTTACTTGCGCTTCTTGGCACGGCTGCCGTGCAGCACCTCCTTCACCGCCTCGTACAGGGTATCCCGGGACACTTTGCTGCTGCGGGGGGAAACGGCAGAGGGGGCTCAGGGCCGGCTCCGTCCGGGACGCGGTCCCGAGCCCGCCCCGGTCCCCGCGGGTTCGCCCCGTAATCGATCCCGCTGACTGCGCCCCTCGGGCCGCCCGGACGGCCCCGCGGCCTCCACGGGGCGCGGATGGCGGCGGATGGCGCCGAGCAGACGCCGGGCCGCACGCACCTCATGGCTGCGGCTGCTCGGAATGAAGGGGCGGAAGTGCCTCCCGCGCGGTATAAATAGAGGCGAGATGTCGCGAGACTCGAGCGCGCTGTACAGGGCCATGTTGGGAGCGGCGAGGAGCGGCAGCCTGGGGCCGCCACGCTAGGAACGGTGGGGAGCCTCGGCCCGTCCGCATCTCCTTCCTTGTTAAATAAACACGCGGGATCTCTTTGTCCCCTGTCTCGGACCGAGACAGGAGTTCCTGCATCGCTTCACAGCGTATGCCAAGAGCCCCGGGCTGGTCTCCGCAGCCGCCGGGAAGAAGGGGAGGTGGCGCGAGGAGCTGCCGGGACCGCCGGAGCACGGGCGGCAGCACTGCCCGCCCCTGACACGGAGCAGGGACCGCCGGTAGCCCCGGCCGGGCAGGGCCGGGAAAACGGCGCCTTGTGGTTTCAGTGTTGGCACCGCGCATGCGCCGCCGGCTGCGCCCCCGCGCATTGGCCGCCCGGCGGCGCGCGCTGCCCGACCCGGCCCGGCGCGCCCCGGAACCTGTATGGCGGGCGGGGGCGGCCGCGTGCGGGCGGGAGTGCCGCAGCTATGCGGGTTCCGGGGTGGGCGGGGCTGCGCGCGGTGCACGTCGGGCCGGCGGCGGACCCGGCCCGGCGGGTAGCTCAGGTCGGTGTGGGGATGGGGGCGGCGATGGCGGCCGGGCCTGAGAGCCGCCTCAGCCCCCGGGTACCGCGCGGGGGAGCCCCCGTGTCCCCGCCACCCCCGCGCCCTGCCCTCCCTCGCCGCTGCCTTCGCAGCCCGTTCCGGGGTTTCCCGGTGTTTTGGGGGTCAGCGGTGCGAGGGCCGCCGCCGCAGCCCCGGGGAGCCTCAGGCGGGTGCGGGGAGCGCGGGGCGCGGCGGCACCGAGCGGGCACCGCGCCCCGAGCGGCGGCGGGATGGACGGGGCGGTTCGCCTCGTTCCTGAAAATCAAAAGATTCAATATCTGACTATCTCAGAGGTCGCTCATGAAGAACGCTGTAGCTACTTTGAAAGATAACCTATCAGCAGAGAGTCTCTTTAGCAAAATGTTCTTGTGGGGGTGTGGAGACGTTAGCATCATTTGCGTAGAGCCTGAAACTCTGTCCCTCAGAAGGCTGGGAATTAGTCAGGAAAGGGAGGAGAGGAGCAGGATGCTTCCAGGGATAAAGCTCATCACCCTGCCCCTGTCTCCTGCAGCCCAGGACATGCTCAGCCTGTAGGTTCAGGATTTAAAGTACTTGGAAACAAACCCTGCAGATCATTTGGAGGACCGGAAGGGCTTGAATGTGACATTTGTACTGTCTCTAAGACGAGTCTGTCAGTTCACTATGATAAGCTTTATTTCATGTTTGGCTGTGGAATAGATTGTTATCCCTGCCTGTCTTTAGTGTGGGAAGTGGACAATGCAGCATTGTCCATCTTAATCCTTCATAACCTCAAGTCATTTGAAGCCATTCAGTCCTTTCCTCGTGTGCGAAAGTGGAGAAACTAAAGAAGGAGGAGAAACTAAGGGGAGAAATTGAAATGGAATTGTTCTTTTTACTTAAGGCTCGCAGCAAGGACGACGGCCCCGTGTCCCACAGGCCCCGGCTCTGGGCCCCAGTGCTCCCAGGCAGGACCCATGTGTGGGGAGTTGGGGCAGGATGGAGAGCCTGGGGCTGCCAGCAGTGACCCTTGGGGACGGCACCACGGCCTACCTGCAGCAGGCTGGCAGAGGTGAGGCCTGCCAGGGCTGAGAGTCTCTTCCTGGCTCTGAAATTAAAGTCAGACTCACCAAAAGGGCCACACGTGCTTGGCCACTTCACACGGGCAGCTGGTGATGGTTGGATTTGCACTGAAAATAAAAATACAAATCAAACATGCCTCTGGTTTGGAAATGAAGCTGTGGAGATGGGAGAGCTGTTGCTGTGGAAAATAAAGGTGCTGTTCAGACTAGAAGAGCCCTGTTCTTTCCAGGATTGCTGTGGACAGGGAGCTGATGCTGTGGCCTGCAGGGCTCTGCTCCACCAGAACTTACCCTGGGCTGAGCAGGTGGTTTTGCATCACTGGTGTGCACAGGGTTTGGTTCACAGCAGTGCTTTTCTCACTCAAAGAGGTGCCAAATTCCACACCTGCCCTTGCTCTGGTGTTTGTGAGGTGCCCCTTTCTCCACCACCCGCTGCTCCCAGGAACAGGAGCACACTGTTTCCCAGCCTGCAGAACAGGATGGAGGAGTTGTGCAGCTCCGTGTCCTGGGGCTTGCTCTCCTGCTTTATTTCCTGTGCAAACTCATTGCAAGTTTATTACACATGTGGGGCTGGACTGTCTTGGAACCACCAGGTTGTGTGATCCCCCCTCTCAAACCTTATGCTCCAGGTGAAACCAACCTGGATTCTCCATGTTCAGTGGGATGGAGCAATGTCCTCTCAGCTTCTAATCATTGGGTAAAAAAGTTGTTACAGGTTTGCACAGTCAGGCTTTGGCAGAGTTCGGTCTCTACAGTCCAACACTGGCAGCACTTTAGGCCCCTTTAGGTGCTGTAATTGTTTCCTAACAGTTGATTCTCTGCCAAAGTAGTAGATAAATCTCCAGGCACTTGCTGATGCTACTCAGCACACCCAGTTGATTTTTTCTTCCAACACAAGTGTAAATGTTTTCTCTGTGCTCTCTCTGCTCCTTGGTGTGAGGAGCTGTGAGGGCAGCTCCTCAACAGGTGATGCCTGAGGGTCTTTGTCGTGTGTCCTGTCTAGAACAGGGCAATGCCAGCATTTTTGGAAGTGAAGTGCCTCTGTGGGGAAAAGCTGATCCATAACAGCCTAGAAATGACAATTTCTTTTGTGGGACAGAGGGACTGGGCTCAGCAGCTGATGGCATGTTTTAAATATTCCAGGTGAAAAGCTGATTGAAGGGCAAGTCATTGAACTTGAAGATGGGACCACAGCTTATATCCACCAGGTGACAGTTCAGAAAGGTGAGGAACACACATTCCCCTCTTCTGCTAGGAAGGACACTGTAGATGTGGCTGCAGCTCTCAGTGCTCCAGCATTTGGGCTCCTCTGTCAGTTCCAGCACAGGGTTTCTGTGGGGTTTTTCTTTCTTGTGGTTTTGAGGCTGAGTAAACAAGGACATTGCCTGCAGAGTTTTTAGGAATCTGATGAGAAGGTGAATTTGGTGGAGGTGGAGACAAATGTTTAAGTGTCATTTCACCTGTGGGCTCTCCCTGTTGTCATACCACAAGTCCAGTGAGCTGTGTGCTGTGTTGGTGCCAGCCACATAGCACACACAGAGCTTGTTTCATGTGGGAGCAGTTGGGCAGGAATCTCTTCTGTACTGTGAGATAATAAATTACTTCTGGAATAGGTGTTGGTGGGGGAGGTCATGTAGGGATTGTTGGGAAGAATGCCACCTTGGTTATTGCCCCATCAGCCAATGTCACCTCTGAAATTAGGTAAGAGGTTTTAGGAATCCAGTTCATGTGGCAGGCACCAGAGTGGCACAGAGGAATCATCCTTGGCCATGCAAAGATGCAAAAGGGCAGGTAGAAAGACTCTGTTTCTTAGGGCAGTCCTTCCTTGATGCTCCCAAGGTCCTTGTATGCCACCTCCCTCTTCTATTCTCCAAAAGTTGCTTTGAAATTGATATTTTATAGCTGGCTGTGCCCCTTTCCCCTCTTCATCCTATTCCCTGCCTTCATATGCACAGTGAGAGGGGTTTTCCTTCTCACCCCTGCTTCCCCTGCCATGGGATGTTTGTGTTCTCCTTCACACACCCCTGTGCCAGAGCCATTCTTCTTGTCCAGGATGTAATCTGGCATTTTGAAACTGGTGAGACACTGCATTACTCCTTTGAGTGAAGGAAGAGGCAAATCTGTGCATGAAGCCTTGAAAACCTCATCATTCACATCAGAATGCTCAAATGGTGTCTTAAAACCTACAGCTGTGGTTGCCTTTCAGGGCAAGCAGGCAGCCCTGTGTCTTCTCCTGCCTGGCAGCCTGAACTGCCACAGTATTCTCGGTCCTGAGTCCTCCAGGAAGGTGTGTCAATGTATTTCTTTTCTTTTAGAGGCTGTGGCTTTTGAAGATGGGCAGCCAGTGGTGCTGGAGGATGGCAGCATGGCCTTCATACACAGCACAGCTAAAGGTATAGCACTCCCTGTTCTTTCCCTGGCAGCTGCAGTAGAGAAGCTGCAGAAATGTCTTAGATTTCCAAAGCTGGGAGCTGAAGCACCTTTTTTGCTGCCTCCCACTGAGCTTTTTTCAGCTGATTTTTTTTCGGCTCTTTACCTGAATGTTTCCTCTTGCAGAGAGTTACGAGCCTGGCACATTCCAGGCTGTCCAGCTAGAGGATGGCTCCACTGCCTACATTCACCGTCCTGTCATCTTGGCACCTGGCAGTACCATCCTGGAGGTGCAGACAGAAACTGGGCTCGAGGACTTGGCTGGGGAGGAGGAAGATGATGGCTTTGATGTGGACACCACTAATGCATTGCAGAAGTATGGCAGGAAGGTGAGGGCACAGCATCTCTTGGCCTGAGTTTGTGCCCTTCCTTCAGCAGTGCTTTTGTGCATCTGTTTGTCAGCAGCACCAGCTTTGAGAGAAGCAGCTGGGCAGGACTCCAGTGTGAGTGCCACTGCTGAGGGGTACCTGGCACTTGGGGACACAGAATGGGGCTGTTTGGTGCCATGGAGTGCCTGGCCTGCCACCCTTAACCTGCTGCAGGCTCAGGTTTGGGAAGGGAGGAGAGCTGTGATACAGCCTTTGGTGTGTCAGCAGTGGCTAAGCCATGGCCACTGTCCCCATGGTCACAAAGGCCTCAAAACCAAAACAGCTTCAGATCCTGATGTATCCCAGGTATTCCCAGCTCCATAGTGCTGTGGAGCAGGGGCTGCCAGGAGGGTGCTGGCAGTGCTGAGCTGGGCACAGACCTTCCTGCTGTAGCAGGCCCAACCCCTGCTCTGTGGGGAAGGGTGGGGTGGCACTGTGGCTGTCACTGCCTTCCTGCTCCATGCTGTACAGGGAGGCACAAACACTGCCTGTGCTTCTTCACTCACAGGGGTCTGAGGAGGAAGAGGAGGGAGTGACAGACACCTGCCATATTAAGAGTGAGGACTCCAGCAACATCCCTTCCCAGGTCTGAATTTTTCAGTGACTGGAACTAGGCTGAACTCCTCTTTGCCAGTAATTATAAAAGCGTTGTGGCTTCTCTGCCGAGTTAGCAAATACTAACTGTACATATTTCAAATGAGCTGAGAAAGGGAGTTTCATGTCTGTGAACCCCCAGTGAGGTGGGAGGGGGAAGTGCAGGTTCCTAGAGCCCTGTCACCTGGGCCTCACCATGTGGGTACAAGCTGGTTTGTAGAAACTTGTTTTTGGAGGATAACTGCCGGAGTGCATATGTATGGCAAGGAGGGAAATATTTGTGTGGGCTTGGTGAAGCTGTGGTGGCTTGCTGGATTGATTCCAGTACTTGTCTCAGCAGGATTTGCAGGAGGAGGAGGTGCAAAGCCAGAGGAAGGGGCAGCAGGTCGGCAGCAGAGCTTTCCGCTGTGGCTACAAAGGCTGTGGCCGCCTCTACACCACTGCCCACCACCTCAAGGTAAAGCAGGTGACATGGCAGAGTGCAGGCCAGAGAATCCCAGGTTACACTGCCAGAGCAGAATGCTCCATTGTGTGCAGCTGAGTTACATGCTGAGCTCCCCAAGAGACTCAGACATGCCAAGTGGCCAAGGTGAAATCCAACAGGGAACTTCCAGTTCTCTCCACCAGCATTTTTCCACAGTTTTCCTTCATCCTTGCCTTGGACCTCATTTTAGGGACCTGTTCTTTCTTTTCCAGGTACATGAACGTGCTCACACAGGTGACAGGCCATACACATGTGACTTCCCAAGCTGTGGGAAAGCATTTGCTACAGGTAACAGTTTCTGTTTTGAGCAGATTTCGTTTTCTGTCCAACCCATTTCAGTCCTAACTCTGGTGTAGTAAAGCACAATATCCAGAGCATCTAAAGCAAGGAAATCACAGCAAGAAGCCTGCTGGGACTTTGTTGTGGGCAGACAATGGTGGAAGCAAGGTTGGAAGTGGTGTTGGGGTTGGTTATTTCTTCCCCTTCAAGCTTTGCAGACACAATACAGACACTCAAGTACATGGACTGAGGGGTGGTACCCAGCTTGTCATGGTGTTTCCTTCTCGTTACAAAATGAGTTGTAGTCTGTGTCCTGGACAGGGTATGGGCTGAAGAGCCACGTGAGAACACACACAGGTGAGAAACCATACAAGTGTCCAGAAGACATGTGCAGCAAAGCCTTCAAAACCTCCGGGGATCTGCAGAAACACATCCGCACACACACAGGTGAGCAGCATGGGGCAAGAACTGCACAGGGGGTGCACAGTGAAAGGGCCCAGGGTACTCCAGGGGCTCTGTGGTGGGCAGGTCTCACCCACATGGCTCTGCCCATGCAGGTGAGCGTCCCTTCAAGTGCCCCTTCGTGGGCTGTAACCGCTCCTTCACCACATCCAACATCCGCAAGGTTCACATCCGGACGCACACGGGCGAGCGGCCCTACATGTGTGCAGAGCCTGGCTGTGGCAGGGGCTTCACCAGTGCCACCAACTACAAGAACCACATGAGAATCCACACAGGTAGGAGGGAGCCAGCAGCAGAGAGATTGGTGGGGCTGGAATGGGCATTTCCAGGCTGAACGCTGCAGGGGTGGCCAGGGAGTTGGAGGGAATAGTGGGAATTGCTTTATTGGATTGATTATTGTTCCAGCAGTCTGTCTCCAGCTGTTTGCTCTGCTGGGGAATCCCTCCCCAGAGCATGAGGAGGGTGCAGCTCAGCTCTGTGGCCTCTGCCCTAGGGGAGAAGCCGTACCTGTGCACCGTGCCGGGCTGTGGGAAGCGTTTCACAGAGTACTCCAGCCTGTACAAGCACCACGTGGTGCACACGCACTGCAAGCCCTACACGTGCAGCAGCTGCGGCAAGACCTACCGCCAGACCTCCACGCTGGCCATGCACAAGCGCAGCAGCCACGGCGAGCTGGAGGCCACCGAGGAGAGCGAGCAGGCCCTCTACGAGCAGCAGCAGCTGCAGGGTGAGCAGCCACACCCCCATCAAGGTGTGGCAAAGGAGAGGGAGGTGACAGCAAGAGAAGCCACGCCCTTCTCAGACCCAAGTATGTGCCATGGCCTTGTGCCTCCCCGTCAAATCCAGATCTGTTGGAAGGTCCTTGCTGTAAGTCACGGGTTGGGAACAGGTCCCTGCCCATTCTGTGGTACAGGGAGAGGTAAAGGCCCTTCTTCCCAGACCATCACCTGGTGTCATCATGGTCCTTGTGCTCTTTTGTGCTGGCCTTTGAGGCCACAAGCAGGTGCAGAGGCCAGACATGTGCTTTCACACTGATAATGCTGCTCTTCCCCTTCTCTGATCCAGCTGCTGCAGCTGCTGACAGAGGCTCTCCACTGAAGAGTCAGCACATTGCTTTCCTGTCAGAGATGGAGGAAGATGAAGAGGAAGATGCTGTGCCTACACAAGTCTCGCTTATCTCTCAGGATGGGACAGAGCAGGTATGGACATGGGCAGCCTCTAGCATGTCAGGGACTGCAGTTACTACCTGAAGTGAGATTCTGCCTCTACTCAGCCATGGTCTTTGCAGGACTTTTTTCCAGCATTTTTTCAGACCTTGGAGCTTCCTGGGCTCTTCCTGCCCTGAGGTTTCCCTCCTACAGCCTCACCCACTGCTGCAGTGTCAGTTTGGGGGGGTCTGTAGTCCTGGTGCCCCCCCTGCTGATGGGGTCTTTGGTGTTTGTGTAACAACTGGCAGCCCTTGGCTCCCTGCAGCTCCCCAGCTCTGCTGACCCAGGCTGGACCTGGAGATGTTTTGTCATCACTTGTATACAGCAGTGCTTTTCTTGTACTTCCCTCCACCAGCTGCCCTTGTGCTGACTGGAAAAAA
This sequence comes from Muscicapa striata striata, assembly GCA_030060385.1. NCBI lineage: Eukaryota > Metazoa > Chordata > Aves > Passeriformes > Muscicapidae > Muscicapa > Muscicapa striata. The sequence goes on along the minus strand of JAREIS010000223.1, from coordinate 1,499,965 downwards.
CTTCTTTCTGTGGCACGGGACAAAGGAAACAGCTGCCACCAGTGACCTGTTTCCTCTTAGCCTGAGATGCTCCTGCTGCTGCAATGCACAAAGCTGTCCCTATCCAGGCTTGAGACAAAAGGCTGAAAGGGAAGGGAGAATGGGGTAGAAGGGGGAGGGCTGAAGACCCAAGCTCTGAGTTCTCTGCCATCAATTTTATCCATGGCCCTGGGCAAAGTCCTTGGAGTTCTCTATGCCTTGAGTCTTGCAGAGACTGTTTCCTCCTTGCCCAAACCAATGCATTGCTAAACTCAGGAGTTGCCTAAGACTCCCTGAGCATCTGCTGTCATCCCCAGGTCAGTCTGTCTCAGGAAGAGCTGCAGGCCCTGGGCAGTGCCATCGGTGTGGTGACACAGAGCGGGGTCCTTGCTGTGCCTGAGGGAGAGCTGGCAGATGGTGACACTGGGACCGTGACTGTGGCCAGCACTGATGGCACCGAGGCACAGGAGGTACAGACAAAGCTGGGACCATCCTGCTTGCTCTGCTAGAAAAGAACTGCACTTTCTTTTAAAACACAATTAACTGAACTTTTCCCAGGTGACCATAGTCGCTTCTGGGGCAGTGGTGTCAGAGGAGTCGGACATCGCCCCGCTCTGCCATCAGCAGGTGGCATTGCTGACCACCTCCCACGGCACCCACATTGCTGTGCAGGTACCACATGGCTCTTGCCACTGTCTCCTTCACTCCCTGGCCCTGCTGCATCACTGCTTGCCCAGGGGGCTTGCTCCTTAATTCTCAGATGCCCTGTGTGCAGAGGACAGCAGGAGCATCCTGCTGGGATTGCAGAATGCTCCTTTGTAAACAGCCCTTCTGCTTCACACGTGTCACCCCTCTGTCCTGCTGGGAGCCACCCTTACCTGCCTTTTGGGGGTTCAGCACTCACTCTGTCTCTCCCCCTTCCTCCCCCAGCTGGAAGAGCAGCAGAGCCTGGAGGAAGCCCTCAGCATGGCCACAGCAGTCATCCACTACGAGCCAGTGCCACCTGCCACAGCCCTGCCTGAGAAGGGGAGCTGAGGCCAGGGGAGCAGCCAGGGCTGGGGAGTGGCAGCCCCAGCCTGCCATGAGCAGGGGTGGTGGGTGCTGCAGGTGGGACACAGGGCAAGGACAGTGTCTGAGCCAGTGCCAGCCCGTGCCCTGTGGCAGCTGGGACACTGACAGGGCAGTGTGGGGCTGCTGGGGTGACCCTGTCTGAAGGGCTCTTCCCTCCAGGGAGGGAGGGCAAATACACTGGACTGCTGCCTGCTCTTGGCCTGAGCAGCAGCCCTCTTTTGAGGGGCATTTCCTGCCCTCTCCCTCTAGGAATGGTCCCACAGGTCCCCTTTCTTGCCCACCCTTCCAGCTCAGGGACAAGAGAGCAGCACATGCACAGAAGCCATAAAGGCCCATCAGAGCAAGCCCAGGCTGTCCTGAGCTCGTTGTGGAGGGTGATCTGTTCCTGCCATTGGAGCCAGCACTGGGATGGCTCCAACAGCAGTTCTCCCATCTCTTTGTTACACTTCCTTCTCAAGCAAGGCTCTCATAGCAGACTCCTTGGCTGTGGAGCAGAGCAGTCAGCACTTGCCAGGAGCTGAGCTAGACCTAGATGTAAATGTTGAGTTGAAATAAAAACAAAATTTTGGTTTTTAAAGGGACCCCTCTTCTCTTTGCTGGAAGGTGGGAGGGGAAGGTGAGTGGGGATGTTCAGCAGCTGTAAGAATAAGGACATTGAGATTTGTGGAATTGGCCAAACATGTCCTGCCAAAGCAGCAGCTGTCCCAGAGGAGGGTGGGAGCGGGGTGAGCTGTACCCTCTGAGCCCTCAATGTGTGGCTTGGAGGGGCTAAGACGTGTCCCTGAAATCTCACGGGGACCCGTGCAAGCCTAGATTTAGGGAATTGTGTCTATGAACACATCCTACATCCTCCCCTGAGCTGGGGAGAGAGACCTGGGCTGGTGTCCGGCCCCCACAGTGCCTTCAGCCTCTCCACTGCTCCGGGTGCTGAGTGGACAGAGCTGGAGAAGACCTTGGAGATCCTCGGGTCCAGCTGTAAACCTGAACCTGGCACAGGCTGCCAGCAGTCGCGTGGGTGGTTTTTTAGGCATCCCAGAGCAGTTTGTAGAGAAAGACGTTTCCGCGGGCACGGAACAGGCACAAGCCCAGAGGATGCCACAGGCTGAGTCTCCGCTCGCCTGGTGTGACTGATCCCTTCAAAGTAGCGCTCCCGCTGCGGGGGGAAGCTGCTGCTTGAGCCAGGGCGGGGATTTCTCTGCCCAAAACGCAAATTACGACGGACTTTCTGCTCTGCGGGCCGAGCTCAGCAGAGGGCCGGTGAGCGCCGGCCGTGCCGGAGCGGCGATGGGGCCCGGGGGGTTCCCGGGGCGCCCCGAGCAGGCGGCGCTCCCGCCCCGCGTCCCGCCCGCCCGGGCGGCTCCAGGAACCGGATCCGCGGGCTCGGCAGAGCCGCCGCCGCCGCCGCCAGCCATGGACCTGCGAGCCGAGCTTCTCAAGTCCATCTGGTACGCCTTCACCGCCCTGGACGTGGAGAAGAGCGGCAAGGTCTCCAAATCCCAGCTCAAAGTGAGTGAGTCCCCGGGGAGCTCGGATGGAGGGTGGGCAGCGAGCGGCGGAGCAAGTCCGGGGCTGCTTTGCATCCCCGCGGGTTTCCACGGAGAAATTGTTCAATATTAAGATCGATAAGATCTTGTTGTTGCCTCCACGCTGGTTCTGGTGAAGTTCTCAGGTTCTGTGGCATCTCCCTTTAAAAAAAGGGGTGCGGGGAAATTAATGCTCAAATGTGTTTTCTAGGTGAAAATGATAGGAAATCTAAACTTTAGTTATCACTTTCTTCTTTTTATGGCCAACTAAGAGCCCAAACTCTGTTTACATTTTCTTGCATGCTGGAGCACCTGTGTTTCTCTTTGCTGAACCAGTGGGTCGGGAGGTAGGGACAGGTTGTTTTTAACGAAAACTCCTCAGTGGTGTGGCCAGAAATAACTTAGCACTTTAAAAATCTCTCCGTTTTCCCCTCTCCCCACTTCTAGCAGCTTTCAGGGGGCTTGTGCCCTCAGCCCTTCATCAAACCCATCATAGCTTTAAAAACCTTTTTGTCTGCCCCCAGGCCAAGGTTACTGGAACCCACCTGGGAGCCCCTTGGCTCTGAGAAAAATTGATTTTTCAACCTTTGCACACGGTGGGAATGCATTTTTTTGGTCCATTTTGGTTCTTAGGCTAGCACTGGGGTTGGAAATATTGGTACCAGGGTCGGGGATGAGAGAAGAGACCTGAGCAGAAACATGCTGAGCACAGGGAGGTATTGCGTCAGGACTTGGCAGCTGCTGCCAGTCGGCGAGCCCAGTTTTGAACCACTGCAAAAAGACCCCCTTTTCCTCTATTCCCTGTATTTTATAGGGCTTCCCCAGGACAGCCTGCAGGGAAGGTGCTGGACTTTGGGAGGGGGGTGTATTTTGCCCCAGAATTGAGTTTTGCTGGCAGAGATCTGGAGGAGAAGCAGTGAGAGGCAGATTCTTCCTGCTCAGCCTTTGCGGCTGAGAGCCTTCGGCTTCCCCCCAGAACTCGTGGCATGTGCCCTGCGAGCCACGGTCGCCTGCTAGAACTGCAGAAATAGCTGAAGGAATTAAGGAAAATCCTAAAGTAGGCCAGAGTTTAATTCGGTTTGCTAATCCTTGAGAGGGGCTGCTGTGCTCCCTTCACAGCATCCCCTGCAGCACTGAGCCTGGCCCAGGCATGGGATGGACACAGAAGCACCAGCAGTGCTTGTCTTGAGAAATCTTTACCACCAGTGACAATGCTAAGGCCACAGAGATGCTGATTTTAATGGCAGTTTCATGGACAGTTCGTGCAGGGTCTGCAAACCGTGGTGCAGGGGCTGTGGTGATGCTGGGCATGGCACCTCCAAAGTGACATTACCCAGGGGGACACTTTAGACAGGGAGGGATGTTCTCCCACGCGCCGTCAGTGATGGGATGGGTTGGCAGCAGGTCACTGAACAGCAAAGCTCAGCTCTGGATGACTTTCCCACTGTCTCCAGGCCAGGGAGAGCTTGTTTCCACCCCCAGAACCATTCGAGTTTGCCCCAGCCTACACAGGCCAGCCGCGGTTCAGTGAGGAAGGAATCCAGGGTCTCGCAGCTCTGAGCAATAAAGTGTTAAAGCCAGAGAGCCCTCTCCAAACTCCTGCAGGGCTGCTGAGCCCTGAGCCGGGCTGTGCTCTGCTCCCTCACCCAGGCGTGTTACTGCACGAAGGGTCTTGAACAGGGATGGGTTTGCAGCTAGAGGACAGAACCAGCCCCAGAGCTGGGTGGGAGCGTCCTGGCAGAGCAGGAGCCGGCGGCTGAGCTCCGGCCACACTCCAGGCAGTGGCTGTGAAGGTGTCGGGGTTTCCTGAGGCTGCAGCCGTGGGAGCCGTTGGGGCACTTGTGCGCAGGCAGGCGGGGTGTGCGGATGCTGCTGTGAGTGTAGGTGTGTGTGTGCACAGGAAGGAAGGACAGCTTGCGGTCGCGTGCTGCGCACCCAGCGAGGTCGGTTGGTTTGCTCCCAGCACAGGCAATGCCACCAGCCCTGCTCTTGGGAAGCGTTGGTCCTCTCAGTGCCATTGCATCCCCTCCCTGGCCGGGCTGTGGATGCGGGATGGGTGTGGTCCCTCAGTGTGTGGCTGGAAATACCGAGCACTGCCCTGGTGCTTTTGGGCACCTCTGCTCATGGGTGGTGGGTGTGACAGTGGTGGGAGAGGGTGGAGAACAGAAATAAGGCTGATGCTCAGAGGAATCCAGCAGACCCCTGCCCCCAGCCATCCCCTGCGTACCACAGGGGAAAGGTTGTACCAGCAAACTGCTTTCGTAGCATCCCTTTCCCCCGCTGTTATTCTCTTCCTCCTGTCACTGTTTCAGAGCCTGCAAGTTTCTCACCTCTCCTATCTCCAGTCACATCACCATTGACCAGGCCAGGGCTTTCCTGGCCAGTTTGTCAGTGACAGCCCTGTGAGAGGAGGGGCTTTGGGTCACACAGGAGGGGCTCAGGGTGTCCCCCACAGCTGGGATCACCTTGAGACCTCACAGGGCTTTTTAGGAGAGAAGGGGCGAAGGATAGAGATGAGGGCCCACACTGGAAACACAGAATGGGATACGATTCCCAAACTTTGAATTCATCCTGATGGATTTGTTACCATCCTGGAGGATGTCCATGATATTCCCAGGCCTTTCCACCGCTGTGTGGACCCTGGGGCTGCACTGAGCCCCAAAAGGCACAGCCGTAGCAGCAGTGCTTGGGGCTACAGCCCTGTTGTGTGAGCACAGGGTGGAGTCCTGCTGATCCCATTGGTCCAGAGGGTGGAAAGGAGAATGAAAATCTGGTTGAGCAAGAACTGTCTCCAGCTGCAGCAGCCATCGTGGCCTCGGGCGGCTCCTCTCCTGTGGGAGGAAATTTCCAGCCTAGCACAGAGGAGCAGGGATGCTGTTCCATCTCCTCCAGCCCCTCTCTTGAACCCTTGACAAGCTGCATTGGCAGATCCTGGTGCAGTGGGGAAGTTTCAGTCTGGGACACTCGTTTAACCATCTCCTGCTTCTGGGATGTAAAGGCAAGGAGAGCACCACCTGCCCAGCATCACAAGCTAGAGATGCTGATGGTGCTCATGGGCAGCCTTGCTTTCCAGCATATGGGAAATCTGTGAGCTTGTAAACATGCTTTATCTGGGGGGATTAGAACAAAGTGGGCTGTTGGTGAGTCTTGCTGAGTATTTCTGGGGATGGTGTATCTCCAGATCTCCACTGTCTGCTTCCATTCCAGACAAAACCTTTGCTTAGTTTCTCACCAGTCTTTCCTATTTTCATGTTTCCATCTGTCTGTGACCCCAGCAGACAGTGGCTGCTGCCAGGCTGGGCCGTGGTTGTGCCAAATGCATAGCTTGGGGTGGCTTATCAGCTTTTCTAGATCAGACCGAGTCCTGTTTGCTCTGAGAGGTTTGAAACAGCCCTTTCAAGAAAGAAGTTCCTCATATGCCAAAAAAGAAACTAATGTGGAAAAATCCTCGATTTTTGCCTGTTTCTAAATGATTTTCTAAGGTTTACATTTGAAATTATGCCAAAGCCAAAGCTTGACTCGATGCTGTGGCTGCCGGGAGGTGATGCCATGCAGGGCACAGTTCCCTGTGAGGGGGTGGCAACTTGAGGATGCACTGGGGCAGGGCTGGAGGCTGATCACCTTCTCACCACCCCCTGTGCTTGGCCAGGTGCTGTCTCACAACCTGTACACGGTGCTGCACATCCCCCATGATCCTGTGGCACTGGAAGAGCATTTCCGCGATGACGATGATGGGCCAGTGTCCAGCCAGGGCTACATGCCCTACCTCAACAAGTACATCCTGGACAAGGTGAGCTCTCTGGTCATCCCCCAGACCTGCTACTCCTCACATGAGGACACTGAGGTTCCTGAGAGTTCCCTTTAGCTCTTGGAAATCACCTGCCTTGGTGGGTGGAAAGGGTGCAGAGAGATGGGGACTGCTCAGTGAATGCCAAAATGAGTGAGAAACATTTAATACTCAGTGTCTCTCTGGCAAGGATGAAGTCATCTCTGTACGTCATGGCTCTGGATGGAGCAGCATCTCTGCCCACATTTCCTGAAGGGCTCAGAGAGAGAAATCATCCCCTTTTATCCTCTCTAGCCATGCTCAAATTTGAGATGTGACCTCATTTGGCAAAGAGGAGAGGGAGGAGGATGAGGTGCAAGCAGGAGCAGAGTTGGGGTGGGCAGGGGCTTTCTCCCTTTTTTCTGCAGTTCAAAGACACCTTTGTCCGGCACAACCAGAGGCTGGTCTGTTTCCTTCAGGCATGTGAGGAGAGGAAGAATGACTGACAGCTTTCTTCCACTGTGTGCTCACAGAAAGGGCCAGAGCTGGGTGCAGTAACCCTTCGCTCCCCTGGCTCTCCTGGTGTTCTTGTCCCTGTGCCAGTCCCCATGCCAGTCTCTGTGCCAGTCCCCATCCCTGTGCCCATCTTTGCCTTGCCCAGAGCTGGTCAGCAGCTGCCCAGCCTGGCCCAGCAATACTGATCTTGGCTGCAGGGATCTGGTCTGCAGCAAGCCAGGGCAAAGCCTTCCCCAGCTCCCTCAGCCCAGAGCAGGAGCTGCCAAAGGTCAGCCCAGCCCAATCTCCCTGTCACAGACTGGCCAAAATCCTTCCAGTTGGTTCCTTCCCACATGGTTCTTTGGGAGGTGATATTTAAACCCACCTCTTCTGGTTTCATCATGGCTTATAAAATCCCAGAGGCAGCCTGAAAAGAGGGAAGTGGGTTTTCCTAGTAAGAGAAGCTTTTAGCTTTTGCATCTGAAGGTTTTCCTCTAGTTTTGCTGCTACAGGCCACAGTTTGCTCATGTGCTGGCAGTGCATGGCTCACACACAGCTGGGACAGGGCACTCAGGGACAGCCAGAGCTCCTGTGATGCCCATCACAGTTCACCCATCTGCAGCAAACGTGCTGCCTGGGGCAGCTCCCAGTGCCAGGACACAATTAAAGAATAGCAGCAGGGACAAGGCACTATTCCTGCTGGCTGCCCTTGGGCCAGCACTTCCCTTCACTCCTCAGTTCCTCTTTGTGGTTGAATGGGATAACCAGAAACCCCAAACCTTGGAGGCACTGGGGAGGTGGGATTGGAGAGCTCCATGTCATCCTGCCTGTGCTGCACCCCAGGGTTCCTGCTCCTGCTGCCAATCACCCCATGCTTCTCACTGGACAGATTTTAGGAGTGGGGGGTTCTTCTGTCCAGCACTTCCTCCCTTAGAACTCCTCTCTGTAGCTCTTCAGCTCCCCACTCACCCCTGACTCCTGCCTGCAGGTGGAGGAAGGTGCTTTTGTCAAAGAAAACTTCGATGAGCTCTGCTGGACCCTGACAGCAAAGAAGAACTACAAACCTGACCGCAATGGGAATAGTGTTGTGTCCCACCAGGATGCTTTCAAGCTCTGGTGTCTCTTCAACTTTCTGTCTGAAGACAAATACCCTCTTGTCATGGTGCCAGATGAGGTAGGACCTGCCTCTCTTCCCAGCCCTGACCTCCCAAGGCTCCATGTGCTGGCAGAGCCCCATTTGTGGGTGACACATCCCACTATCTCTTCCTGGCATGTCCCACTGCATCCTGCAAGATGTGGTGTTCCAGGGAATGAGAGAGAGGGACGAAGGGGCTGTCTGCCCTGGACAGCCCCACTGTGCTCACAGTCACCCCCACTGCCCAGGGAGAAGAGGGGGACTTTAGAGGGGAGATCCCTCCAAAGTGCTGCACCTCTTCTGCCAGAGGGCAGTGGCACAGCAGACCTGGCTGTCCCTCTCTGTGGCCACTGCCACCCAGTGCTCAGCCCCTATCCAGCATGAAGGGTGTTAAGGTTGAGGTGCCAGCCAAAGAAAAGCCTCTAATCTCCAAATCTAAATCTCCAAATTCCACAGCATTTAGGGGGAAGGTTCTCCCTTTCTCTGGGGTCAGATTAAACCTCCATGAGAAGGGGGGCAGATCTGTGGAGAATGGACAAGTGTAAAGGCAAGAGTGGCCTCAGCAGAAGGAACTTGGCTGGGCAAATGGCTGCTGTTGCCTTCTACACCATCAATGTCCTGAGATCAGCAGAAAAGTCAAAATGAAAAAAAAAAAAAAAAAAAAAAGAGAGGAGAAAAAAGCAAGAAGCACCGTGCTGCGCAGACGTAGGAGGGCGACCGCACTTCCTGTGCCCTGAGAGAGGTGTTTCCTGTTCCCCAGACCATGAAAAACTGAATCATCCTGAGCAACTGCATTCAAGTCTTGCCCTTCTCACAATTAAATGGCATAAAAAATCCAGCTGGGTGCGGGGACCCGGCTGTGTGTCACCTTCCTGCAGGGCTCCCTGCAGTCACCCACCAGTCTCAGTCCCCAGATTGTGGGCAGTGGAGAGCTGGCAGCAAAGTTTGAGTTGGAATAAGTCTTCTCCACGTCATGTCAACCACCTTGACTCATTTTATTTTCAGTTTTAAAGTGATGCTCATCTCCATAGTGACTTGTCCCCCTGCTCCTCCCCAGTGATTTTTGGAAAGCAGTGGTGCTGAGCTCACTGTGGCTTTGAGACATCAGTCCTGAATGGAGTTCAGCAGTGCTGGCCTTGACTCCCTCAGGCTCTTGACTGCTACAGTTTTCTTGCTCTGCAGACAAACCAGCCAAAACATCCCAGCCTTGGGGTTAAAAGGAAAAACCTCCCAGCAGAGGTTAAACTTTAACCCAGTTCCAGACTCCTGAGCCAGCCTGCTGCCTGGAATGCCTCAACCATCACAAAGGGTGATCCCTCTGGGATCAGGGTCCTGCATCTCCAGACTGGAGAGTGATGTGGCCTTGGGCTCTCCAAAAAGGGCTGATGGGGTGGGGACAACTCTGACTTCTTCCTGTCACTGAGTGTCCCCCTCCCCACAGGTGGAGTACCTGCTGAAGAAGATCTGCACAGCCATGAACGTGGAGCTGAACTCCTGTGAGCTGGAAGATTACCTGTCCCAGGAGCCGCAGGGGCAGGGCGGGCTCACAGTCTGGCAGTTCCTGGACATGGTGAACTCAGGGCGGTTCCTGAGAGGCATCGAGCAGGAGGCCATCAGCATGGCTGTGGAGGAGGTGTACCAGGAGGTCATCGAGGATGTGCTCAAACAGGCAAGGAGCCCGCATATTCTGGGGCACAAGCTCCATCCTGCTCCCACCCTGTTTTGATCTCCATGTCTCTTGGGCTCAGGGCTACCTCTGGAAAAAGGGCCAGCTGAGGAGGAACTGGTCAGAGCGATGGTTCATGCTGAAGCCCAGTGTCCTGTCCTACTACATGAGTGAGGAACGGAAGGAGAAGAAGGGGAGCATCGCCTTAGACAAGCACTGCTGTGTGGAGGTACAGCCTGGGCCACACTCAGCTTGGGGACAGCAGACCCTGCAGAGCCCTGGGAGACCCAAGAACACACAATTTCACATCCATGAGCATGGCAGAGCCAGTCTAGTGGCCGAAGATGGGGGGATAAGGTGAGGTACAGGGGGTACCACTGTGCTGTGTCCTCTCCCTGCAGGTGTTGCCAGACAGGGATGGGAAGAGGTGCATGTTCTGTGTAAAGACCTCGTCCCGCACCTACGAGATGAGCGCCTCCGACACCCGGCAGCGCCAGGAATGGACACTCGGTCTGTGCCCACCCCATGCCCCTTCCCCAGCTTCCCCATGGCCCCTGCATGTCCCCACTGACCATGCCCTCCCTCTCCAGCCATCCAGACAGCCATCAGGCTGCAGGCAGAGGGAAAGAAGTCCCTGCACAAGGACCTGAAGCAGAAGCGACGGGAGCAGCGGGAGCAGCGGGAGCAGCGCAAGGCAGCCAAGGAGGAGGAGATGCAACGACTCAAGCAGCTGCAGGAGGAAAAGGAGAGGAAGCTGCAGGAGCTGGAGCTGCTCAAGGAGGCCCAGAGGCAGGCAGAGATCCTGCTGCAGGAGGAGGAGCAGCGGCGGAGGCAGCAGCACGAGGAGATGCAGAGGACCCTGGAGATCCAGCTGCAGGAGGCTGAGCAGGTGGGTGCATCCCACATGGGCTGTGGTGCCCACAGGGTGGGTGCTTCCTTCTCCTCCCCTTGCCCAGGGCAGCCCAGGGGTTTGGATGTACAGTGCTGCTGCCACCCATCACCTCTGGGCTCTGTTGTGCCTGAGATCCCTTTGAACAGGAGATGAGAACCTGCCTCAAGGGCTTTAGCTGGGGGACAGTGAGAGGTGAACAGGCTGGACAGGGAGTGCATTTCTGACCTCACAGCCAGCACTGGCTCCAAATGACACAGCCTGTCTCCTGAGCAGGGAAACATCTTTGCTTTGGAGCTGTCACCATGGGCTGCCCCTGCTCTGGCTTGCTCCAACCCATGGGCCTAAGTGGGCTCTGGGGACACTGGTGGTGGCCTGGCCAGCTGATGGCTCCTGTCCCCGCCGCAGGCTCGTGCCTCCATGCAGGCAGAGATGGTCCTGAAGGAGGCAGAGGCAGAGCGGCAGCGGAAGCGCATCCTGGAACTGGAGGAAATGCAGGAGAGGCTCCAGGAGGCCCTGCAGCAGGAGGTGAAAGCACGGCAGGACGAGGAGGCTATGAGATACGCACAGGCCAGGTAGGACTAGGGTATCCCTCCCCCTCCTTGGGCATCAGCTGGGCATGGGGATGTGCTCCCTAGGGCAGCCCAGGTCCCAGGTACTGGGCTATGCTGGTGACTTTCCAAGCTGGGACAGGGAAATCTGGTGGAAGAAGTGGCAGGGGAACATCCTCACCTCTCACTCTTCATTGTCAGGCTACTGGCTGAGGAAGAGGAGAAGCTCAAAGAGCTGATGAAGCTGAAGGAGGAGCAAGAAGAATATATCATCAAAACTCAGAGGGAGAAGCAAGTCCTCAAGCAGGAGATGGAGAACAAGAACAAGTGCCTGGAAGAGGCACAGAAGCAGCTGGAAGAAGTGAGAGTGAACAGGCAGCGGGTGGACCAAGATGTCATGGTGAGCATCACGTCCGTGCCACTTCTCAAGGGAATTTCCAGCCCTCACAGAGTCACCTCCACACTGGGGAGGACCAGGCTGGAATTGCCTTGGGGGTGGGGGTTTCTGAGCTGTGCCATGTGGAGGCACTGTGTGATGCTGTGGCTGAGACAGGACAAATGTGTCCTGCCCTGGGGACAAAGCGCTGGTGTCCAAAGTGATGTTGACAGTGGGAATGTGTGAAGGTGAGGTTTGGAGGGGGAGCAGAAGGTCTAGAGGAGGGTGAACTGGATCTCCATCCCAGAGGGAACCTCCAACCCTGGCTTACTCAGGGAAGGGAAACCCTTCACAGTGCCCACAGTCCCGGATCAGGGGCAGTGGGGCACTGGCTCACCCCTTTCCTCCATGCCCTGCCAGGTGGCCCAGCAGAAGCTGCGACAGGCCAGCACCAACGTCAAGCACTGGAACGTGCAGATGAACCGACTGATGCACCCCATCGGGCCAGGAGGTAGGAGACCAGCTGACCCCGCTGAGCACCCTTCTCTGGACCTCCTGAGCACAGCCATGCTGGGGCTGAGCCCAGACCCCAACCCTCTTCCCCTTTTTGGGGGCATCTGGTGGCTGGAAGGACACTCAGAGAAGATATCATAATGCCTCCTGCAAGGAGGGACTCCACAAACCTTTTTCTCAGCTGGTCAGTTTGGGCCTCAGGTAAACAACTCTCTTTTTCTGTCCATCCCCAGACAAGCGAACAAACTCGAGTGGAGGAGTCTTCGCTGGCTACCAGCCCCTTTTGTCACGGAGAGATTCTTCCCTCAAACTCAAGCAGAGGGTGGAGGATAAAGGCAGTGACCCCACGAGGGAAAACAGCAAGGAAAATGTGAGCAACGGTGGGAACAGCAGCGTGTTGCCATCTCCAGATGCAGACACCATGGCCACAGAGCCCACCAATTAGGCCACCAGGATGGCAGAGCCTAGCTGGGAAGGGCAGGGCCCAGCTTGTCCCTCCAAGTGGATGGTCAGTGAGGCAACCTCTGGATGGAGCCGAAGTGGGGACCAGCACAGAGCCCAGGCGACAGGGGACTTCATAAGGCAGAGGTGCTCCCATTTCCATCAGTAAAGGGCTGCAGCCACCACGTGCCAGGAGGCTCAGGCAGCCCAGTGCTGGGGAGAGGGCAGTGGGACCTTCTCCTCTGGACTGCTGGACTCAACTCTTTGTGCTCCATTTTACACCCCGTACTAAAAAAGAGCTGCTGATGGGTCAGGACCCTGAGGCCCAGGGCTGCAGTTCCCCCTTGGTTTTTACAACCCCTCTGCATCACTCACTGTGCTCCAGGGGCCTTGCCACCAGCCAAGGACACCTGGACTGACCAAGCGGAGCCTTCTTGTCACCCCCAGGTGTCCCTAACTACAGCTACCACTGTGTTCCCTGGCAGTGGTTGATAGTACTGGAGTCACTTAATTAGCAGAAACTAACGACCAATAAAGCTTTTGGAGCCACTGGCCTCAGACCTCCTGCCCCACACACTAGCGGGCACCAGCCCTCTTTCCTTGGCAGTGTGGGGTTTGGATTCCCCCAGTGTGAAAGGAATCAGTCACAACCTGTGGAAAGTGGCCTCACCAGCAGACTTTGGGCTGGTGTGTGGAGAGCCAAGAGGGATACAGAACAAAACAAAAAGGCCCCAATAACACATCATGGTTTGGGTATAAATGGACTGTATAAATACAGTCCCAGCCACCTGTGCCTTTGGGGTGTTTATAGTCTGGGGCATAGAGCCAGGGTCGCCTGTGGAACAGGAGCAAGCTCTGCACCAATTCCGTCTCTGCTCCGTTGCTCGGAGATGAGCTGAGTTCGTTAGGGAGATTATGATCTTGTTTCCTCCCAGGCCTCAGAACGCTGCTGCCCCCGTTCTCACAGTGTTTTCCTCTCTCAGTTTTTTTCCACCGTGGCCGAAGGGGCCGCGGGACAAAGCGCTCAGTGTGCCCGGGGTGCGGGCAGTCCCGGCCCAGTCCCACGCGGCCGCGCTGACGCACAGCGGGGCCACGGCCAGTGCAGGGGCCGCGGGTCAAACGCATCACCGCTCCTCCCTTCCCTCTGCCCCGGGACACAGCGGGGTGGCCCTGAGCCCTGGGCCGTCCCCTTGTGGGGTCCCTGCCTGCTCCGCACCATCCTGGCCAGGCCACTTGGACACAGGATCCCGCCACTTCGCATGGGTTTTCTGGGCAGAGTGAGCCCTTCCCAGCTCTGCCCTGAGGCTGGGCTGTTGTCTTCTATAGAGGCGCGAGGACGCCTCGGTGCGAATTGCTGGAGGCGAAGAGGGTCAGTGCCACTGCTCGCTCACCTTGGGCGCGGAGACAACAGCGCTGTCCGGGCGCCGCCGCCATTTTGGGCTGCCCTCAGCACGCCCCGCCCCCAGAACGCCAAAGGCAGCGCCTACATTTCCCATGAGGCCCCGCTGCCGCCGCGGGGTGTAGTGCGGGCGGCTCCCGGCAGGGGGCGGTACGGGGCGGGAAAGGGGGCGGGGCCGTTGCCGTGGTGACGCGAGCGCGAGGCCCCCGGCGGCGGCGGCGATTGGCCGCGCGCGCGCGCGGTGCGGTGGCGTCAGGGCGTGCGCGGTGACGCGCCGGGCCGGGGGTGACGGGGGGCGGGGGGGGCGACGGCGCGAGCGGGGCCGTGCGCGAGGTGAGCGGGGCCGGGGCCGTGAGGGACGGGGAACGTGAGGGATGGGGAGTGCGAGGGAGAGGGGCTGTGAGGGGTAGGGGATGTGACAGGGGGTGTGAGGGGCAGGGTTGGGTGCAGAGGGGACGTGCGTGTGAAGAGCTGGGGCGTGAGGGGCATCTGTGACTTTAGGCTGTAGTTCCACGGGAGACTGAGGACGGGACATGGCCCACACGGGAGAATGTTTAGGGGAACAGTGTGCCCGTCTTCTGTGCAGAGTGGGGTGGTGGAGGGGGAATTGTCGTGGGGATTGAGGGTGCAGGGCACTGGAGGAGTCTGGGGCTGGAAGAAGGAAAAGCAAGAGGGTCAGGATGGACCTTGAGCAGAGCATCCGGTGAGGGGCTGCTCCAGGAGGAAGGATCTGAGAGTCCTTTCCCATCCCTCATATCTGCCCATTCCACTCCCTCCTTCCCTGGGGTCCGAGATGAAGGACATGCTTGTGGGAAGGAATGAGATGTGCTGTAGGGTCCGGACAATGCCCGTCAGGGTCCTGCAGAGGGGTCTGAGCGGTGGCTGCCCCATGAATCAGAGTCCCAGGGCTGTTTGCAGTTGTCTCTAAAACAGTGACCTGTGTGTTTGGGGCAGCCCATGTCCTGTTTCTTGTTTCTGCTCTACTCTCCTCTCCTCCTGCCCTCTCCATGCAAAACCCTTGTTGCCTTCAGCAGAGTGTCCTCTTCTGTACAAACATGCTCCAGGCTGAGGTGGGAGTTTTCCTGATGACTTGCCATGTGTCAGCCAGGGACAGCAAAGGAAGCATCCAGGTGGGATGTGCTGGCAGGTTCCCTCCATGCCCTGCTGAGCTGGTGCAAGTGTTGCCTTGTGTGTGGTGTGATGGGCATGTCCTGGCATTTAGCTGGGAGTGGGACAAGGTGAGCCAGGCATTTAGTTTTCAGATCTCTGGCAGCAGCAGCAGAGCACTCTGGTCTGCAATGAGAGAGAACTCAGGGTGTGATTTGTGCACTCCCTGCATGTGATTCAGCCCTCGTTGACAGTGTCAAGGCTAATGCTGTGTTACTGAATCGTGATGAGCTTTATTGCTGGTGGAGGTGGGGAAAGCCACCTCTTGATGTGCCAGTGGGGCTGAAATGACTTTAGTGTTGTTCTTTGTCAGAGAGATTAAAGAGAAACTTTGTCAGGATTGTTTAGAAAAACTGTCTTCTATATTGGGGGAGAAGGATTGAGAAACCTGCTCTGCTGTGAAAGTGAAGCTCCTGAGGGCAGTTTTGTGGCCCCACTGAGGCAGAGGCTGGTGCTGGATCCACACTTGGCAGAGCTCCAGGCTGTCCTCACCCCCCACCTCTAAACAAGGGCAATCACTGCCTTCAAGAGGATGTGACTTTGACATCACTGATTGGGAAATCCTGATGTGATTGATGCTGCAGTGCAGGGGACTCAGGTCATATTTTTGGATCTCACACATTTGCCCTCCTCTGGATATGCCTTGATCCTGTAGGGAACACCCTCCACCCTCAGGCCACTGGGATCTCAGCTTTGAGGCTGGAGGTTCATGGTGTTTTTTTTCATCTCTGCTGGGCAGCTGCAGCTGCCGCTGCCATGTCAGACCTGGAAGGATGTGCTGCACTGGGGGTTCACTCTCAGCACAGCACTCACAGGTTGCTGCTGAGCTGCCTGGCCTGGTAGAGGCTGGTGATGCTGGTTTGTTGCTGGTTTTTTGCTGCCTCACAAGTGGTCCCATGTCAAGGGCAGCAATACGGAATGGGGAGTGGGAGGAGCAGCTAAGCCTGGGTAATGTCAAGGAAGGTATGTGGGTGCAAATAGCATCGTGTTCACAACATCTTTGTTTAATGTTTTAGTCCAGTTAGTCTGCATAACTGTCTAAAAATAGGACATATTTTCTTTAAGTCCTCTAGTTCAAAGCCTCATAAGCCATTTTTTTCTGGCATTAGTCTCTTCCTTCTCTTTCGAGCCTGAAATTCATACAAGGAAAAGTTATCAGGAAAACCAAGAAGAGTGAATGAACTCTGTTGAATCCTTAAGTTTCAGCCACCCAAGAGGAAGTTCATTAAAGTTGCAGGAACTTTCTGGCAGCCTCTTGAAGGTGGATTAAGCAAGCTAAGTAAACAAGCAGCCTTGTAGCCACCATAGAGTTTTTCTAGCATTAACTCTGTGCATTGTCAGAAGAGATCAGGGTCATCAGCCTCTGGCTGCAGGTGACTTAAGGCAGAGGTGACATCCATGGTGAGGAGATGTCTCTGCTGAGACACCCCAGGGTTTACTCTTTCTCCTGGTCTTGAGACAGATGCTGCCTGTGGCAGCGGCCCCCTGGAGTCAGCCTGGCCCAGGGTTTCAGCGTGCGAAAGAGGGAGTGTGTGTTTAAATTTCAGAGCTGCTGCTGGACCCAGCCCAGTGCTCCCAGCGGCATAAATATCTGGCCTTCAGCACAGCCGTGGAAACTTGCTCTCTGTCCTCCTGCAGATTGCTCCAGGTGCTGGCTGGCTGTGCTGACATGGTGGCTGAGCAGTGGCTTTCGGCGGCAGGCAGACGGGGACAGGTGCTCCGCAGAGGTAACCCTTCCCCTTGTACACGGGCCACCAGCCCAGGCACTTAGCAGTGTTTCTGAAAACTTGGGGTAGGGAAGAGCAGTTTGCTTCCAGCAAGCTGCCCTTTGTCCATGAGCTTAAACTTTCTTAAATTTCATTTTAAGTTTAAACTCCTTACCTTATTTTTGTTTGGTTTCTGAGTATGATTTTATGGATTACTTTAGGAATACACGGTGAGGACCACGGTCTAATCCTGTTCTCCTCAGCTAGCTCTTGCTGTCAAAGCATAGTGACATAACATTTCATTATTTCACTGATATTTATGACTGAAATTGGCTCTTGTAAATGAGAGAGGGCACATGAGATCCAGGGCTGTATGTGGGTAACCAATCACCCAACAATCGCACACACAACCCGGCAGCTTACCGTGCTGTCTGTCAGTGTCAGACAAAGCTGAGCCAATCATGGCAGAGGCAGGACAGGGGTTTGGAGGAGGTCAGCAGGGCCATGGGTGGGCACTATCCTGCCTGCAGACCTCTGAAGTGATTCCTAGAATCAGCAGTGCCGAGGCTGTCTGCATGTGGCTATGGCTGTGGGTGTTTGTCTGCCTCAACACAGGTCTGAGGTGTTGAGCTGTTGTGGGTTCTGTGTCAGATTGGTGCAATGGTTACGCCATCTCTGTTCTGGCATTCAAGACACAGACTTCCAAGGATCTTCACAGTGTGTGGAGAGGATTTTATAATGAGCCCTGTGAGGCTTTGCTGATCAGAAGAGCATTGTTGTACAGAATTGCTTTCGGGTGTTGATGGGTTCTGTCTTTCTTGCATGATGCCTTTTGAAAAATATGTAATTTTGTACAGTACATCTTGTTGCCCTTTGGGGAATATTTTGTCTGTGGCTATTGAATTATGGACTGGAAATCTGCAAATGTTCTTGGAGAATGAAGGATTGGCACAGCAAGAGACTCTTGGGCTCTCTGAACAACAGAACCTGACATACAAATGATGTTTTAATTGGGTGAGATGATGTTACAGTGCTTATGCCTGAAAGGTTATTTGCTGTCAGAGCCCAGCCTGGCTTGCCCTGACAATGACATTTTAGGTGTCAGGGGTTTTGTGGTTTGTACTGACTCTTTTGCTTAGAGCAGGAACAACCTGATAACCACAGATTCATTGGGCTGCGTTGCTGCTTCTCATCAGGTGCTGCAGAGTAATCTCTGCTTTTTCCAGAAGTGTCTCTGTTCAGAGATGCACTGCTGCAGTAGTTTTGGAGACTCTGGGAACGTCTGGACAAGCAGAAGTGATTTTCATAGTGAGGACAAGTAAGATTTTTCTGTAGAACTGGTTTTATTTTTTTGTTAATACTCTGAAATGTGCTTGCCTTGGCAGAATGCCTGGGAAATTACTTTCCCAAAGCAGGGGTTTAGAGTGGAACGATTGATGCCAGTATGAATCCTTTTGGTCAGTGAGGTTGTGAAATGCATCTTCCCCAAAATATATGTTTTGGGATGACGTTCACTGGAGCCCTGCTTAATTGCAGGAAGGGTTCAGAGCAGAACTGACTCAGGATGTATCTTAGTTTCATTATGACTTCTTGAAATGCTTTAATATTCACTGTTTCAGTCGTAGTGTCTGGAAAATGTCTGTGTTCTCCAAGGCTTAGCCAAGAGCTTGTGAACATCTGGGATCGTTTTGGTCAGGTCTATTTGTCTTTGCAAAGGGCTCTGAAATGCATGTGTGTGTTGGGGTGCTTTTCTGGGGACCTCACAGACAGACTCTGCTCGAAGTTTTGAGTTTTAGGGAATCTATGGTTTGCAGGGGAATCCTGACCATGGAGGAGGAAGTGGCAGGATGAAAGCACAAGTCAGAAACACAAGTGTTTGTTATGGTGCTGATCAGGCCAGAACCCATCTCTGGGGCTGGGGCATAGGCACGGCCTGGTAACCTCCGTGTTATCCAAAGCTGTTGCCGTCATGCTGCATTTCCTGATTTGCCCTGGTCTGGGAACTGGAACTTGAAATAGCAAAAACCAGAACATGCATGTTCAACCCTTAACAGATATGTGGGTTGGAGACAGGGAATGGTTTTGGTGATTTGAAAGGGCAGATGAGCTGATAGGGAAGCATTTCTTTGATGGGCTGTTAAGACAGACATAACTGCGAAACACATGCCTATCTCATTAGGACAGGCTTTGTCAGGCCTTTCCTGGCAGGGGTTGTGTGAGATGGCTTCAAAATAAACAATGCTTTGTGCAGTCATCTTGTTGATGGCAACCTAAGCTCAAATCCCTATGCTGTCTGACCTGTTACAAGCGTTTTTCAGTGAAACTCTTGATTTCATCATAATGCAATCTGGGATACTTCTGAAAATGCCCAAATCAGCTTTTCACCTTAAAGTTGTTTATACAGATTCTGCTAGAGATGTTGGCTCTTGAAAGCTGTTAACTCCACAAGGGCTGATGGTCAGAGACCCACATCTCTGAAAATATTCTGGGGTAGAACTTGTGTTGTGGAACTTAGAGACATGGGGTTCTCTGGAAAAGGGTTGTTGGTGAGCATGAACTTGAGGAGCCTGCTGAGCTGCCAGCAGCTCGCTGTGTCAGGAAGCAGTAGCTGTTGGCTGGCTGTGAGCTCTGTGGCTCACCCTGTACCCCCAAGATGCTGCCAAAGGCACGAGGATGTTATGAAAGGTGCGAATGCTTTGCTCAAGCGTTTTGTTTTCTGGGGGCTGAGGCAGAAATCCAGATGGTCAGAGCACACTGTGAGTCTTGGCAGGATCACACTGACACGGTCACTGCTCCTTTCCCTGCTGCAAAGGCAGGGGAGTCTCTGTTGTCCAGGCAGCTATTGCCGTGTGAATGTGGCCAAAAATAGTAAGGAAACAGCATTCCCATGTAGTCCCCTGAGAGGGTGTTGTACTGGTTTGTGTGGAAAAGTGATTCTGGTGTTCTCTGGAGGTTTTCTTACGGGGATGTGTGCAGTCAGACTGGGACCCCTCTGTTTTCCTGCTCTGTGGCTGAAGGGGAGCTGCAGCAGACACAGCAATGTGCTCGATCCGTCTTGCTGCGCATGTTCCTGGCCCTGCTGAATCATTGGAACTTGTGCCTGGGCACAATTCCTCCCTGTCAGCTGCATCCTGGGATCAGAGCAGCGTGGCTGCTGCCCAGGATATTTTTCTAAAGTCTACAAAACCAAGTAGCTCTTTTCTGGGAGTCCAAGTGTAAACATAACAGAACTTAGAGGCTGATGGATTTATTTTTTTTCCTGGTTAGTCCCTAGGATTTAAAATCTGTTGCTGCAAAGAGAAGGAGGCTTGCTATTGGTTTTGTGGGCATTTTTCTGCATCTGGGAGCACTGGCAACGTAGCAATAAAACCTAGGGGCCTGCTGGATGTTTGGCTCCATGTTGTGTATATGATTCTAAGTGACTTATTGACCCACTGCTGCTTTTCTGCCCTCACTGCTTTTCTGGGGAGCTGATTGTCCCTTCCAAAGCAGGGGTGTCCCAGTGACCCTGAGACTTTGGGGAAATCTAAGCTGGGTGCTGATGTGTACAGCACTGCTAAACGTGGCCTCACTGACTGCCAGCAGTGCTTCTGTTCACAGCCACAGCTTGTTCCACTCGCCGCTTTCCTGGAGTTCCATTTCAGCACTGCTCTGAGTCTGTAACACCCTGTGCTCACTGTTTGCCTTGGGAAGTGGTGTTGCTGTTTCTGTGAGCTCCTCCCTCAGCAGCCCTGTTCTATAATTACTGATGTTCCTGAAACTGGATCCTTCCACGTGTCCTGCTCAGGTTTGGGAGGACAAGGGGTCTCTAAGCAAACTGACTGCCTTGGAGTACAGCCAAGAGAACTTCAGCAATTTGGGGAAGTGTCATCTTCCAGTGGTTCAGTGAGTTCTGAGCCTCCAACCTCCTTACCTTTGGGATGCTAAAGGAAAGGGGAATATATCCCAGACATTTTATCTGGCATGCGAGTGCCAGGTTTGCAGCATGATCCCAAGGCATTGCCACACTTTCACAGCCACCTCTGCTGTGCCCTGGGCTGTGGGGGGATGATCCTCTCTCCTTGCCAGACTTAATGATCTTCTCAAATAGCAGCACTTCTGTGCCATTTCCAGCACTGAGGAGGCCCAGTGGTGTCACCTTTCCAGTACCTGCTTGTTTCCTGGCTGCTGTCCTTGTTCCAATGGGTCAGAGCCACGTGCCCCTCCTGGCCATAGGAACTTTGGGCTGTCCTGAGTTACTGCTAAACACAAATACCAGTCAGCAGTTGGCAGAATGAGATGTGCCAGTTTACTTCCTGAAAGTTGTCCTGGAAGTACCTTGTACAGGAATGTACAACAGGAGACGATGGTCACAAGCAGTGCAGGGAGCTGACCAGACCTGCGAGTGTGACTGCAAACAGGTGTCAAAATCTGTAATACAGGAATAAACAATGACACTTGGCACTGATCTATGCTCTGCACTTCCAAAACATGCTGTCTTCATGAGCTAATGCATCCAGGGAAGGATCAGGAAGGAAGCACTCTAAAAATCCTGGGTTTGTTTCTTTGTGGCGCATTTTGGTTGTGGTTTTTTGTTTTGTTTTGTTTTTTTATGATCAAGGAAATGGAAGTAGGGGATTTGACCAGATTTGCTGAAGGTCATGGAGCAGCACTTGAAGTAAGAGCTAAGAACTGCCCAGCTCTTCCCTGCCTGCCCTGCTGCTGCCCTTCTGTCAGCCTCAGATCCTGGTGAGGGCAGGGAGTCCCTCTGCTGGGAAGCTGGTGAGGGATGGTTCCTCTGTCTTCCTGTATCTGCCATCTCAAGATTTTGGAGCACATCTCATGCATGCTTGCAGCTGCTGGAGCCAGGGACGACTGCAACTTCTGAAGAAGAGCAGCCTGGCAGATCCTGCTTTGCACATGGCTGAGATTTAAGTGCCTAAAGTCTGCTATTTTTCTGTATCTGCAATACCTCTTGCACTCTGAACAAAGCCAGCAGCAAGTTCCTTTTGGAGCAAAATGTTGTGACCTGGTTTTGGGGAGAGCATCAATCATGGTACAAAAAGAGAAGAATCTGGCAAGTTTCGTAACCTTTTTAATGAGCTGGGTTTTCTTCCCCCTCCCTCAGTGCCCAGGAAGTGGGTGAGTTAAAACATGCAATAGATGCGTGATTCATTTTGGCAAGCTGGGCTTCTCAAGGCAGCTGAGGGAATCTGCTGTACCCTGTGTCACAAGTCCTTGAGTAATTAACAGCAGCTAATTGTCATGGCAGCTCTGGCAATACCCCTCTGCTTAATGAAGCCAGTTCACTCTTGGGACAGCACAGGTGGTCCACACCGAGCAGCCTTGGAGAGAGAATCACAGGACTGGACTCTGGGGCATGGCACAGCATCTAAGCAGATGTTTCAAGGAGAAGAATCTGGCCCAGAATGTCCATCCTGGTCAGTGCTGTGTGGGAGGGCTCTTCCTTGCTGGCTGTAGTAGTTTATTTTTGTGTGTAGCCTGCCTTGCGGCCAAGACTTTGAGTAAGGGTGGAAACACTCAGCTAGTAAGTGCTGCTGAAACCTCATTGGCTAATATGGGCTATGCTGATCTTCCAGGAGCAAACATAAACATGTTTTCAGTGTTCCTCTCTCCTGTTTTGTACTCTTAGTTACCTTTCCTGTATTGCAGCATCTGCTTAGCTCTTATTTGACTTTTATTAGTAGTAGCTGACGTGTAGGAGGAGGAACAGAAACTGGTACTTGATTAGCAGATCTTGGAAGCAGTGACACCACCTGAGGAAGTCTGCAAAAGGTGGTCAACCAGCAGCAATCACATCTTTATGGATTCAGGTCAGTTTTTGATTGTGGATTCAAAAAGTGCTGCCCTATGGAGGGCTGAGTTCTCTCATCTCACCCCTTCTGTTTCTTTTGGCTGTGAATTTGGTGAATGTTCTTGTCCAGGGGAATAAACACAAGCGAGGGGTGCTCTCATGGTATATTGGTTTCCTTTTGCCATTCCTTATGACCTCTTTTTTAGTACAGTTGTATTGAACAGTTGCTTTGAGCGGATCAGCTCTGTGACTTGACTCTTGGGAGGTTTGGACCTTTCTTTGGTGCTTTGCTTTGCCTGGAAACTCTGAGCTTGGCTCCAGGGTCTACATGCTAATCAGCAGGACTGGCTGCCAGGGGATCTGCCAGGCCAGAGGGGCACAAGCTGTTGGTTGATTGGAAGCTTGGATCTTGGTCAGCTCTGGAGAAGTACTACCTTCTTGCAGGGAATCCACACTGAAGATTTATCTCCTCTTGACTTTTATTCCTGTTTTTTTCCTCTCATGGTTATGCCACGTCTCTCTCCCTGTTCTCACTGATGGTTTAGCTTGGCGTAGATGCCAGCTTCTAGGAAAGACAAACCTGTTGCCCAAGCTGTTTGCAGCCAGCAGGCATCAGCCCAAGCCCAGAGCCAGCAAACAAACCCTCCCTGCACCGGCTGCAGAGGAAACTGCTGGCTCAGCCAGTTACCAAAGCTCCTTGGAACAGGCATTGAGGCAAGGACACAGCAAGTCATGAGATGCTTGCCCTCTTGCTCATTCCCATCGTGTGGGAAGAGGAGAGGAAACAGCTTTGTTGGATTCTCTGGATATGCTTAGGGAGAAATTCACAGTCTCCATCCTTGTTTCCATCAGTGTCCTGTGACAGCTGCTGAATGGAAAAAAGGTGTGGGTGTCTACAGCAGGCAGAAATCTGTACCCATCTTCCTGCAGCTGGAAGCTTGTGTGCTGTGCTCTGGCACAGGACTCAGCCAAGAGGGGGAGACCAAGTTATCCCTTCTCCTGCTCTGGCAGCTTGGCCACTGGATGTGGAAGCACCAAACGGCTGGAGAGGTCCTGGGGTGGAGATGGGCCCTTTGTCATCCCCAGTGTTATCCCACAAAGATTCCGGGCTGCGGTGCTGGCAGGGCAGGTCCCTCCTTGTGCTCAGACAGAGAGAGTTTGCACAAACCTCTGGAGAGCTCCAGCTTCCCAGGCCCCCCCATTCCACTGAAGGGCTTGCAAGGGAACAGAGGGGAGGATGTAAATCCTTGGAGAATCTCCACAGTCCCTGCCTGCTGCCTCAGTGCTGTACCTGGCACAGGGATGAAGGCTGAGGTCCCTCTCCTGCTGGGGGCTCTGCCCAGCTGGCTGGCTCCTCCAAGGGCTGCACAGCCATGGCCATGCCCAGCCCTTTACCCAGGCAGCAGCTGCCTTGGCCTTCCATCTGCCAGAGGCAGGGGCTGCAGCCCCCTGTGTGAGATCAGTCCTTTTTTCCAGTCCTCTCCCTCTATCCCAGCTGTTTAGGAAATGGGAAGGGCTAAGGGAGAGGCAGGTGTGCGAAGAGCTGCTTCAGCTCCCCTCTGCCCAGGCCCCTGAACTCTTGACCTGCAAGGAGATGTACAAACAATACATTTGGAGTCTTCTGGTAAAAGCTTTTCTCTCTCTGCCTCTCCAGCCACTCTCAAAGGGTGGGATTCACACCTATATCCTTTCTGTAATGCCTGTGTACACATGAGCAGCCTTAGCTGAAGGCCTGTGGAGCTGCCTGTCTATGTCTCACCTTCTGCTTTCCCCCTCCTCACACCCATCCAAGAATGACTCCAAGCACAGTTTTAGAGTTGCTTTTTTGGGTTTTGGGGAGCAAACTGCGTGCCAGAAACTCACTGCTGCCCTGGGAGCACATGGCTCTGAGTAGACCCGGCAGATAGAGGACAGCATGTCAGGGATGTGCCCACATTATTCCAGCATGCCCATGAGACATCTGGGGCAAAGCAGAGAGCTCTGTCTGCAGTGGGTTTAAAGCAAGGGGCTTGTGCTGGATGCTAGGGACAAAGGCAATCTAATGAGCTGCTCATTAAGCTGCTGCAGGATGGATTTTCCACTGTAGACGAGCTTCTCCTGCCACAAGCTTCCCCCACTAACTGCTCTTCCAGGCAAAAGTGTTTGCCTGATGTTTGTGCGATCATTTATATATAACCCTGAAAACGGTGAAGTTCATTACCCTCCATCTCCAGTGAATAGGTTTTCCTGCCTGTCTGCCATGCCCCAGTGCGTGGGATGTGTGAGCAGAGGCCAAGGATAACACAACCCTTCAATGGTCCCTCAGTGCTCATGTGGAGGCACGGGAAGGGAGCCCCCCTCTGCCTGCTCCTGCTCCAAGGAGCACAGGGCAGTGTGCTCACTGTTGCCACTAATGTACCTCAGATGGAAACAAAGCCACTGTCCTGCAGTCTAAATTCCCAGTGTGGAGGGATAAAATAAAGCCCCCTCAGCCACGGAGAGACTCAGGCTCTGGTGCAGCACCAGCTCCAGGGCTGACTTGTGTCCTGGCTTTGTGACATGTTCGTGTTCACCCTCCCATCTGCAGGTTTTGTTCTCTCCCTGAGCTGCTTCCTTGCTCTTTCAGGGAGCTCTGACCTTGTTGTCTGTCCAACAATCCAAGGAGCTGGCTGCAGCTCAAGTTTGAAGTGCCAGGTGTGAGGGTCTGCTGCAGGAGGGGAAACAAATCCAGGGAGTCCTGGGTAACTGCTGCCTTCCCCCAGCAAGCCCTGACCTTTGCTGTGGGCTTTGGCATGGGGCACAGACCATGCCAGAGCTTGGGGTTGCCCTTATACGACGCCCCTGCAAGATCCTGCATTAGTTTAATTTGGGTCTGCATATTGAGGCTTTCTTGGTTGAACCTGGATTTCAGTGGCTTTCCTGATGGGTACTTCACTTAAAAATAACTCTCTTAAGGAAGTTGGAACTCTACATAAGGAAGGCTTGAGATATTAATTATTCAAGGAAGAATCAGTTTAGGAATCAAGATCCAGTATGGTTGGGAGGGAGGGGGGAATGGCTCTGCCATAGCCACGGTAGCAGTGCTGCATCGTTCGGAGGGCTGGAGCTTCTTGTGGGCTCTTTGGGATGGAGTAAGGCAAACAAGGAGCGGAAGTGTGTGGGGGAGGATGGGGCCGTGCCTCCCACAGGAAACCCAGGATAAAGACACTGGTTAAATTGTGTGGCTGTTGGGATCGCACTGCTGGACCCCGTGGCTGAGCACGGCCCCGCAGCTGCGCAGAGCAGCAGCAACACGTTCAACCCTGCTCTTGGCAGAGGAGCCAAGTGAAAACAAACACAAAGGCTGCAACTGGCAGCACTCTGACAGGAAGGAGTGTGAGTGCAGGGCTGACAGGAAGCCATCAGTCTTGCAGATGGCATGCACGGGCCAGGGACTTTTAGTCACTGCCTGCTGCTGCACTGAGCCCTGCTCCCCCAGTATTTTCCACCCACGGGCACAGCATGCCCTGATCAGCTGCTGCTCCCAATCCAGGCTCTGCCATGGCTGGGCAGGGACAGAGGGTGAAGCCAGCCTTACTTGGATCCTTCTGGCTCTATCAGACCCTGGCCCTGGCTGTTACCATCACATCACTGGCAGCTCTGGGGGACATTGTCTGGGGCAGCATTTCTGCTGTGGGGCTTGTAAGCTGGGGACCCCTCAGTGGCATCTGGGCTGGTTTGTGGTCTGCTGGGCTTTAAAAACAATTCTGAGTTTTTTCGTCTTAAGAGTCCTACAGAATGTGGAGTGCAGAGGGATCTTTAAATGGGTACCTGTTCTGTGTGTCTCACTGGCCGAGGAGCAAGCACAGAGCGCACTGGTGTGGTTGGTGGCACTGCCCTGCTGCTGAGCTGCTCCCTGCAGGCACTCAGTGGCCTCTCTTCATGTCCTGCAGGCTAGCAGGAACAGCCTGGTGGGGTCCATCTTGGATAGACGCGGATGATGCCAGAGCTATGACAGGGATTGCAGTCTTGGCACTGAGGGGTGATCAGTTATGGAACAACTACAGGAGGAAGTACCTGAGGTCAAGGAAGAGGAAGAGGAAGAGGCAGTGATGGTGGCAAGTGGAGCTTCAGACTCAACTGGAGGACCAGACAGCTCGCTGCCTTCAAGCAGCTACACAGGTGAGTGGAGCCACAGGAGCTCATCCTGTGAAGCATCCA
This sequence comes from Muscicapa striata striata, assembly GCA_030060385.1. NCBI lineage: Eukaryota > Metazoa > Chordata > Aves > Passeriformes > Muscicapidae > Muscicapa > Muscicapa striata. The sequence goes on along the minus strand of JAREIS010000223.1, from coordinate 1,473,276 downwards.
GGCACCCACAGCCCCCAGGCAGCTGGAAGAGCAGAGGATCTGTCCCTGAATGGAGTTCAGCTGGTTTTAATCTCTGCCCTTTGTGAAATAATGCTCCAAGTCATGGACAGGCTTATTTCTTCCTCTGAGGTTGCTGCACAGCCCTTGGCAATGGGTTTTGGAGTGGAAATTAAAAGGACAGGCAGGTAACATTGTGCTTCAGAGCAAGGGGCCTCCCAGGGTGCTTGGGAATGCTTCCATGGACAATTCTTGAGGTCTTCAGAGCAAAATGATTGTAGTAGGTGGGAGAGAAGGTTTGTGGATGCAGAAGAGGCTTCTCCAGAGCCCTTGATGTTCCAGCTGGAATGTCCTGTGCCAGCAGTCAGCCAAGCAGGGATTATAAAATCTGCTGGTTGGGGTTTCATTGCCAGGACATGAATACCAGAGGGAAGAAAGGAGCATTGATGTGGAGTCTGAGCTGCTGGGGCATTCTTGGCTCTGTTCATGGCATTTGCCTGCAGTCAGTGCCAGATTCCAGATGTGATACCAGAGTCAGGCAGGACAGGGCTAGAAATCCCTCCTCAGCCCTACAGCTGGAGGAATTGGCCACTCCAAGAGCTGGGCCTGTGGCTGTGGCATGGAAGGACATGTCCCTGTGTGTGTTTGCAGACCTGTCACAGAGCTCCTCTCCCTCGCTGTCGGACCAGCTGCAGATGGGCTGCGAGGAGGCGGCGCTGGGAGCGCTGAGCGTGGAGTGCAGGGTCTGCGGAGACAAAGCCTCGGGCTTCCACTACGGCGTGCACGCCTGCGAGGGCTGCAAGGTGAGTCCCAGGGTCCAGCAGCACCCAGCAGGGGCTAGAGCCCAGCAACTGGGCTGCCTCCTCACACAAGCAGATTTGCAGCAAAACAGGGATTTGGGATTGATTGTAAAAACTCAACCTGTCTAGATTGCAGCAAGTATAGGCAGGCAGAAAATGCTGCCCTGGGAAGGAGGCTGAGACCTGTATGGCCCAAACCTTGCCTTGGCATGCTTTGCTGTGTAAGGCAAATCCATTTGTTCCCACTGGGACTTTGAGTTTGCTTTTAAAAATAGTTTCTATGCTGCAGATCAGCAGTGAGCTGTATTTATCTCCCTGGGATCACTGGCTGCAGCTTGGATATTCCTCTGGAATTCTTTCTCCTGCAGCAGATCCAGCAGTGTTGCGTTAGCAGCCCAGATCCTGCCAGACATTCCTGCAGACTGGGGTTGTCCCATAGTTTGTTCTTCCCTCCCTCTCTGTGGGCTGCTGGCACAGTCACAGCACCAGGCACGGTGTGGCCCCCTCACTTCTTCCTCTGCAGCCCCTTTCTGCCACCACATGACCTCTCCTTGGGATAGAGACTCTGCTTGCATCAGAGACCCAGGGCTCCCTTTCCTCACTCCCTGAAGCTCCAGTGGATAACAAGCCAGCCTGGTCCCAAACTACAGGCCCTGCTGCTCCATGTCCCCCTGCTCCCTTGCCTGCAGGGTTTCTTCCGCCGGACGATCCGCATGAAGCTGGAGTACGAGAAGTGTGAGAGGAGCTGCAAGATTCAGAAGAAGAACCGAAATAAGTGCCAGTACTGCCGCTTCCAGAAATGCCTCTCACTGGGCATGTCACACAACGGTGAGTGTCACTGCTGCCCAAAGGCTTGGCCAGCTGGGTGACACAGGCCCAACTGCCCTCCTGTGAAGGGTGCCCATGGCCTGCTGTGCTTTAGTCCATGGCTCTTCTTGCTAGGGGATCATTCAAACCCAGTGCTTCAAGCATTTGACTCCTTTTCCCCTTTTTCTGTATGAGAGGGGGCATGTTCATTCCCACCATGCAGTACAGCTCCTGGCACATGGCTGTCCCTTATGCACTGGCCCAGAGAGAACTGGACACAGAGATGGTTCTGTGCTGAAACTTTTAGACTTCAGGTGTAAGAATCTCAGACCCTGACAAGCAAAGGTTTATGTGGGAAGTGGGGTTTGTGCAAGAGCCCAGAGGAATGGGATGGGAGTCTGAGGAAGCAGCAGTGACTAGTTCATGAAGGTGTTAATGCTGGAGGAGCTGCAGCCTCCAGAAGAAGCATTGTGTCATGTAGCTGCAGGTGTTCTCCAGCAGACCTGTCTGTCTGCAGTGGCAGAACAAACTGCTGCCTCTCTGGATGCATCTCCTGGGGTCCCCCTGCTATCCTGACCCCCAGTTTTGCCCCCCAGCAATCCGCTTCGGGCGCATGCCAGAGGCAGAGAAGAGGAAGCTGGTGGCAGGGCTGACGGCGAGCGAGATCAGCTGCCAGAACCCACAGGTGGCTGACCTGAAGGCTTTCTCCAAGCACATCTACAATGCCTACCTGAAGAATTTCAACATGACCAAAAAGAAGGCAAGAGGTATCCTGACCGGGAAGGCCAGCAGCACCCCAGTAAGTTCCCTCCCAGGGCAGGTGGGGTTGGCCATGGCCAGCATGGGAGACTGTTCTCTGGGAGATGCTGCACATCTCCCTGCTGCCATTGCTGTTCCACATGAACCATTCCCACCTGGAGCCAGGTGGGCTCTGCATGTCCTGCCGCTTGCTGGGAAAAATCCCATTGCTCTGCACACTTGTGCTGTGGTGGGTGGGTGCAGATTGTCTGGGCACTGTCAGCCCCAGAGGCAGGGCACAGCACAGGGACAGGCAGGCAAACATGATTGTCCTGGGCAGAGCTCGCGCCTTGAGTCCCTGCAGCAGACTCCTAACTTGCTTCTTGTTCAAGCAGCCTTTTGTGATCCATGACATGGACACGTTGTGGCAGGCAGAGAAGGGGCTGGTGTGGAAGCAGCTGGTGAATGGCATCCCCCCCTACAAGGAGATCGGGGTGCACGTCTTCTACCGCTGCCAGTGCACCACGGTGGAGACGGTGCGGGAGCTCACCGAGTTCGCCAAGAGCATCCCCAGCTTCATTGGCCTCTATCTGAATGACCAAGTGACTCTTCTCAAGTACGGGGTGCATGAGGCCATCTTCGCCATGCTGGCCTCCATCATGAACAAGGACGGGCTGCTGGTGGCCAACGGCAACGGCTTCGTGACGCGCGAGTTCCTGCGCAGCCTGCGCAAGCCCTTCAGTGAGATTATGGAGCCCAAGTTTGAGTTTGCTGTGAAGTTCAACGCGCTGGAGCTGGATGACAGTGACCTGTCCCTGTTTGTGGCTGCCATCATCCTGTGCGGAGGTGAGCGGGTGCCCTTGGCCGTGCCGGGTCAGGAAGAGTCCTCCCCACTTAGAGGTGGTTTCAGAGGGGGCTAGGGGAGCTGAGCTGCAGCTTGAGGTCAGCCAGGGATGTCTCAGGGGAGTGAGAGAAGAACTGAACACTTCCAAAACCAAAGTTCTCTGAGGCAGTGATGCCTGTCAATCTTGGACCAACAGCAAGGAATGTACAAGTGGCATCTCCTCATGTACTGCTGTGGGATACATTGTCCAAGGGCACACTTCTCCCCTTTGTAGCTGCTGAGGTTTAAGTCACGGTGGGTGGGTTACAGTCCCCAGCTCCCTTTCCCCAGGAGCACTGTGTACTTTGGAGGGCTGCACCATGACCCTGCAGCTACCGTGCTTCCTCTCCACAGACCGCCCTGGCCTGATGAACGTGAAGCAGGTGGAGGAGATCCAAGACAACATCCTGCGAGCACTGGAGTTCCACCTGCAGTCCAACCACCCTGATGCCCAGTACCTCTTCCCCAAGCTGCTGCAGAAGATGGCTGACCTGCGACAGCTGGTGACAGAGCATGCCCAGCTGGTGCAGAAGATCAAGAAGACAGAGACAGAGACATCTCTGCACCCACTTCTGCAGGAGATCTACAAGGACATGTACTAAGGACCTGTTATTTATGATAATGAAGCCATGGATTCCCATCAAGACTCTTTGTACAGAGACAAAGAAAACCCTTCCCAGTGTCTTCCATTTCTCCTACTGGAAACTCTTCTATGTGACCCTGACATACGGTACATAGGGCAAGAGGCCGTCAGGATTTGCAGCTGCCTCCTGCTCGGCCAGGGCTTCCATTAACACACACTAACTAATCTGCAAAGCTGCTGTTCCTGTTCCTATGGCACAGCTCTGGCTGCTCCTGGAGCAGAGCAGCCACCAGGTTTACATGGCTCAGGCAGCGAGGTCACTGTGGCACCTTGGGTCCCCAGGGTGGGGAGCTCTGGTCCTTAGGAGGGCCAAGGGGGTGCAGGGGCCAGCAGGGCCCACAGCAGCACTTACGGTGTGTCTGTGTTCTCTTGTTCATTTGCACTCCCAAGGACGTGGTCCTGAGCTGTGGAGTCTGGGACAGTGTGATGAAAGGATGTTTCTCTCTTTCCCAAAGAAAAGCTGGAGTATTTGAACACAGGTAGGGCTGTCCAACAGCTGCAGCCCCCCTGTGCTCTGTAGTGTGTTCTGTCTCCCAGCAGGACTGTGTGAACTCTGCCTTCCCAGGTGCAGTGTGGGAGCCTTTGCTCCTGCACCCTCATTCCACAGGGAACGTGTCCCTTGGCACCTCAGTATGAGAGGCTGGGATGGGGAAGTAGAAGGGAAAGGATTGGACTCTTTAACATTCACCTTCAGAGCAGAGGCATAGAATCCATGGCTTCCACAGACTGTTCTGCACAGACATGAGTTACAGAAATGGTGTGTGGAAGGTCAGGGACCTTGAGCTGGTCACAGTTTGGTGTCCTGCCTCAGTTTCCCCTCAGAAAGGGACCTGGATTGTCACATGCTGTCTGCTCAGAGCAGGAGCATGAGGATCTGTTAGTGCATTGGTTGCAGAGAGCTTTGCAGCTGTAAATGCCAAGGATTTATAAACAGGGAGGGGGTGGTTGGGTTGCTCACAATGGGCAGGAGCTCCCCAGTGAACGTGGCTGTGTCAGGGAAGCTTCCATTCCTCCTCTGCCACTGTTCCCAAGACTGGGAACAGCTCCAGGCTTAGGGGTCTGCCTGAAGCCAGCATCATTCTGTGCTTTTGCCTCACAACTTGTCACAGCTGTAGTGAAACACCACCGTGCTGCCTGGGCCAGGCCAGGCCCCTGGTGTGGGGGTTGTGTCACTTGGGCTTCGGGCAGGGGGAGGATGGACCTGGGCAGGGCTCAGTTTCCCTTTCAGGGTAATGGTGTCTCAGTTAAGAAGTGACACTTCCCTGTCTGCAGCTCACAGTCCCCCGTGTCCTGAGCAGCCTTATTAAAATACTGATATTCCCTAGGAGGGGTTGTGGGAGCAAATGACTCAGTTTTATTTTACTTTCCTCCTCTTCAGGGTAGCAGATTTCCCTGGTGCAATAATTCCTTTAAAACCCAAAGGGGAAGAGCACTGGGCTTTCCCTCCCCATCACAGGGCTGGCCAGTCCCAAACCTCCCCCTGCTGCCACACTCCACTCCTTTTGCCGTGCCTCAGTTTCCCTGGCCAGCCCTCCCCTCCCTACCTCGCAGGGGTGTTGGGAATTACCGTTTCTGAAGCACTTTGAAGCCCTCTGGGGGAAGGCACTGGAGACATTCGTGTGCTGGTTGGAGCCCGGGGGATTTGTCCTTCCCAAAACCCCGGTGGTGTCCCCACCAATGCAGGACTCGTGCCCATCACCTGGGAAACTTTTTGCTCTTCCTTCCTCGACAGTATAACAACCCTCAAACTGAAATGTATATTTTTGCTAGAAGTACAAACCTCCAAGTGTTTTTAATAATATAAATAGTGTCCACAAACTGACTTGACTTTAAATAAATCTGAACTAAATATTTAAGAACCTTTTAGTGTCCAGCCTGACTTTGTGGGATTTCTCTCAGCACCTGGCAGGGGGCTGTCCGTGGGAGGATTTCCAGCAGAGGCGATGGGGTTTGCTGTGATTTCTACAGATTTGCCATGATTCCTGGAGAATTGAATTCCCAGATCTCATACCTGCTGTGGTTTTCTTACCTGCAAACCTAAAGCAGCAGAAAGAGTCCTGAGCAGGATCCCAGCCTCAGAGGTGAATGCTTCCAGCCCCAAAAGCTGCGAGTGGAGCTGGAAATGAGGTGAGAACACCCTGAGAGGGGGAACAATGAGCTCCAGGGCGGTCATGTGCGGGCACCTGGCGCTGCCCTTGGCTGTGGTGAAACACCTGAGAATTTGCAAGGAGGGGCTGGAGACGCCCCAGGCTCCCCTGTGCCCGGCTTGAGTGCCCTGGGGGAGCTGTTCCATGGCTCCCGTCCCCTCCCATGCAGCTGGGGGCACAAGGAGCCGTGGTGCTGCTGGGCAGGGGCCCAGGGGACACGGCCGGGGACCCTGCGTGGTTACCCCAGCAGGCAGGGAAACATCATCCAGCCTTTCAGTCCCTCCCTTCCCGGTGTGATGGGGGAGAGAACTGAGAAAGAACTGAAATCCACACGCTGAGTTAAAGACAGTTTAATAGGACTGAAAAAGAGGGGGAAATAGTAATGATAAAAGAATTAGGATATACGGACTTTAGTGATGCACGCTGGAGCGATGCCCCCATCCAGGCTCCTCACTGCAGGAGCAGCGGGAGCTGCAAAGTCCTTGACTGAATGTAAACCGTGCTCACGGCCGGGCGCTATCAGCTAGCCTGGGCTTGTCCCCCGCCCCAAACACGTGTTCCCGGCTACTAGGGCCGGGCCCGGGACCATAAATAGGCCGGGGAGGTAGCCCAGCCCGCTTTTACTGCTGGGGAAGGGAGAGAGGCAAGCTCGGTGATGGCATCTGGGCCGTCAAGGACCGAGGCAAGCTGTGTGAGACCCCTGTGCAGGTAAAGGCCTGGGGAGGGAAAGGCTGGAGATGGATGTGGGGGTAGGGAGCGGGTTGGGATGGCCGTGATCCACCCTCCCCATTTCCCCATCGCCGTCCGGAGCCGGGGGTCGGCAGCAGCGCTGCAGTCAGGCCCCCCTTCCTGCCAGCCCCACCAAGGGCTCCTGCCCTTCTCCTTGCCCCAGCCCTCGGTACCCCCGCTCCCCCAGTCCCCAGGAGAGCCCCCAGCCCTGTCCTGGGCTTCCTTTGCTTTGCAATTAACCGGGAGATTGGGCTGGATGGGGCTGGGAGTACCCTGGATCTGCTCTTGGCAAGGGCTCCTGACCCTTCCAAAATACGGCTTCCAAAATATGTCCCCACCCAACAAAGCTGGTACTGGGGGGATGCTAGGCAGGGCTGGAGCAGGGTCTGACCCAGCCATGTGGCTCCTCTGGCTAACAGGCATTTTGCCCGTGGATTCTGTCGGCGGGGCCACAGCTGCCGCTTCTCACATGACAGAAAATCAGCCCAGGTCTGCAGGTACTTCCAGGGTGGGTTTTGCCGTTATGGAGAGCAGTGCAGGTAAGGAAGGGCTGTGATGCCATGAGGATGGGCTGGGAGCCGAGCAGAGTCATGCTGGACTGATGGGACCCTCTGTCTCCAGCTACCAGCACATCCAGGAGGAACCAGCACCAGTAGGGACCCAACATGGTCTGATGCCCTGCAGCCAGGAGCCTGGCACTGAGCCCACAGCCGTGGACCAGGACCAGGGGGGAGCCCAGTGCACCTCAGCCCATGCCTGCAGCATGATGTGTGTGGCCTGCAAGTTCCCCAAACTGAAGGTAGAAGTGGAAGAAAAAGACAAGAACATTCCAGCACTTGGTAACGTCCCCTGTGGGGCCATCAGTGGAGAATTTGTTGCCACAAAAGCTCGGGGTGCCTCGGGTAGGTGCTAAGGGGGACCATTGGGGTGGTTATGGTGAAGTAGCCTGTGCATGTTTCTGCCTATGACCCCAGCCTGGGCTAAACTGGGGCTGTGGAGAGCTCTCCAGTGTGGGGACTGTCACTGCTGAAGCTGCACGCTCTGAGCAGCCCGCCCAGCTCTGAGCTTTTCTCCTCTAAGAGCTTTCCTCCTCTAAGAGCTTTCCTCCTGCAGACTCCCAGCTACAAGGGCCAGCTCTGGATCTGGACTCCTCTGACCCCAGAGAGGCAGTTTTGGAGGCAACGACATGGACTGACCCTGCTAAGGTGGGTTTGGGGTCTCCTGTTGCTGGGCACTCCCTGTCACCTTGTGACAGTGACAGAGCCAGGGGGTTGCCATGCTGTGCTGCTCTGCTTGCAGGTCCCTGCAGAGCCGGGTGCTGTGGCAGCCCTGGTCACCACAGCAGCGCTGAGAGCCCAGAGCGAGGCTGTAGTGTGTGGGATCTGCATGGACAGGGTGTACGAGAAGGCACTGCCAGAGGAGCGGCTCTTTGGGATCCTCCCGAACTGCAGCCATGCGTACTGTGTGGGCTGCATCCGCAAGTGGCGGCGCAGCCGGGACTTCCAGAGCACCATCGTAAAGTGAGTGGGGATGGGCACGTGGCGGGGTGGTCACTGTTCCCCCTTCTGTGCCCTGAAATTATTCCTTGGGTCTGGTGATACGGCTTTGGGATTGGCGTGACTTTCCTTTGGGAGCAGGCGCTTCACAGTGGTGATGGGTATTGATGGGTATGGGGGTGCTGGGTGAGGCCAGGGCAGCAGAGCCACACAGTGTGGGTGCTGAGCCCATGCTCCCTGCTCCCTCCTTTGCACACCCAACTGCACCCATCTCCCTCATCCAGGGCCTGCCCAGAGTGCCGGATCACCTCCAATTACTACATCCCCCACAAATACTGGATCTCAGATGTGGATGAGAAGGAGAAGCTCATCAGAACCTTCAAGGCACAGACAGGGTGAGTGCACAGCACTGCTGTGGGTGGTGGGGCTGCTGTGCTACTCTCAGAGCTACACTCACAACTGTGCTTGGGATCCCACAGGAAAATCAGGTGCAAATACTTCGTGCGTGGCCACTGCCCTTTCAGATCAGAGTGCATCTACCTGCACGAGCGTCCTGCCCGCCGGCCGCGGCAGCACCGACGGCGGCGGCCGAGGATGCCCGTGGTGAGTGGGGTGGCACAGGCTGGGCTGGGCTGGGTTGGGCTGTGGCTCATCCCTCCTCTGCTGCAGGTGTTCATCCCTTCTTCCTCGGAGAGCTCTGATGAGGAGGATGAGGAGTTGGACGCACTCGACTGGGCTCTTACTGTGGCCTCGCTGGAGGCAGAATATCCCGACAGGGAACGTGAACGCCAGATGTTTCTCAGAGAGATATTTCTCACACTCTTCTGCGATTCTGACTGAGCCACGGGGGCCACGCTGGGTTTGGGTGCTGCTGGTGGCCGGGACGCATCTCCGGGAGGGAGGAATCATCTGCTTCTGACTCCTGCCATTGTTTTGGGGTGGGATGGGATGGGGAAGCAGCCTGGCTGCCGTTTATGGGTGCACCGGGGGAGACTCAGGGCACAGCCTTCCTGCTCCTGCCGTCGTGCCCACTCTGTGCCCGTGGGCGACCCACGGGTGGGGTGGGCTGGGCTGGGTGCTGGGGGTCTGACATCCACCGACCGAGCAGCAGGGGGGCACTGTTTTAAACTCTTTTTAGCCAAATCCGGGAATAACGAAATAAAACGTGTTGTGTGTAACGCCACGCTTCCGGGAGCCTGTGATCTATGGGCTGGGGGATCCACCCTCGGGGGAGAGGGCGGTGTTGGGGTTGGAATTTAAGGGATATTTGCGTAACGAGCTGGTTCGCGCGCGGCCGGTTTGCGTTTCCCCGGGGCGGGGCCGGAAGCGGCGCCTTGGGACCGGGGGCAGCGGGCGGGGACTTGGTGACACCGGGGAGCGTGCGGTGACATCCGTGAGTGTGTCTGTGCGGTGACACCGGGGAGCGGCGGTGACATCCGTGAGTGTGTCTGTGCGGTGACACCGGGGAGCGTGCGGTGACATCCGTGTGTGCCGTGAGCCCGGGACTGCCCGGGAGGGCACGGCAGTGACCGAGGCAGTGCTTGGGATTCGGGGGAGCCCCGCCAGCAGCGCCCCCCGGGAGGGCAGCGGGGTTGAGCTGGGGCTGCCAGCGGAGGGGGGGGTGTTGGAGGGCACAGAGGGACTCCCATACATCCTCGGGTGGGGAGGGCGGGTAAAGGCATCCTCCAGAGCTGATGCTGAGGTCGGCGCCGAGAACGGCCGGGCAGTTCCGGTGTGACCGCATCTGGCTGTCCCGGGTGTGCCCCGTGTCTGGCTCTCCACCTTGTATGTGCCCCGTGTCCTGCTGTCCCCCATGTGTGTGTCTCCCATGTCCAGCTGTGCCCTGTGTCCAGCTGTACCTCATGTCCGGCTCTCCCCTGTGTATCTGACTGTGTCCAGCTGTGCCCCATGTCCGGCTGTGCCTCATGTCCAGCTCTACCCCTTGTGTGTGCGCCCATGTCCGGCTGTGCCCCATGTCCGGCTGTGCCCTGTGTCTGTGCCCCATGTCCAGCTGTACCCTGTGTCCAGCTCTCCCCCATGTTCGGCTCTCCCTGTGTGTGTGCCCTGTGTCCTCTCTCCCCGTGTGTGTGCCCCGTGTCCAGCTGTGCCCTGTGTCCAGCTCTCCCCGTGTGTGTGCCCCATGTCCAGCTCTCCCCGTGTGTGTGACCGTATCCTCTCCCCATGTGTGTGACCATATCCTCTCTCCCCGTGTGTGCCCCGTGTCCTCTCTCCCCGTGTGTGCCCCGTGTCCTCTCCCCGTGTGTGTGCCCCGTGTCCAGCTGTGCCCTGTGTCCAGCTCTCCCCGTGTGTGTGTCCGGCTCCTCTCTCCCCGTGTGTGTGACCGTGTCCTCTCTCCGTGTCACGCAGGCCCTGTGCAGCCGTGCCGAGCGATGGAGCCCCGTGTCCCGCCCTGGCTGCGGCAGTGCCCGGGGCCGATGGAGCCCCGTGTCCCGCCCTGGCTGCGGCAGTGCCCGGGGCCGATGGAGCCCCGTGTCCCGCCCTGGCTGCGGCAGTGCCCGGGGCCGTGCCGCCTGCTGCTGCAGGCTCTGTGCTCGGGCCCTGCCGGGCCATGGCCGCTCTGCGGGTGCTGCAGCGGGGCCAGCCCCGCCAGGGCCCGGGCCAGGCGTTCCCCTGGCTGGCTCTCACCGCAGCCCTGTGTGCCCAGGAGCCCTCGCTGGAGGGGCCCAAGGACACCCTGGCTGTGTGAGTTGGATATGTTTCTAAAACTCGGTGTTTTGACGGAGTTTTGGGTGTCAGGAGCACGATTTGGGAGGGCACATCCTCTTTCCCCAGTGCAGCAGTCTGTACATGAAGTTGGGATCATAGCAGTGACCCACTGGCGTCCCAGCCTGTGTCTGCAAGGGCTGGTGAAGGCATTGGGTGCCTCCTCTTGCTTGCTAGTGCTGTGGGACTCTGCTCCACGGGGTGGGTTGGAGTCAAGACAGGGGGATTTGCTCTGACCAGTCACCTCTCCTTTTCCAGCAAGCCACGGCTGCTGCTGCTGCCTGTTTTGTGCCAGAGAAACTTCTTCTCCCTGCTTCTCGTGGTGCAGGATGCAGTGCCAGGGAACTGCCTTCACCAGCTGCTCCAGGCCTTGGAGCAGCATTCCCACGTGGATCCCTGGGTGCAGACACTGGGGGATCTGCTGCGGCAGGGACCAAGGGCAGAGGAGGGCTCCCCACTTCCCACTGCCCTGTCTTCCACATGCCAGCAGCAGCTTAGGGGCCTGTGCCAGAAGATTGCCCAGAAGAACCCAGAGGGGCAAAGAAAATTAAACTGGTGCTTCAGCTCTGACTCTGTGCCTCAAGGTGGGAAGCGCAAGACAGTGCTGGAAGAGAGCCTGGAGTTGGACACTGAGAGAGAGGGGAAGAGGTTGCTGCTGGAGGAGGTGGCATCTGAGCCCCTGGGCCCCCAGGAATGTGGAGATGTGGCAGGGGTGGAAGAGGAGGTGCCTGAGGAGCCTTCAGGGGACACATCTGCTCAGAGCACAGACAAGGCTGCTGCAGATAGCTCCCAGCAGGGTGCAGCTGGGGAGCTCAGGAAGATTTCCCAGACAGAGCTGGCAGCAGAGGTGCAGTCCTTTGTCCAGGTACTGTGTAGGGTTTGCTGTCCCCTTCCAGCCAGTGAGCCTTTACAGCCTCATTCCCATTCCTTCATCTAATTTCTCTCAGATGCACGGACAGGGGCTGAAAATGCTGCTGCTGCAGGAGTCCAGTGTAAGTGGTTGCTTCTGTCTCTCTCCTGGAGCTGATGCTCTAAACAGGGTCATGCCAGGGCCTCAGAAGGGGTGGAAAAGGAGGTGGATTTCACAGAGCCACCTGGATGGGGATAAAAAGCCCTATTGGCAATTCCTCTGGGCTTGGGATACAGACAGGTGTGAGGAGCTGCCTATGGGCTCAACCCTGACAGACATGGGGGGAAGGGAGGAGCCCTGGGGCTGTATTTTGTGGGTTGGTTTGTTTGGTGCATTACTCAAGACGTTTTTTCCCTCCAGCACTCCGAGCTGCGCACCCCACCCGAGCTGAGCATCCTGAGCAGCTGCTCCCCCAGCCAGGTGAGCCCCAGCATCCCTGCTGCAGCTGCTGCAGGGGCCCTGCTGCTGTCCCTAATGTCCCATCCCCTCTGCCATCCCCAGCTCGAGGGGCTGTGCTCCTTCCTCCAGCTCTCCACGTGCCCAGAGCCCTTCCTGGTGCGTTTCTGCAGCTGGCTGCTGGCCCTGAGCCCTGACCTCAGCTACACCAGTGCAGCTGTCCTGGCAGAGCAGCTCTTCCTCAGGCGAGTACGTGCCAGGGCAGGGGAGGTTTCCTGCTCCCCATTTCCCTCTGCAGTGTCCCCACCTCCTGCCTTTCTGTCCCCAGGTCCTGTCCCTCACCCAGCCGCCTTCCCGGCACCTCATGGCTGCCCTCACCTCGTTCTGCTCCAAGTACTCCCATCCCTTCTGCCGTGTGCTGGTGGCTGCAGTGCTGCAGGAGCCAGGGGAAGGTGTGCTGGGCTGCTGGGAGGCGTGGCTGCTTCTGGGAGCTGGAGAGGGGCCCCAGCTGTGGGGTGCTGTCTCCTGGGAGGGATTTGTCACATGGAGCAGGTGTTAGGAGCCATGGAGGTGTGGGGCTGGCTTTTTGTGGGCAGGTGAACACTTGGGGATTGGGATGGGAGATGGGTTTACAAGCACCTGAGATGGAGTGGGAGGGTTGGCTAGGCTGGCTTCTGGCTTCTTTTTTCCCAAAGAACAGTTCCCACCCTTCTGTAATTGGAGGGCTCCTGACAGCCCCTAATGCTCAGGCCAGAGCTGCCCCAGGGTGGCTGTGCTGGCGTGAGGAGGGGGTGAACCCCTGCCACAGTGGCATCCCTTTTTCCCAGAGACTGATGCTCTTTAAACCCTTGCTGTAGCTGGGCAGAGGAAGAGGATTATTCTGAGCAGTAGAAAGGGGCACTGCATGGTTTCTGCCTGTCCTGACTGGCACATACTCCTGTGAAGGGGTGCCAGGAAGGGCCAGGCACATCCCCTGGATTTGGCAGCCTCTGGAAGCTCTCCCCTGCTGCTTTGCCCTTGCAGGGGCTGAGCAGACCAAGCTGATGTGCGAGCTCGTGGAGGAGTGCCTGGAGCCACACTCTGTGCAGCTGGTGCTAAGGTGAGGGGTTACAGGGTCAACAGCTCTGCCTTGGCCTCACCTGGGTGGGTCCAGCTGGCTCCAGCATTTGGGAGCACCAGCAGGGCTGTGGAGCAGCACATTTCCTCTTCCCTGTCCTTCCAGCCAAGTCCTGGAGGTGCCTTTGTCAGAGAAACTCCTGCCAGTGCTGCAGGCTGTGCTGGGGCGGCAGGTGAGGGCCCCACCTTGTACCGTGGGTTTCCTTGATGTCTCCAGCAGTGCTGGAGCAAGGACCCACTCTGCTGCCTGCTCCTGGGTCTTTTCCAGGAGGTGCTGCCCCCTGAGCTCTTGGATCTCCTGGTGCTGACTCTGTGCCAGCAGGCTCCAGCCTTCGCCACTTCCCTGGGCTTCGCCAAGCTGGTGACAGCCGTGCTCACGGTGTGTCAGAGCCAGGTGAGCCAGGCTCAGCTCCTGGGACCCAGCCCAGAGGTCTCAGGTGAGCTCCTGGCAGGGCAGAGCCCTGAGTTTGTGCTGCCTCCCTGCCAGGTCAGCCCAGCTCAGAGGAGCAGTCTGGCTGCTGTCCTGGATCGGAGCAATGCAGCTCTGAAGAAATCGCTGCAGGCTGTGCTGGAAGGAGCCAGGTGAGGTGGGGACAGGGGGTCCCTGTTGTCAGGAAAATTAATCCACAATCACCAGAGGTTTATGTCCAAAAAGGACACAGAGGAGTCCTCTTGCTTTATTCAAATAAAGGGAGAGACCATGGGCCACTCCCCTGGGGTCTCTTCGAATTTTTGGAGGATGGAGCCTCCTTTTTATCCTGATTTCCCATCCACATTTCCCTCTCTCTTTCCCCATTGGCTGAGGTACTTGAGAAGCACAGACTTCCCAGAACACCTAAGATTCCCCTCTAGTCTATAACCCTCCCTTTTAATTTTTAACTCTTATAGAAGTCACAGTTTTTCCCCATTGTTTCTTCATCTTTCAATATCCATTTTCATTTATCAGCAAACCTACAGTTTGTTTGTAAAGGCAAATATATTTTTTTCCATTTATCAGTCAGTGGAATCCTTCCCATTGTTTCTTTTATCTACCAGCAGACCCACAGCTTGTTTGTAAAGACAAATGCTTCATTCCTCTCACTGTCATGGGGGATGGCAGGCTCTGCACCCTGGGCTGCCCCAGGGGTGGGGAACCATAGGGTGCTGTGCCAGAGGTGTGCAGAGGTGTGGCAGGGGCTTTGCTCTTCATGATTTTTATCTTTTCTCAGGTGACCACCAGAAGGAATGGTGAGGTGACAGTTTCCTTGTGTGGAGGACACTCATTGCACAGCAGCCACCCCTCCTGGGTTCTGTTCCCCACAGAGTGCCCAGGGTGTCCTGGCAGCACCTGATGTGAGGGGGCTCTTGCTGGGCAGTGCCACCCCAGCCCCCCACACTCCCTGGAGCTCAGTGGGGTCTTGGTTGAACAATTAATGTGTTTCCTGGTGTTTCTGTATCTGTTCACTCAACAAGGTGACCTGGCAGGGCTGTGGGAGCCAGGCTGGACTCAACCCATGGAGGACTTCCAGGTCCTGGCTTCTTACTGCCCAAAACACACCACTGAACCAGGACAGACATTGGTTTGAAGCTGCATGAAGTTGATCATTCTGGACTTAGTTCACTATCTTGATTTTTACCTCAGCTCATTCCAAAGCACATCCACATTCCTCCCCAGCAGCCAAGCTGGTTTTGGAGTGGTGCAGGCTGGGCTGCTGCTTTATGTATCTGATCTGCTGGGATTTACAGATCTCTGGGTGCAGGAGACTGGGATTTAGCTGAATTCCAGCCAAATTTAGCTGGAAAATGTGAGTGTTCTGCTTTAAATCCACCTTTCTTTCCTGTTTGCCTGGCTGTGAGGGGCCCTGCTGTGTGTGACATTTCTGGTGATGATGACACTACTCACTGCCCTATTAGAAAGTGCTTGTTTGACATGATTCTGCTCAAAGTTCTATCCTGTATTATTGAAAGCACCCACTGGAAACCTCATCTAGGCACCTCCTGGCCTGAGAACTGAGAAGAAAAGGTTGGGAGAGAGTGAAGACTCAGGCAGGTAGAACTAGGATTTCAGTGGAAGTTTTGAAGCATTTCATACTTGAGGAGCTATTTAAAAATCCATAAACATCTACAAAGGGAGAAGGAGAATTACAACATGCAGGTGTGACGTGTGACAGCCCCAGGTTTGCTCAGTGATGTTTGGATTCCAGCCAGAGGAAGGAAACTGAAGCATTAGGTGACGCTCTTAAGGCTGAGAGCACAGATTACTTTATATAAGAATCTCCTGAGCTATTTTAGGTGACAGTGGCCTGATGAGGCTTCAAAGTCCCGCATTAGCTGGAGGATAGAAACCTCCAGGGAGCCAGATTGTTGATGTGTTTGCATTCCAGTGAGTTAGTGGCTGAGTATAGTGAAGCTATTGTAGGGCTGCCCAAAATACGACATAAATAGAAATTGTGCCATGATCATCAAGGTCTAAGCCTGCTCTTCTGGCTTTATTAGGTAGCAGGCTCTGATCTTTGCAGTTTCCCTGCAGAGCTTCTACCGAGTGACCTTGGTGTCATTGTCCCCAGTGCTCTGTCTGGCTGTGGTCACATGGAGATGGGCACTGGCTTGTGGCAAGAGCCTTCTTAGCCCTGGTTTTGCTCTTGGTTGCAGCTTATCATGTGCTGTGGGTTCCTCTGAGGCGTTCATGCAGATAACAGTCGTGTAAGGAGAACTGGGAGCAAATCCTGGGGACACTGCACATGCTTGTTTATATGGAGGTTGGCAGCACCTGCACAGAAAACTTTGCTTTTGACTCCTCTTGACCCTTTCAAGAACTTTGAAATCCATCCTGAGCGGTGCAGAGAGGTGCATGCAGCATAAAACATCAGTCAGATTTTATAGTTCAGCAGGACCTTGGCCAAGGGTGGTGGGAGTGCCAGGACTGGCTCTGTCCTTATCCTGATTTAAGGGTGGTGATGAAGGGAATGGTCTGAAGCTTTGTCTGAGACCTCTCCTAGGCTGGAGGTGGAAGATTTGTGATTTTCATCTTGAAAATCATCATGAAATCACATTTTCATGTGGTTCGAGTTTATATTTGGCAGTGGTTCCTTACCTGCTTCCTCTTCTGTTTGTAGAGTTTTACTTCATGTTACAGAGGGAATTCCCTTTTTGGCCTAGTAGTTCTTGTGTTTTTTTGAAAGAAATTCAATATATGCAATTGCATGGGTTGTCTGTCCACTCTGCTGCTTCCACACCCTCCACAGGGATTTTGGAACCAGTGTCATGACAAGATGATTCCTCCACTCCCCAGCCTTTGTGGGGCTGTGGTCAGGGAGCAGAGAATTTCTTTGGGGTGAGCAGAGGTGTGGGGTCTGTGGATGTTAAACACCAGACACCAGAGCCATGTAGGAGCCTTGGGCCATGCAGCACCTTGTTGGAAAAGGCTGAAACTCAGTGGTTTTCCTGAAAATGGCCTGTGTCCATCCCCAAAGGGGCTGCCCCTCTCCAAACAGAACCTCCAGCTTGTTGCTGTGTCTGCTCTTGCAGCAGTGCCAGGGGTCACCCCACTTGTCCCTGGAGGTAACTCTGTGTTCAGTGACAGCTTGCTAATCTCATGTGTAATTCCCAACATGCTGATGCAGTTCTGCCTGGAAACCTGGGGGCTGTGACACCCAAATGTGAGGCTCAGCAATATTTATTTTTTTTTACTTGGGATTTAAAGCTGAATAAAAAGAAAGAGCAATTTTCCTTCTTGTTTGTTGTTTTTTAGGTGGTTTTTGGGGGATTTTTTCCCCAACAACCTTTTAATCATAAGGCAAGAATCGTGTTCTCTCTTGGGTAGCCTGGTGGCTGCCAGGTCCCTGCCAGCTTGGGAAGCCAGGGCCTCAGAAAGGTGAATTTGAGGGAGGGCTGGGGTTCTGTTTTGTGGTTGGGCCCCTGCACAGACCTGTAAATCATGCTTGCCACATCAGTGGCAGCAGTCAGTGTCAGTCTGAGCAGCTTTCTTCCAAGAAGTGAATAATCCAGATGATCACACTCACTCTGATCTGAGTTTAGCTCAGCTTTGGGCATCCTGGAAGATGATGCTGTTGCTGTAGCTGCTGAGGGACCTCGCTGGAAGGACGGGGGGACAAAGGCAGAGCCAGCAGCCACATGCTGCCACCCTCCCCTCTGGGCTGGAGCTCTCCCAGCAGGGTCTTGTTCCTCCCTGCTGAACAGGTCTGTGTGAGGGGAACTGGGCTGCTTTTCCTTGCTTGAGGCTCTGTGATACCTAGATTGCAGTCACAGTTTAGCTTAAAAATAAGAATGCTTAAAAATCCCTGCATGCTTTTAGTAAATGCTTTTAGAGGCTCTTTGAACGGGGTGGTTTGTGAGCAGAGGCATTGCCTGTTGTGAGCCCTGCCCTGAGTGTGGGAGGGAACAGAGGCTCCAGTGCCATGATGTGCTTGGGTCTGTGTCCCCATGGAGCCACCCCGGGCCTGCCAGGACCCCAGAGCAGAGGCCACAGAGCCTGAGGTGCTGCCTGGTGAAGCTGCTGCTCCTGGGGAGGAATCTGGGGCTCTCTGCAAGGGTGTCCATCCCTCACTCCCCCTGTTTTGTAACCCCTGGGGTGGCGTTCTGGGCTCTCTGGGAGGTTGGTCAGAGCCTGCCCTGGCACTGGGAGATGCTCTCCCTGCTTGCCCTCCCAGGGCTGAAGGGGTCTGCAGACCCCCAAGTGTCCACTGGGCTCCCTGGGCAGGGTGGGGGAACAGCAGCAGTGCTGGTGGTGCTGACATAGAGCCCGACTCGCTGTAAGCTCATTAGGGGAGGAAAGCGGCTTTAGAGGATGGCATGGATTTGAGCAAAGGGGTTGGGCTGGGGCTGGGGCAATGGGGGATGGCGGGGGCTGCAGAGAGGAGCAGCAGGGATGGGGCTCCTGGGCAGAGTGGCTACAGATGCTACAGGGGCTACAGATGCTACAGGGGCTCCTCATCAGCCGGGTTATCCTGGTGCTGGGCCCCCATGGAAGCATGGGGGGATCCCCCATCCCCCCTGACCGCCCCCACCCTGCCCTGAGCCTCCAGCCAGGGAGATGCCGAGGCTCAGCTCCGCTCACAGCCCCGCTCTGTGCCAGCCCTGTCCCCTCCCCAGAGCGGGTGCAGATCTGGCCCCGCACCAAAAGCAGAGGTTTCCTGGCCACCTGCAGACCACTCTGCCCGCCCTGGCCGGCGCGGGGAGCTCCCAGCCGCTCTCATGCATCTCCTTTAAAGGCCTTTTCTCATCGGGCTCGCCGCCGGCAGCTCGGTCCGCCGCAGATGCGGGGAGGCTCTGCCGCCGGCACAGCCCCGAGCCCCCGACCCCGCCGGGGCTGATGGGGGCCCCGCAGAGCTGAGTGCCCCAGCAGAGCTGAGTGCCCCAGCACCTGCCTTCGGCTGCTTGAGAGGAGTTCAGGCAGGTAACGATGTCCCGGGGAGCGTTTGGTCCGAGTTGAGGGAAAGCGCCCGGTCTGGCACCTCAGGGGTTTCCTTATGCTCAACCAGCTGCGTGTCTCGTATCTTTTCCATCTGGAACACAAAGATAAGGAGTTGTGTCTGTGAGGCTGTCGGAGCTGGGGGAAGGCGGCAGCCTGCAGGGTCAGCCACGGCTGTGATGGATTGAGCGCTCCGCAGCAGGGACCAGCCCTCCGGAGCGCTCTGATACTCGCTGCTCTGCTGAGTTTGCCTGATCCCTGCTGGCTGGAAGCCTGAGCCCCTGGGTGGAGGTGTCAGCGTCAATTCCCACTGTATAGGTGTGAAATGGGCTGGCTTTGACAAGTGCCAAGGGCTGCTTTTTACACCTCCATCAGAGCTGAGCGGGCACTGGGAGCTGGGGGATGGCCCTGCTTGGTGCTGGGGTGACTTAGACTGAGCTTGGCCGAGGCTTTACACAGGCACGTGGGGCTTCAAGCACTCTCTGCTCTTCCTGCATTTCCTATTCCTATTCCCCTTCTCTCCTATATCTGCATGTCCATGGGCACAGCCATGGGCACAGCCTGCGAGGAGTCACTGCCGGACAGTCCCTTGTGCACAGCAACTTCACCCTGGGCTGGGAGAGGGACTCTGGGCACTTCTGCATCCTTCTCTGGTTCCTTAAACACTGTGAAACAGCTTAAATGAGTCGTCCAAGCTCCCTTATATTTGAAAATCTTTTATATTTGTGTCTCTGGGAGCTTGGGGATTGTCGTGTCTGCAGCCTGGAGAGCAGGGGGTTGCTCTCACTCTGCACTGGCTGCTCAGACTGCAAATTTACCTCCCCCCATGAAGCTGACCCACATCACAAGCCCAAAATCAGGATTGCCCCGGGGGAAGGAAATGGGGGTGACAAGCAGGAAAGTCCACCCTCAGCACTGCCCAGAAATGAGGCTTGTATTGAATTTCTCATTTGCCTTGCTCCATGCCCGCCCAAATCCCACCAGCCTCCTCCTGAATCACAGCGGGCCTCCCCACCTCTTTTCCCACAGATGCCTTCACGCTAAGCAGAGGAGCTCGAAGCTCCTGCTGGGTGAGAAAACGCTTTAAAAATATAACATTTAGAGGCGTTCTCCATCTGCGCGCAGCTAATGTGGGTCTCTCACGATAGGTGTGCTGGTCCTGGAGCCCCTGCCCTTCACAGATGAAGCCACTGGAAGGGACCTCGCTGGGCCAGGGGGAGGAGGAGGCGCAGGGACCGGCCCAGGGGCGGCGGCGACGGCAGCGGCAGAGGACGGGCTGCAGACCCAGCCCCTCACCCCGGAGGTACGTGCACAAAAAACCTCACCCAGCGGCTCTCGGAGTGCTGGCAAGGATGGGACAGTGATGGCAGTGCCAGGCGAGGGACACTGAGCATCGTTTTGGCAGGGTGGCCCCTTCTCCTGCAGCCACTGCTCTCAGGCTCGCCAGGAGGTGCGAGAAAAGCCCTTTACAGAGCCAGGGATAAAAGTTTGGGGATCAAACCCTCTCCCAGCTGGGTGCTGGGCTCCACTCCAGAGGGCTCTTTGCTCTTTGTACCCCTGACCTGCCATCCCTGGTGGCCTCCAGCATCATCCAGCAGCGATGCTACAGAGCTGCCAGACCTTCTGGAGCCCAGGACAGGGTTTTGGGGTGATGAACCTATCTCAGTGCACTTTTAGAGGGGCCTGCCATCCCCATGGGGGTGCTGTGAGACGTTTCCTGCGCTCTGGGTTTGTTGTGGTGCTGGAAGAGGCCGGCTCGCAGCGCGGTCCGCTTGGCAGCCAGAGCAGGGAAAAAAAAAAAAAAAAAAAAGACATTGCTGAGGCAAAGTACGGCAGTGGCTGCTTGGTGACTCATTGCTGGCTGGAAACGGCGGGTCCTCAGTGGGGCTCTGCGGCGGCAGCAGCGGAGGGGGCGGCTGGCCCGGGGCAGGCAGAGCGGGACAGGGACGGAGCAGGGTGCGGAGGATGCTCGGGAAGGAGCCAGGTCTGGAGCAGCCCCATGGAGGGAGCTGGGGGAGCGTGGGGGGTGGGATGCTGCCCATGCTTCCGGAGTTTCTTGAGGGTTTAACCGGGATTCCCTGCACAGGGAGCAGCAGGCAGAGCTGTCCGGGCTCCCCACATCTCCGGATGAAGGTAAGGGCAGCCCAGGTGGGGATGGGGTCAGAAGGGTGGGGTTTCCACCCTCCCTCCCTAAGGGTGTCCCCTGGCCTGGCAGTACCTGCCTGCAGCCCCTTCCAGCCCTGGGACCCCAACCCCTGGATTTGCCTCACCAGCTGTAACCCACCCTCTGCACTGGATCCCTGTCCCTCCTCCCCCTGCCCTGGCCCAGTTTAGCTCCAGCTCCCTCAATCCCACAGGGATATTTTGGGGGGTACCTGCCAGCTCAAGTCCCTTGGGAGCCTGGAGAACTGCCAGTGGCAGTTTTGGGGGTCTCTCCTGAAGTGGTGTCAGGCTGGGGAGGGTACCCAGCTCCCACCACCCTTTCTGTCCCCAGGCAGGATGAGCAGTCCCCAGGGACACCCAGGCGGGGTTTTGGCCAGGAGCGAGCAGAGTGTGGAACAGGTCAGCCAGGTGAGAGGGAGGGAGGGAGGGGATCAGGTGGAGAGGCCTTCCCTGCCTGGTTCCTTGGGCTCAGCCCCTCTGTGCTGGTCTTCTCGGGATGCTGTGCAGCACCAGGGAGAGGTTTGCTCCAACAGCACCTTTGTGCCTCCCAGGAGCCAGGCAGGGCTGTGCAGGAGCAGGATGTGCACCCTGGGGACAGTGACAGGACTAAAGAAGGTGGGTGAGTCCCCATCCCACACCCCAGCTGGGTCCTCATAGGGGAAGGTTTGAAGTAGCTGGGGACAAGCATGGGAACATGTTATCTCCCTTGGTGGGGACATGGGGAAGGGGAGATTGGCCTGGGAGGACCTAAAGCCCCCCTGATGCTGGGGGAAGGATTGGGATGGTTCCAAATCCTGGGCACTGACCCCCTGCTAAGACAGGAGGCAGAGGGAGTAGGGAAGGCCAAGGGAAAGCCCTCACCTGTGGTCTCTTGTGGCCTCACTGTCTTCCTGCAGATGCAGAAACCCTGGAGGAGCCGCTGCTGAGTCTCCCCAGTGAGCTCTCAGTGCTGGACAGACTTGGCTTGCACAGGTAAGACCAGTGAGCACCTGCATCCCTCCAGGGGCTGCAGGACAGGGGGGTCCTAGGGCACAGCACAGCTCAGAAGATTGGACTTTCCTCCTTTTCCACTGCACAAGTGTTGCTGTCCACACAATGGGCACTTGGGTTCCCACTTCTCATGGTGGCTGGCGCCCCTGGGAGCAGAACAAGGGCATTTTCAGCATGCAGCCCCCGTGATGCCTCCATCCCTGACAGCACTTCTCTTTCTGCAGGGTGGCTTTGACAGAGCAGGACCTTGAGGTGAGGGCTGCTGGGGGCCGTGGGTGGGCTGGGGAAGGGGGACAAAGGACAGACACCTTGCTGGCTCACAGTCCCCTGGCTGTGCCCTGCTCCTTCAGGCACCGCAGTCCCCTGGCAGCCACCTTATAAACCCTTTCCCAGAGATGCTTTTGGCATTTGGAGGCATCTGCATTTCCATGAGCCTGTCCTCTGCGCGCCCGGCAATCCCACAAAGTGCTCTGCAGCTGCTGAAGAGCGCCCTTAGCCGGGGAGGCGGCAGGAGCCTCGCTAATAAAAATAATTTCCCTGCGAGTGCCAGGGCTGAGTCAGGCTCAGCTGTCAGCCGGGACCCGCAGCGAGGGCTGGCGTCTGCCCGGCGTGTGCTCTTGCCAGGAGGGCTCAAGATTTCCCTGCCTTATCGGCTGCCTGGAGGATGTGTCTCCCCGGGCTGGCATCTCAAGGGACTGTCCTGGGGCAATGCAAGTGCTAATTATCTTAAGCACTGCCCCATTTGGTGGCACGCTGGGAGGTCTGTGTGTGCCTTGGGGACAGCAGTGCATGGCCCTGGTGGCTTCCCCTTTGCCCCCGTGTCCCACCTCTCCCCTGCCCACCCCGCAGGCAGCCTTTGCCCACCTCGCCCTGGCTTTTCGCTGCGACACGTTCACCCTGCAGCAGCGGGTGCAGGTGGAGAAACGGGCACGGGATGCAGCAGAGGAAAACATCCAGGAGGAGCTGGGGCAGTGCCGAGCTGCCCTGGAGGTAGGTGGGCACCAGGGCAGGGATCATCCAGCCCCAGAGGGGTTTGGACAACTCAAAGTGCCAGCTCTGGCAGCTCCATCCTTTCCCCCCACAGAGGCTGGGCCGATCCTGTGCCAATGCAGGCTGCAAGGAGACGCTGGAGCAGCTGCAGCACAACCTGGCAGTGCTGTCAGCTGCTGTTGAGAGGGCAACCAGTGCTGCAGAGAAGCTGGGGGCTGTGCACCAGGTGTGTGCAGTGATGGAGGGTGCTACAGACGGGCTGGGACACTCATCTCTGGGCTTGCTGGGGTTTGTCCCTGTCTCGGTTTGAAGGACAGGTGTCTGCCAATAAAGGCAGAAGCTTCTCTTTGAAATGGAGAATGTAAACCCCCTTCCTTCAAATTGTTATTATAATTTTGAAATTAAGGGGCTTTCAGGCAAAGATATGGGAATTAGGAATAACAGTTCTTTACTAGGAAAATTAAAATAGAAAAGCAGTATTACAAAGAACAATTTCAACCCTGACAGAGTCAGAATACAACCTGACATTCTGTCAGTCAGGGTGTTGGTAGCAGTCCCATTAAATGGTGGCTGCATCCTCCTGCAGTGGCAGGTGTGGTTCAGCTGAAGCAGTGGTTTTGTAGAATGGTGCAGTTTTTTTTGAAGGTTCAGGGATGATATAGAAAGGTTTGGTTTTTCTTTGGAATTTAGTGGAAAGACAGTATCTTGCTGTCTAAAATTTTATTTTTTTATTTAGGTAGGAAAGGCTTGGCTCCTCCCCCTGGCTGGAGCATCTCCCAGTGGGATGATGTAATTTTATCAGTCATACAGTGGGACATAATGGCCCAGCAGCAGATGATATCTTCCTGGAGGGAGGATGGGTTGTGGAAAACATAAAGATGATTACCCCACCTAGTTTTAAAGATGGCCCATCAGCAGATAATGTGTGCCACAGAGATAAGGGTCACTGCCCCATCCGGCTGCAACAGATGGTGACAGAATACACATTTCTGGCCACATCAACCCAACACAGTCCCTCCTCATGGTGCCGGCCTTGACCTCATGTTTGTGCTTACCAGGGTGCAAGGGATCCATCCACCTGCCCTTGGGAGCAGGAAGGGGATGCACCTGCACCCCTGGGTGGGGCACCATGGCATGCACAGGGAGGGACTGGCAGAGACCTGGCTCCTTAGGAGATGGGGCCCTGATCCCTGATGCACCTGGCTGCAGGAGGCCCGGATGAGCCGAGCAGCAGAGGTGATGGTGCAGCACGTGGAGAACCTGAAGCGGCACCACCTGCGGGAGCACGCGGAGCTGGAGGAGATGAAGCGCCTGATCCAGCAGAACTCCCGCAACCGGCAGCTGGCGGAGACCCAGGGTGAGGTGGGCTCTGCCACCGGGGCCTGGGCAGGGCTTGCACAGAGAAACCTGCAGGATTTGGTCCCCTCTGCGGGGTCAGTGTGGTGACCGCAGAGCCAGTGGGTGCTGTGAGTGGAGGAGCAGGGAACAGCTGATGGGGTGGTGAAGGGAACAGCTGATGATAGTTGTGAGGGCACAGTGGAACAGCAGATGAGTGTGGGAGCAGGTGCTGGTGGTCAGAGGGCCAGCTGGGAATGCAGGGCAGTGGGGCCCCATGCACAAGAAGGACTCTGTTCCTGAACACCAAGCCCCACATGTGCCATTGCTGTGCACAGAACCAGGTCCCCCGTGGCATGCACAGAGCACAGGGCCAAGACAGCTTCCAGTGGCAGGGAGCTTTGTGACCATCTGTGCATCAGCCCCATCTTACTGTTGGGGGGACAATGTAAGGCGGCTTCTCTTTGCTCCCAGATGATGTGGAGCCACGGCTGAGACCTCACCCCCTGAAGAGAACTTTCCAGCAGGTAACTGGTCCCAGTTCACGAGTCTCAAAACCACTGCCTCCCCATGCCCTGCCACCCTCCCTCAAGTGGCTGTCCCCACACACCCACATGTCCCCAAGCAATGCCACTACAGCCAGCTGCTTGCTGCAGGGAAGATCTACTGCAAGTGCCAGGGGTGAGGCAAAATGTAGGGGCAGCCTCAGAGGGCTGTTGGTAGACAGACAGGATGCCCAGCAAGCTGAGGGCTGCCTGTGCAGGAGATCTTAGGCAGATCCTTCTTCCATTGCAGGGTCATAGTGCAAGAGCCACAGGCTTGGCTGTTTTTAGCACCAGCCTGAATGAGACACCAATCCCCTATAGCTCAAGAGGTAGGGGAGGGGTTTAGGCAGCCCCACCAGGACAGCTTGCAGCAGTAATGACAGCCACAGACCTCTTGGCTTTGAGTTTCTCTGGCTTTCCATCTTCCTCTCTTACCTCGTGGGATTTGCCAGTGTCCTGTGGTGTCTCTTGCCCGTGCTGGGGAGGTGCTGGGAAGGAGGAGGTGAGCAGCAGCCACACAGTGCTCACAGTGCTCACTTCATTGCAGGGGTCAGCCCGCCGCAGAGTCAGCATTGCCGTCATCCCCAAGCAGCTCCTGGTAAGGACGAGTTTGGTGGGGACAGCCAGCAGCTGTGTCCCCAGGCTCGGTGCCACTGGGGCTCCCTGTCCCCACTGATGCTCCCACCCTTGGTGCCCAGCCAGGAGCCAGCCCTGAGAGCCGAGCAGCCCCAGCAGGTGGCCCGGAGCCAGAGGGGGCCCAGCGCTGGCCCAGCAGCCAGAGGTAACTGCACTGGGTGGCTGGGCAGCCACGGCAGCAGCGGCCACTGGCCCATTTGGGACAGCACCGACCCCCTCTCCCTCCCCAGGAGTGAACTGGAGCCACAGGACAGCGCTGTGACTGGGAAGCTGGTGGCAGAGGCAGATGGCAGAGGCTCAAGCACAGGGGACGAGGAGCCAGAGCAGCTTGGGCTGACGTGAGCAGCACCATGCGTGTGCCCAGCATGGCTGCTGGCCTCTCTGTGGCCCCCAGGTGGCCAGCACTTGGGCAGGGGGCTGGGGGATTTAGTGGTGGAAGGCTGGGATGTTGCTCAGCTCAACCCCGCTGTGGCTCAGTTTGGCCCGTGCATTGTGAGCCGCCCATGCCCTCCACAGGCTTGTTCACTTGGGTTTGCAAAAGGGCCAGTGAGGTTTGGGGCTGAGTTAAACATCCTCGTTGTACCCAGATGGGGTGGAGGTGGGATTTGCTCTCTCCCATGGATGACAAGTGTCCCTGGTCACCTTCTCCCCAGGTCCAAGGGGTCTGCAGCAGAGCTGTGGCGCCCGTGGCTCTTCTTCCCACAGCACTACTGGGTTTTCGTCTGGCTGCTTCTCCTGAGCATCGCCTTCCTCCTCCTCATCCGTGTCCTGGAGCTGCAGAGGCTGCAGTCTGCAGCATCATCCAAGGCCTAGCTGGGCAGGGGAGGGGGAGCTGAGAGGCATCTCTGCTCCTTCCCCACGTCCTGAAACACCAAAACCCTAGAACAATAAAATGGGAAGAAAAATGGGGGAATTGTAATGACGGAGCAGGGGCTAGGATCTAAGGTATGGTTGGCACCTCCATATAATCATGAAGAGTTCAGGGAGCTGCAGAAGCTCTCACTGATGCTGAGTTGCCTGTTCTCAGTACATCAAGGGGTGCAGGTGTGCTCCTACACATCCCCTGTGCTGGGGACAGCTCAGGCTGCCCACGGCTGTGGGTTTGCTTTAGAGCCACATCCCCCAGTGCCACCACATGCCCTCAGTCCCTGCTATAACACATCTAATGCTCCCGTGCTGCTGTGATCAGCCTGTCCCACGGCTCCAGAGTGCTCACAAACAGAGGGAGCTGTTTCCGACCGCCTGGGAAAAGCGCTTGGTTTGACACAGACTCCCCATTTCCATGTCCGCCCCAGCCTCCCGCAGCCCCGAAACACGGGTGGGTTTCACTGCACCCCCCTCCCCCTCACCCAGCAGCTTTGCAGGGACCAGAACAGCCCGGCCGAGCTGCCGTGGCGGGGGTTCTGCAGCAGGATCCCCAGGAAGGGGCTGCGGAGGGCAGGGATGGAGGTGCTGGGATGCTCACCCTGCTTGCCGTAGCCGCCGGCAGTGCCACGGGTGACTCAGGGCGGCCGATGGAACCAACGCCCGCTCGCCACCTCGCCCCGTGTCCCTGAGTCACCGTCCACAGTCCCGTGACAATTTGTCCCCGTGCGTCACAGCACGCGAGCCCCCTCGCCGCGACACCCGGTAAACGTCCAGCAGCACCTCGAGGACATCGCCACCAGAAATCTCAAAAAAAGCACCGGCCAGCAGCGACCTGCGGTGACCCCGGGGGCTCCCCGCCCGCCCCAAGGTACCTTCATTCACTCCCGGGACCATTTGGAAACAAAATCCCAGGAGTTTCCA
This sequence comes from Muscicapa striata striata, assembly GCA_030060385.1. NCBI lineage: Eukaryota > Metazoa > Chordata > Aves > Passeriformes > Muscicapidae > Muscicapa > Muscicapa striata. The sequence goes on along the minus strand of JAREIS010000223.1, from coordinate 1,446,033 downwards.
CGCAGCTGTGGCGGTCGGGGCGCGGCGCTGGCACTGGGTGGGTCCCCCCCGGTGTCCCCAGCTCCCTCCCGGCCGATTTCTGCCTGCGGGAGGAGCAGCACAGCGCCGTGGGAAGGGGGTTGAAGCGCTCTGCCTTCATCACCCGCGTCTTTTTGTTTGCTTGGCGGAAAGTCTGTTTTCTCACCCTCAAATACAAAAAAAGCCCAGCTGGGGTTGCGCTGTGCCGCTCGTCCCGCTCCTCCAAAGCGCTCAAACACCCGCAGCGGCACAAGGAGGGGCGGCCGCGCCTCTCCCGGGTCCCCGGCCGCGGGGGAGGGTCGGGCAGGCGAGGGGAGGGGAGGGAAGGCCGAGGAGGGGAGGGCAAAGGAGAGGAGAGGAGGGCCGGGCCGGCCGGAGGCTGCTGCTTGCGGAGCCGGAGCTCGTTTCCTGCTCGCTGTCGCCCAGCTCCGCTCCCTCCCCACGCCCCGGTCCGTGCCTCAGTTTCCCCCCTCCGAGGGACTGTGGAGGTGAGTGCAGGGTGAGGATGGGAAGAGCATCCCTGGGCGTGGGGGGGTCAGGGCTCTGCTGCCCGCCCAGCCCCTGTCTCCCCGCTCGGTGCCAGCTCGGTCCCCTCGCCCGCCCCGCCGGGAGCATCGCTGCGCAAGGCGGGGACGGGGGGTGACAAAACCCGGCGGTGATCCTGCGGGCCTGGGGAGGGCTCGGCCCCCGACCCCCTGTCCTGCTCCCCTGGGACGCTCCGTGGCAGGGTAGCGCTTTTTCTCCGGCTGACCCCTCCCCACAGCCACCCCCGGGGGCAGCGGGGTCCCCCCTGTTCCATCCTCGCTGCTTTTCCCCTCCAGCCCCTGACTTCTGCTGCCCTCGGGACAAAGGGAAAAGAGAGCCGTCCCTGCTGCTCCTCCTCCGTTCCCAGGACCACCAGTGCTCCCAGTGATGAGTAGGATGGGGTGGGAAGAGCTTTGCTGAGGTCCGTGAGGGATGCTCTGTGCATCATCACGCAGATGTCTTTGTCACAGAAGTGCTTTGGGGTAAAGGAGAAGCAGGAAGAGGGAAATTATGTGGGGTGTGAAGCTTGGCCGTGACCAGACTTCCTCTTTTTACCAAGATTCAGTTGCAAGAGCCAGGTCCCTCAGTGGGCTGATGTTGGGCAGGGGGACAGGCTGAGCAGCAAAAATAGGGGGGCACGTTTGCTCCTCCCCAGGTGTTGTCTGTGCCCAGGGCTCCCCGGGACGTGGCCAGGCTGTTGTGTGTGGATCCTTGGCAGGGCCACCCGGGTTTGTCCCCTTTCCTCAGCGCTTCCCCCAGTAGCTCCATGCTGGAGCCTTGCAAAGCTGGATATGCTCATGCACCCACATCACTCCTCAAACCAGAGGAGCTGGCAGGGATTTGTCCCTGCCTCCAAGGATTAAAACCCACCCAAATCAAGGCAAGTTTCCGTGGTGTTGCCCAGGGTGGTCTCCCTGCCCGGTCCCACAGCTGGGATGTTTCTCCTGAGCACAATAACATTTGTAAGAGCTTCCAGTGCCTTCACCCCTTCCTGACACCCTCCCAGCTCAGCTGGAAGGTGGAAGCTGTTGGGTCCCTCCATCCTGCCTTTCACTGGAAGGGCTCTCCTGGTCCAGCCCAGCTCAGCAGCCTGGCCTGTGGTGTCCAGGCTGGATCCCAGACCTGGAACAGCCCATCCATGCTGGGAGCCAGCACAGCGGATCTGCTGAAAACCCTCCCAGCTTTCATCAGCTCTGGAGCTGTGTCCTTTCCCACCCTGTTCCCATGTGCCTGGAAGACACGTGAGCTCCCAAGCACCTTCCCCCACCTCGTCCCAAGAGACTGCTTCTCCTGCAAGGGCAGGAGGGAGACCCTGACCCACAGGGCAGGATGGGGTGTCCCTGCTCCAGGGGCTCCCCGTGTGTCAGACCCTGTGTCCATGGGGTGATGTCCCCACAGGCATCTCTGCAGCCAGCCAAAGCCGACAGGAGATGAGTCAGGGCTGGCTGCAACCCCCTCTCCTCCCTCCTGCTTGCAAGAACAGTGTTCAGGGAAGAAATGCAAAAGGCTTTGATGGAAGGAACAGAGCCAGAGGCAGCCTGGCTCAGGCTGTGCCCTGTTCCACCGCCACCAGCCTTTGTGGGCTGAAAGCTGGGGGTTTGTACCAAGCCTGCAGCAGCTGAGTTTTCCTAGGAGTTTCTGACCTTGCTTGCAGTTGTCAGGGGGGTTTGAGTGTGCCAGAGTGCTGGCAGGATAATCCTTTCTGCAGGAAACTGTGTAACACAAGGCTTGTTGTTCTGCCTGCTCTGAGCCTCCCTGCCAAAGCGTAGGGGCTGGAAAGCCCTCCCGGGCAGCATGCTCCCCCTGGCATCATGTCCAGTGGGAATCAAGGCTGAGAGAAGGGATTTTTTCAGAGTCAGAGGCTGCTGAGGCTGGAGTAGATGCTCCCATCCTTTGTCCCATCTCCCTGGGGCTGCTGTGTGGTGACCTTGGCAGGTGCCAGTGCAGTCACTTGAGCTCCTGGAGGACAACTCATCCTCACAGGGCACTGTGCCTGGCCAGCCAGTGCTGCCTGGGCAGCCTTTGTGGTAGAGGGACTGCAGACTCCCTGGGGAGCTTTGCAGCGCTGCCTCAGTTTCCCCAGGCTCATCCTGTCCCACTAGCTGTGCTCAGGGGAAGAGCACAAGTCTGTCCTCAGGTCTCACAGGCCCATCATGAATGCACAGGCCATGTCCTCTGTCCCCATGCTGCCACTCTGGGTGCCAGCCCCTGGTGTGCCACGCCGAGAGCCTTATCTGCCTTATCTTATATCTGCCCAGGAAGAGGAAGGAAGGGGTTAAAATGCCCGGATTTCCTGACTGTGATGCTGGAAGGGAAGGTGACCTCAGAAGTGATTGGAGGGAAGGTGACCTGCAGAACTGCTTTGCAAGGCACATTCTGGTGTCGGGAGAGTCCTGAGTGAGACTGAGCTTGAAATCCAGCTAGAATTCTGTCTTTCCAGCCAGAATTTAAGCGCTTAAGTAACTCCTTCCTCCACAGACCCCCAGCCCCCTCCTCCTGGGGGCAGCCTAATTTATTCGTGGCATCCTTGTGCCACTGCAGGGGTGGCCACCACCTTCCTGCCACGTGCCACGGTAACACTCAGGGCAGAGGGCAAAGAGCAGAGGTTCAAAGGTGAGAGCTCTCCGTCTTCCCGAGCCTTTCCAGCAGCTCCTCCTCGGCAGCTCCGTGTTTCTGCTCTGCTGGGGGAGCCTCTCACAGCCCCGGGGCTTGGCGACAGTGGCTGGAAAAGGCAAAACTTTGTTCTTGGTGCTCGGGGCAGTGCTGGAAATGGGACAGAGATGCAAGGAGAGCTGGTCCCCTGGGCGATGCCAGGGCAAGGGGGTTTTGGAGTGCCTAGAGGCAATGTGCTGCACCCCTCCTCCCACGGCTTCCGTGGCATGATGGAGCTGTTTGTAGGATGATTTTACTTTTACTTGATTTCCTCACCCGTGCTTCCTCTGTGCTAATCTGCTTCCCCCTGCTCCAGGAGTAGCAGAAGGGGAGGTGGGGGAAAAGGTCACCCCACTCCAGCTGCAGAAGACAGGCTGCTCCTGGGCTGGTCTTGCTGGTTTTTGCAGCAGCTGTGTGGCTGACTCCTAAAGCCAGGAGCTCCCTCCCATCCCCCTCTAGTGAGGCCGAGGCTGTGGAGGAAGGAAGCGGTATCTTTGCTCCAAAACAACTCGCTCTGCTCTTGCCTGTTGCAGGTACCTGCTGCATGAAGGAGGCCACTTGCTGCAGCCACAGCCCTCCCCATCCCCTCCCCTGACACCACTGTGGCAGGGTGACAGCGTGGCTCTCTGGGTGCAGTGGCAGGGTGGCCCTGTGGCTCTCTGGGTGCAGCATCTGGGGACGGTTCCATCAGCTGCTGCCACAAAGTGCTCCAGTTTTGGCAGTGCCATCACCACCCACCAACACCTGCAGCTGGGAAACCTGGCTCTGAGACACCAGGTCTGGTATGGGATGACATTGGGGTGGGGTTGGGGAGGGTCCCTCCCTGCTGAGCTCTGCTGTCCCTGTGCCAGGCTGCAGGGTGACACGGGATGAGTGTGCCAGCTGACGAGCCGGGCAACCCGGCCCATGCCATCTTCGAGAGGTTCCTGCGTGCCGGGGAGTGCCGGGAGGTGCTGGGCTGCTTCGAGGAGCTGTGCCAGCAGCTGGGGCTGCAGGGCAGTGGGCTGCAGCTCTACCACGGCCTCAAGGCTGCCCTCAACTACTGGAATGCCAAGGCTTTGTGGAGCAAGCTGGATAAGAAAGCTGGGCACAAGGACTACGACCAGGGCACAGCCTGTGCTGGCACCAAGGTACCCGGGGTGTGGGGTGAGGGGTTTGGGTCCCTCCCTGCCCTGTGTCCTTGTCTCCAGAGTGAGAACGTCCCTTGAGACACTCTGGCTCTCATCCCAGGAGGATGCAGGATGTGCCAGGCGGGAGGTTGGTGGAGTTTAATGGGGCAGGATGTTAATTAGCACTGCTCAGTTCCCCATGGCATGATGCCACCTCAGTGCCACCCAGCCAGCAGCGTCCTTCCTCCTCCCAGCTGCCTCTCACTGGGGACATCCCATGGCAGGGCTGAGGCACCTGTCAAGTCCTTTCTGGGAGACAAGAGCATTCCAAGTAGGATGTCCCCTTGGGGACATCTGTTCCCTGTGCCCTGTTGTCCCAGCCGTGTGCAGAAGCTGTCAGGAGACCAAACAAACCCATGTCAGGGCTGCAGCAGACCTTATCCAATGTTTTAATTGCTGCCATTGCTCTGTGGGAAGGCAAGGTTCAGGGGGTGGGGGGCACCCCAGTTTGCAGGGAGAATCGGGCAGAAAAGAGGAATACTGAGGAGGGCCAGATCCTGACCCAGCAGGCAGGGAGGTGCTGGGGGTTCACCCCCACCCTGCTCTGGGCTGCCCACCCAGCCCGTGCCGTGCTGTCCCTGCAGTGCCTGGTGGTGGGCGCTGGCCCCTGCGGGCTGCGGGCGGCCATCGAGCTGGCGCTGCTGGGAGCCCGCGTGGTGCTGCTGGAGAAACGCGACTCCTTCTCCCGAAACAACGTCCTGCACCTCTGGCCCTTCACCATCCACGACCTGCGGGCGCTGGGCGCCAAGAAGTTCTACGGGCGCTTCTGCACCGGCACGCTGGACCACATCAGTGAGTTCCAGGGCACCAGGCTCCAGGGTGCCTGGCTGTGGGGAGTCCAGGGAGCCAGGGGTGCAGCCCTGAGTACCTCTCTCCCCTCCCAGGTATCCGGCAGCTCCAGCTGATCCTGCTGAAGGTGGCTCTGCTCCTGGGGGTGGAGGTGCACATCAATGTAAAGTTTGAGGGCCTTGTTCCCCCCACGAGCAAGGCAGGTATGGTATCTCTGCAGGGCTGGTGGCATTCCTGGGGACAAGGACTGGGCTGGGGGTGGCCACTCTGAGCCCCCCAATCCCTCTGCTGGGCATTTCGGGGGGGAATGAGATGCAGCCTTCCCCCTGCTCATTCATGACCACCCCTCTCTCCCTGCAGGTGGCTGGCAGGCTGTGCTGCAGCCCAGCTCCTCTCCCCTCGCCCACTATGAGTTCGACGTCCTCATCTCAGCTGGCGGTGGCAAATTTGTTCCTGAAGGTGACAGTGGGTGTCCCTGCAGCCCCAGGGCTGGGGTGGGGGCTGGGTGGGGGCTCACAGCTCTCCCCTGCTGCAGGGTTCAAGCGGAAGGAGACGCGTGGGAAGTTGGCCATTGGCATCACCACCAACTTCATCAACCGCCACAGCCGTGCTGAGGTGGAGGTGGCTGAGATCAGTGGCGTGGCCCGAATCTACAACCAGAAGTTCTTCCAGAACCTCTACAACAAAACGGGTCAGTGATCCCATGGTCCCATCCCCTGCATATGGGGCACTGGGGGCTCCTGCCCTCTCCTGAGGGAGCTGGAGGCTCCGCCCCAGGATGTCCCCAGTTATGGGGTGCATGTCCCCATGTGGTACCCCACTGCAGGGGACATTTGGTGTCTGAGCCGGGTGCTGGGGCACCCCATGGCCCTGGCTCAGCCCCTTCCCTCTCACCAGGCATTGACCTGGAAAACATCGTGTACTACAAGGATGACACTCACTATTTCGTCATGACGGCCAAGAAGCAGAGCCTGCTCAAGAAGGGGGTCATCCTGCAGGTGAGAAGGGCAGGATCTGGCCCTGGGATCTCACAGCAATGGGCAGCTGAAAGTACTGAAAGTGGGATGCAAATTGTGGATGGTGGTTTGCACACCCCTGGGGTGGTAGGGGCTGCAGCAGCTGCTGTCTGTGCCACAGGAAAAATCCTTCCAAGGTAGTGAGAGTGCAGTGGCACAGCTGCACCCTAGGGCTGGGTGCTCCCAGGCTGAGGGACAAACATCACCTCCCACATCCCAGTCAGCTTCACCCCATCCCCACAGGACAAAGCGGACATCGAGAGCCTCCTGTCCCCAGAGAACGTGAACCGGGACGCCCTCCTTAGCTATGCCAAAGAAGCTGCCAACTTCTCCACCAACTACTGCCTGCCCGAGCTGGAGTTTGCCCTCAACCACCGGGAGCAGCCGGATGTTGACATGTTCGACTTCACCTGCATGACGCGCTCGGAGAACGCGGCGCTGGTGCGGGAGCACAATGGGAGCTGCCTGCTCCTGGGGCTGGTGGGCGACTGCCTGGTGGAGGTGAGAGCTTCCCCTGCCCCCATTTCCACTGCAACGCTGGCTCCTGCCCCCATTTTCCTCTCCCTGCAGTGCTTGCAGATGCAGTGCTTGCAATACATTTCCCCTCCCTAAGTGCTTCTCATCGCAATTACCCAGTGCACCCCATCCTTTGGGCAAGCTCCCAGTGGTGCCATGTTTTAGGGAGGTTATCCCCTTTTCCTTGGGCAGGCTCCCAGCAGTGCCATGTTTTAGGGAGGTTATCCCCTTTTCCTTGGGCAGGCTCCCAGTAGTGCATGTTTTAGGGAGGTTATCCCCTTTTCCTTGGGCAGGCTCCCAGCAGTGCCATGTTTTAGGGAGGTTATCCCCTTTCCCTTGGGCAGGCTCCCAGCAGTGCCATGTTTTTGGGAGGTTATCCCCTTTTCCTTGGGCAGGCTCCCAGTAGTGCATGTTTTAGGGAGGTTATCCCCTTTTGCAGCCCCATCAGAGAGCTGGGGTTGGTTCAGGATGGAGGAGCAGCCCAGCCCCTCCCCAGACGCAGCTGTGCTGGCTGGGGAGGAGACGGTCACCCATCCTCGGTGCGCGTCCTGCTGCCGCTCCCTCTTTCATCCCTGGCCAAGCCTGGCAGCTCCCAGCCTCCTCCCAGCTGCCCTGACCAGCCATGCAAGTCCAGTTCCAGCTCTGCCTTTCCCTTCACAGCCCTTCTGGCCTCTGGGCACCGGGGTGGCCAGGGGCTTCCTCGCTGCCTTTGACGCGGCGTGGATGGTGCGGCGGTGGGCGGCCGGGACGCCCCCGCTGGAGGTGCTGGCTGAGAGGTGAGTGTCCCCATCTGCTGGGCTGGGTCTGGAGCATGTGAGGATGGCAGAAGTGATGTCAGCCCTGCCCCCTTGCACTCAGGGAGAGCATCTACCAGCACCTTTCGCAGACATCCCCAGACAACACCAACAAGAACATCAGTCAGTACAGCATCGACCCGGCCACGCGCTACCCCAACATCAACCTGCAGGCCATCAAAGCCAGCCAGGTACCTGGTCAGCTCCTGCCATGGCACCTCCCTGGCTGTCATTGTGACAGTCCCCTGTCCCCACAGGCTGTGTCCTGAAGCCCAGGACATTGAATGCATTGCCCATTGTGGATGGCAGAGGGTTCTGGAGAGTTGTGTGGGGGTGTCCTGGTGTCTCCCTTGCCAGGGCCATCTCTCTGTGTGGTGTTTATTGGCTCTGTATTGGTGACCTACCACTGGCATGTCCCCATTGGCAGGTCAGGGACCTCTACCTCGTGGGCATGGTGGAGGTGGACTCCAAGAGGAGGAGTGACAACCGACTCAGCATCGGTAGGAGCAACCAATCCTGCCCCATTCCTTCCAGCAGCCCATGCCCAAGTGGCTCCTGCCCTGATTTTCCTCCCCATCCTTGTTTCTTGCACCCTGGCCTGTGTCTAGCAGGCTGTTCTGGTGACACCAATGGTTTCTACCCCTCTGCTTGTGTCCCACGTGGTGACACAGCCCCCCTGCTGCCTTCTAGGGAGGAGGCTGTGCCCCTCCAGCCTGCACTGATGCTGAGCCATGAAATACTGACAGATGCTTTATCAACATATACTGAGACTTGTGGGGATGGCTGTGGGGAGACAGGGGGTGTCTCAGGTTGCTCCCATGGGATGCCTTCCCTGTTAAAGCACAGATGCTGAGGCAGGAGGTGGACTGGGGGGTTGTCCCCTGTCTCTGCCTCCCCAGCAGCCCCTGGAGCTGTCTGTGAAGAGCTGCTGAGCTGGTGCCAGGCCAGCACAGCTGGGTACCCTGGTGTGGCCGTGACCAACTTCAGCACCTCCTGGAGCAGTGGCTTGGCCCTGTGTGCCCTCATCCATCGCTTCCGCCCGGACCTGGTGTGAGTGCCTGGGACCCCCCGGGACCCCCGCCCTGCAGAGCCCACCCTGAGGGCAGCCGTGTCTCCCCACAGGGACTTTGACTCAGTGGACTCCCAGGATGCCATTCAGACCAACCAGATGATGCTGGACATAGCAGAGCAGGAGCTGGGCATCCAGCCTGTCCTCTCCAGTATTGAGATGGCCACTCTGACAGAGCCTGACCGCCTGGACCTCATCACCTACCTCAGCCACTTCTATCAAGTTTTCAGGACCTCCCCAGGTGTGAGATTTTGGGGGGATTTGTCCCATCCTGAGCCTCACTGGGGCTGGCTGGCTTCTCTCCTCTTTGTTGGGTGGGTCCCACCAAAATGGCCATGTCCTGTGCAGAGGTGGAGGTCAGCAAGAAGCCACTGTCTCCCTGTGGCACGCGAGGGGCCCTCCTCTTCCTCAGCAAGCTGCAGAGGAGCCGGAACCTGGCACACAAACGTGCCCAGGTGAGACACCCCCACCCAGACCCTCGTGACACACCAAAACTCTGTCCCACTCCCCACCCTAATCACTCCCCTTGGATTTGCAGGACAGTGCCCAGAAGGACACTGAGGCCAAGAAGAGCCGCAGGGACACGGAGGTGGGTCTGCCCCAGGAGCCCCACGAGGGGCTCTGCTGGGGTGCAGCTGTCCTGGGGGGAGAGTGGGGGGCTGACCCTCCCCTTGGGTCACTTGTAGCTGGACACGGGGCTGGATGGAGACACTCCGGACAGTGCCCACGAGCCGCTGCAAACCATTGTGACGGAGCCAGGGCAGGTTGGTCCTTGTGTCACCTTGGGATGGACAGTCCAGCTCAGGGCAGGTGGGCACCAGCAGGGCACCAGCAGCTGGCAGGGCTGAGCCAAGGGCTGGCACCAGGGCTGCACAAGCGAACGCCCACAGGTTCTCAGCTCCTCCCTGCCTGTTTCCTGACCCAACTGGTTTTCTGGAGCCAAGACCTGCCGCTCCCTCACCCATCCCGAGCACCCAGCGCCGCGAGAGGGGCACAGCCCTGCCCCGTGCCCCCATGGCTGCTGGCACAGCCACAGGGCAGGGTGGGTGCCAGGCCCCCGGTGCCACCCCAGCCTGTCCTGTCCCCCTGCAGCCACCGAGGGAGAGGACAGGGGAGAACAGTGACGCCTGCTACTTCTGCGGCCGCCGTGTGTACATTCTGGAGCGAGCCAGCGCCGAGGGACGCTTCTTCCACCGCGGCTGCTTCCAGTGCCGGCGCTGCGGGGCCACCCTGCGCCTGGGCGACTACGCCTTCGACGAGGAGGATGGTGAGGCGGGTTTTTTTGGGGAGGAGTGCTTGGGGGATTGCTTCTCCACCCTGCAGGTTGTCACGGGAGTTTGCTCCCCCTTCTCCCCCCAGGTCATTTTTACTGCTCGCTGCACTACCCCAACCCACCCAGCACAGACCTGGCCCGGGATGAGGCTTCAGCGCTGCCTGATGGGGTAAATCACCCTAAATCCCTGTAGGTGATGGAGGAAATGCAAAATGTGGAGGGGGGTGGTTGGGTGTGGCCCTGTGCTGCATCACGCCTCTGCTCTGGCTCTGCCCTAGGATGCTGCTGCTGCTGCTGCCCACCCACCCTCAGATGCTGGAAGCTCATGTGTGTCCCCCATGGAGTGGACACCCAGTCCAGTTCAGCCCACTCCAGCAGCCCCACAGGCAGGGGAAGAGCCTGGGGAAGCTGAGGACACTGCAGATGCTGGTGACACGGAGGAGCAGGAGCTGCTGGTACAGCCTGGGGGGGATGTGAGGGGAGAGGAGGTTCCCAGAGCAGAGCCCCAACAGACAGCAGAGGAGGGTGAGGAGAGTGGGGGCAGGAGGAAGATCGTCCTTACACCACTGGAGAAGCTCAGTCTGTCCACGCTGAACCTCACCAGTGAAGCAGAGCCCGAGCCTCCACCAAAGCCAGCTCGTCTGCGGCCCCAAGCAGCACCTGAGGCCCTCCCTGCCCTGCGGCAGGGACACGGCGCCTGCAAGGGAGGAGGAGGAGGAGGAGAAAATTGACATGGAGAAAGGTAGGTGGTACAAACTGGAGCCTCCAGATGAGCTGAGCTCTCAGTTCCTCCAGGACACTGCTGTATCCCATATCTTGCTCATGAGGAGCCAGCCTGAAACAGCTCTGTTCTTGGGCAGATTTGGAGGAAAGTGACAGTGAAGAGGAGGAGGAGGAGGAAGAGGAGGAGGAGGAGAAAGAAGAGGAGGAATGCACAGGCCTCGGCATTGTGAAAGAGCTGGTGAGGATTTTCTCCAGGTGGTGCTGGTACCACCAGCACAGGGGGTAGCTGGGGCTCTTGCTCCTCTCACAGAGGCACCAGGCCTGGCTCAGCTGTGGCTGCCAAGGCGGGAGGTGCCTGGTGCAGGGACTGACCCCCCTGCCCATGCCACGGTCCTTTCACAGTACCCAGACCCCAGGGAAGAGGAGAGATACCCCACCTGGAAGCGCACACTGGCCCGCCGGGCCAGGGAATCCCAGATGAAGAGGTTCTGCAGAGCCCAGGTAACCCCACAGGGGAGAGCCAGGTCCCCAGCATGGCACTGTACCCTGTCCCCTCCGTCCTGCTGCTGCTGGCCACATGCTGGCAGGTGCTGGCCTGCAGGTGAGTGCTGCCCTTCTCCTACAGGCCATCCAGAGACGGCTGGAGGAGATCGAGGTGACATTCCGGGAGCTGGAGCAGCAGGGAATCAAGCTGGAGAAATTACTCCGGGATGAGAATGGTAAGGCCAGGATGGGCAGAGCACTGTGACCCTGCACGGCAGGTCTGCGCCCTGCTCACCATTCCTCTGTCCTGCAGAGAGCCCAGCTGACCAGCAGACCCAGTGGACAAACCAGCTGCTGTACCTGGTGCAGAAGAAGAACAATCTGATGACCGAGGAGTCGGACCTCATGATCGCGTAAGGCTTGGGGGATGCTCCCTGCTGGTGTGGGGGCTCAGCTCACCCCAGGCTCCTGTGAACCCAGGACCCAGCACACCCTTTTCCTCCCCACAGGGTGCAGGAACTGAAGCTGGAGGAGCAGCAGTGTCAGCTTGACGAGAAGCTGCGGAGTTACCTGAACAAGGAGGGTGAGTGCCAGCACATGCCAGGGAGAGAGAGGATCCCTGTGCATGTTGCAGGGAGCAGCTCAGGGCCTGTGGAATTCCCAGCTCTACTCTGACCCCTGCTCCCACAGATACCCTGAAGACAGCTGAGGACGAGAAGGCTGAGCAGGAGATCCTGAAGCAGCTGGTGGAGGTGGTGAATAAGCGGAACGTTCTCATCCAGTTGCAGGAGGAGAAGCGGCTCAGCGAGCTGCGGGCTTGATCTGCACAGCCCTGGAGCCACTGGATCCTCCTGGGGACAAGCAGAGTGTGTGTGTGTGAGCCCTGGGCTGAGCAGCACTCTGAGCTACCTCTGGAGGTAGCAAGTGCCAGCAGCTGCCACAGCAAATCCAGCTCCCTGCTTGCCAAAGTCTGTCACAGAGGGGCCAGACCCGCTGGTGGATGCCCACGTGAGGAGACACCAAGGAGCACTCTCAGCTTTGGGATGCTGAGAGGACATTCCTGTGTGTGGCTGGATTGCTTTTGCCTTGTGCTTGCTGGAAAACGAGATTCGCAGGGGACTGCAAAAGGGGGCTGTGGTGGCTCCCAGCAGCAAGGAGGTGACTGGCCACAGGGCAGATGCCATATGTGCAGGGGCACCTTCAGGAATGGTCCCTCAAAGCCACCCTGGGATGCCTTTCCCAGCTGAGGGCATCCATCCCAGCCTGGACTGTCCATCTCAAGGGATATCTGGCTGTACAAGCTGGGGCCAGTGACAGACTGGGCTGATCCAGCCACTCTGCACCACTGCTTTTGGATGCCACGTCCACACTGTCCCCAGCTGCTGCAGGAAACCAGGGTAAGAACCCTACCATGAGCCCCTTGGGCCAGGGAAGGGCTTTTTGTCCAGTAGCTCCTAAGGGAATTGTGCTCAGGTCCAGCACTCTTAACACCAAGGGCAAGGGCTGTGCCCTCCTTGCCCCTTTGGGATTTCTTCTGCTTTGCAATGCTACACTGGCCTTTGCACAGACCTCAGGCACCCCTAGAGTCCCTGGCTGTTGCAAGGTGGTCTCTGTGACCAAATGGTGCTCATGGCAGCCCCAATGTGTTGAGATGTGAGTCCCAGGCATAGGTTCCTCTCTGAGCAACACCATCCTGCCATTCCCCTCAGCACCTCCTCCAGCCCTTCCTGTATTTGTACTAGCCCTACAATCCTGCTGCAAGTCCCCTCCCTTCAAATAAAGACCCCTGACCCAGTGCCAAAGGTTAAAATACCACCTTTATTTTCCATCAGAGTCAGGACTGGTTGCCAGAACAACCACCAGTGTCAACTTTGAGGCCACCCCAGGCAAGGGGAGCATCAGCGTCTCAGGCCTTCCAGCCAGGCCAGTGGGTCCCTCCATGTACAAAAGGGTGTGTTTAAAAAGACAGCAATAAAAATCTGCCTCCGTTGTGGTTCTCACAGGGGTCAATGCAATAAATCTACCCCAAAAATCTTAATTTCACCCAGAGGCAGCTGCCAAACCAGCATTACTGCATTGGCTGCAGTGCTGCTTGCCTAAAACCTGAAGTCAGCTAAAAACAAGGATGAAAAAGGGGACATGGTGGGGCGAAGGGGACATTGTGGGACACCCACAGCCTCAGCTCAGCCTTCACTGGGACGCTCCTGCAGGGCCCTCAGTGCCATCCACATCTGGTCCTCGGTGCCGTGCAGCATCTTCACCTCCATGGTGTGAAACATGTGGAGACCGGTGGCGACGACAAGGATGGCGAGGGAGAGGAAGGCCAGCAGGCAGAAGGAGAGCTTGGGGAAGGGCTGCTCTGCTCCCAGTCCGGCCAGCGTGCCCAGTGCAGCCGCAGCCTGGAGCAGCAGCAGCAGCAGGGCCAGCACGGCCATCCTGCCCCAGGAGTAGCGCTGCCGCTGCGCCGCCCGCAGCCCCACGCCCACCTCTGTCCGTGCCTCTGTCACCACGTCTGCCAGGGCCAGGTCTGCAGGGACAGGGAGCATGGTGGGAGCACCATATACCATCCCTATACCCCCCCAATACCACCCCAATACCCTTCTCCCCATCCCCACCACTCTGCATTCCTCCACAAGGGGAAACCTCTCCAAAGGATTCCATCCAATTCCAGCAATCCATCTGCCAGCCCCCAGCACACAGTGGATGCTGGCAGCAGCCCCCCAACTTACCAGCTGTGCCCAGGGTGGCACCTGCAGGCTGCCCCTGCCTCTGGATGTGCAGTGTTGCCATCACAGCTTCATGGTCTGAGAAGGGGATGGCCATGCCTGGGGCTGGCCCCGTGGTGGTCTTCAGCTCTTCACACTTCACCGTGAAGCTGGAGATGGCCTGGGTGAGGGGACAGGGGGTCACAGCAGTGCCTCACCCCCTCACAGCTGGTGGCAGATGCTGCCCTTTACCTTGTAGAGGATGTAGTCAATGCGGATGCCCAGCGGGAAGGGCAGCATCTCTGACTTGTCAGTGAAGCAGTTGTCAGGGACAAGGGTGCAGCCGTTCTTACAGCCCTGAGACAAAAGCCTGGGTGGGTGGGGGGCTCTTGGTGTGCCCTGGGACCCCACTCAGCCCCTCAGCTCACCTCAAAGCGCGTGGCCTCAGCAAAGGCATCCCGCAGCCCCGTCCAGCCCCGCAGCAGCCGGATGCCCACATCTTCAGGGTGCATGTTCAGGTCCCCTCCCAGCAGCACCACGTCTGCTGCCTTTGAGGTGTGTCTGTGAGGACAGGGGTGGCTGTCCTTCCCTGCCCTGCCTGGCACCAGACAGCAGTGACTGGGACCTGCCCAGTGCTCCTCAGCCTTATTCCTGACTGGACTGGTGCAAATGGGAGCTCTCTGCAGGGGCAGGGATGAGCACACAGGTCCTGGGGAGCTGCAGGGGGACACCCCACAGCTGCTGCTCACCGGATGAACTGTGCCAGCTCCCAGGCCTGCACCAGGCGGTGGGGCAGGTAGGCGTCCTTGTCCCGGCAGTACTCAGCGTGCAGCTGCAGAGACCAGGAAAGCAAAGGGGCTGTGACTGTCACACCAACACCTGCTCTGCTCCCAGGCTCCCTGCAAACCCACCCAACTCCTCCAAACACCTCTGTCTTTATGTCATCCCCACTGGGGACAGCATTGGGATGCTCATCCCAATGCACAACCAGTTTACGGGTCACTGCCCCAGCAATATTTTATTAAATCACTGCATAGTCCAGGGCAGAGAGTGGACAGCACTGGTTAAAACAAGGGGATATTAATAGAGGGGTATGGCCACTCATTCCCCTCCTCCCCACTGTTCCCCCTATGCTGGGTTCTCCCCTGGGATGCTCACATGGGTGACATAGACATTGAAGATGATCCCTGAGATCTTCATAACGACGAGACCAACGGACTTGCCACAGAACCAGTCCCCATGCTGGAGCTGCCCAAGAGGAAGAAGGGCAGGTCAGGGCTACTGAGGCTCTGTGGGACACCCACAGTGCCCCCCATCCCACTTACCATGTAGGGGTACCCATTCAGTGAGTACTGGTAGAGGAGTGTGTCCAGAATGGGGAATCTGGAGAAGACGCAGAGGCCGCTGCCGATCACCCCACTGTGGGAAGGAAAAAGCACAGTGAGGAGATGTGGCTCCCAAAACCTCTGCCTCATCCTAGCCCTGATCCAGGACTCCCCAGATGCCTGGATCCCAGTGTGATCCCTCCTGTGAGCATCCCACTGCCCAGGCATGGGGGTCTCTGCAAGTGGTAAACCCCCAGGACATGGCACAGCCCTGGCACTGCCCCACAGAGAGCCCTGGAAGGGCTGACCCTGCCCTTCTCACCTGCGGAAATAATGGGAGAAGAGGTAACAGCCTGCTAGCTTCACCTTCAGGTCACTGTAGTCCTGCTCGCTCCACACCTGGAGAACAGTGGGATAGGCTGAGAACAGTCATGCTCATCTCCCAGGCTGGGAATGGGTGCACTTTGCCCACAAACTGCCCTCACCTCCTGGAGCAGCACCAGGTCAAAGCCCTCCTGGCGCAGCTTGTCCCCGATGAGCCGGACGCGCTCCTGCCGCCGCTTGCTCAGGTAGCGGATGGCCCTGCCAGAGAGGGGGGACAGTCAAGGCCTGGTGGGGACAGGGTGAGGGGGGCTCTTGGGGCCCACTGTGACCCAAAACAAGGGAGAGAAAGAGGGCTCCAGTACCAGTAGGGGCAGGATGCAAATGGGAAAGACGGGAAGGGGAAAGGGCCATGCGAGCACATGGGGACAAGAGGAATCTGCGGGGAGGCTGTTTGGGGACAGCTTCTCCTGCCTGCAGAATTGAGGCAGCTCATCCTTGCTTGGGGTGCAAATGGGGGGTTTTCTGGGGCTAACAAGCACTGAGGGGACAGGAGGCACCACCCAGCCAAGCAGCTCATGACCCTCTGGGGCTGTAAGAGTGGTGTGACCCCAAAACGAAGGTAACCCCAAGATGGGACCCCTTCCCAGTGTGG